>JAMXBD010000966.1:0-545369 GCA_024138025.1 Combretum micranthum | reverse complement strand
GAAAGAAATGTCTATTATTATCTTTATTTCTTTTGATTAGTTTGTTTCTTTGTCTATTAAGTTGCTTTAACCTAAATTATAAATAGATAAAATTCTTAATTAATTCATAGAAGAATGTACATATATACATATATATATATATAATAAAAAAATTGATCCGATGCCTTTTATTTTTCTTAATAGTATTCCATCAAAACTTTGAATAAACCCTTTAATTTTTTACTATACCCTTGTCCATGAAAAAAGGAAAAAACACTTTTAAGTCTATGAATCAAACCAAATTATGAACAATTGAAAATGATAGAGAGGGATGTTGGATTTGCTAGTGTTCCTAGTATATTGGGAAGACAATAGAAGCAAATAACATGTACCAATATGAAAACACAATGCTTGCATCTTATTACACACCTAAATTGGTGTGTAAAAGAAAGTTTGCCGCAAAAAAAAGATTGTTTGGACTCGACCAAAGCGTCTATCGAAAAAATGTACTATATATGTAACTAATTATTAAAATCCATGTGACAATTTTTTTTTTTTTTTCATTTGTAATTGTTTCATCAATTTCTGCCATGAATTCTGTACCATCCGTAGCCTACTAGCTTTGATATATGTGCCTATGTATAAACCTAAAAAATTTCAGAACGTAAATACGGCTCTCTCTTCTTGACCCCATGCACCGTGAGGCCACATGAGATAAGTAGAGAAAACATCTTTTCTCATTCGAATCAGCTTGTGACCCTATATGCGGGACCTTCAGACTAGGGTAACCAGTAGTGCGGTCCAGCCGATTGTTCAACTGTTGAAAAAATTATAATAATAAATTCAATTACGATTTCAACGGAATTCCATAAGTTAGTGTATTATGTTTATTTGATGTGTGAACTGCTTCATTTCTAAAAATACTTCATTGACTAAAAATGGTTGTTGGAAATCTTTTCTAGATTAAAATTATAATAGTCCGTTTACTTCACATGAATAATTATATATTCTTTTTTTATTTTACTTAAAACTGCTATAACGAGTTGTTATTACGTAAAATGACGAATAAGTAATTCATATCCATGTGTATGAATTAGTTTATTTTCCAATTTTATCATAAAATACCTTTATCTTGAAAATTGCCTTATAGCCTAATCATATGGTTTGGTCATTATTCTTAAAGTATCGAGTTCAATTTCTCATTAACATGTTGTGATGGCCTCATGTGGCTCACGCAATTCCAATCGTAATAATCGACTACTATAGTTAATATTTCAATTGCTATATTTATTTTAATGATTAGATAGTTAACGGGACGGCCCCATCGAAGGGACCATAAAGCTCCTTATTCTTTCTTTGTTGTAAAGATAAGAGGTATTACAGATATTTTATCTTTTTACTTTAATAATAATTTGTTTTACTTTTTACTCTAAGTGACCACTATAATAAAAATTACAATCTTATTACATTCCTGTCCAATTAAATTTAATTCTTTTCTTATTCTATATGACTAAGTAAACGAGCCGTAAATGTATTAATGCAAATTTTTAAAGTTTTTTAAAATAGTTACCACCCATAATATGCATATTATATATGATTAACTTTTATCAGTATTTACATGTAACCATTGAATCGCTTCGGTAGACAAAAGTATAACACACCTCTAACCTTTTTTAAATAAATTATTCAAGTTGAAAGGGTATTTTTGGAGTAAAGATTCACAGTCTTTCTTGTATATAATGAATTATATATAATTCCAATGCGCCAAATAAAACTAGCTAGGGCGTCTTAGAGATGATTGAAATAACAGCTTATGAGGAAGTTTTTAAGAAACATAATCTTCACTGATATTTCGTTTCTTGTGATATGAAAGGTTATGGTGCAGCACATTGATAGGCTGGGTGTGCATGATTCGATTAACCAATTCATGATTTCATTTTTCGTTCTGAATTAAAATAATTAGTTTTCAATATTATAAACCTAAATCAGTCCGTTTTTAATGGTTAAACGCTTTAACGGTTAACATTTTTTTATTAATATTTTTGGTTTTTTTTTAACCATTCAATATAATGGTTAACGAAAAAATGTGATTAACCAAATATTTAGTTATAAACATGAAAAATTAACCTGTTATTTCCATAATTACATTAAAAAATGACAATTAACAAGTTAAATAATACATTATATTCAAAAATTGCAAATAAACTAATCAAGTAACTACAAACCAAAATCAAGAATATATGTCTAATACAACATTACACAAATTAAAAATTGATGTCTTTTCCTTAATCCAAATTACAACATAATCACAACATAATAATTAAATCTAAAAAGTTTCAATTACAACATGTCCCAAATTATCTAATCTCAATATATGGGGTAATTAATTATTTACATTTATAATACAGAAAAAGTAACTTTTGAAATGTCATATGTATTATGGCAATATTACATAAGCCATGAAGAATTTCATATGCTACACGATATTTCCTTGGTATGTCATACGTAAGACACAATTTTTTTTTTTCATTTTCCACATAATATTTACTAAATATAAAAATATGATAAAGAGAAACAACTAGATGTCCATTTCCTTTTTTTTTACATGATCTTTCATACTAATCTGTATCTTTTGTTTCTTATCCCTGTTATTTGTCTATTTATAAATTAAGAAATAACTATATGTATGTCATATATAATATGTTTATCAATATTGGATCGGTTAGCCGTTAACCGTCGTTTTTTTGTAATTACAAATCGAAATCAAAACAAGAAAAAAAAATTGTAATCTTAAACCAAAACTTATGGATTGGTTAGCAATATTTTTTGGATTGGTTTTTCGGTTTCAATTTGTTTCTTCAATTCCATCGATTTTTTTCACACCTCTATAGGTATTTGGTGTCTCTAAAATTTGCTTAATTAAAGAGAAAGAAAAAAAGTGTAAACAAATTGAAATTAAAAGCGCACAAATAGAGACCAGATCATGCTTTACAAACATTCAAATGATGCAAGACAAAGACACCATTGAATCATGTATCTAGCAGTTATATACATCATAGATAAATCATGACCACACTAAGATCATTTAGATGTATCTAAAGCACTAATGGACATAACGATTTTAAAAAGAGCTAATATGGTATTTAAACTTTTCCAAGATAAATTGTTATTAACTAATTATAAAATAATTAATTTAATAGCTAATCAAAGTTTTCATATTTATTAAATACCTTATCCATTTCACCTACTTTGTTTGCTGAGCTAACATTACCTTACTCACTTCACCTACTTTGTTTGCTGAGATTGCACTTCTAGCAAGTGAAAAATGAAACATATCAATTAACTAGTAAGAAATCTAAAAAATTAGATAATTAAATGAGTGCATGACCACTTACACGTTCAAGTTGCTACAAATTTATCTTTTTTTTTTCATTAAAATTAATTTGTTTAATTGTCAAATTAGATAAGGTATATGTTTATATGCCTGTTTAATTGTCTAATTTTCTAGTTTTTTATTGGCTTTTTAACACATTACATCCTCATTTGTTGAGAATGTTAGCTTAGTTCTATTAGATGGGATAATATTAGTAACATAAACTTTATTAGATATTTAAATAAACTAATTTTAAATTTTCAATAACTAATCGTATACTTTTAGAAATTTCAAGTACAATTGGAAATTAACATTTAACAAAGCTTCACAACGTGAGGGGAAAAATAAACCATCAACCGTCATTGTGTTTTTATTGGACAAAGTCCCTTTAAGATATCGAATTGCCCAATTGCGCGAAATAAACTTTGAATGAAGTGGTCCATTACGTCTTCATCAAAATCCTTGCATTTCAAACTTGTCTTGCTCGAATTGTGGACCAAGAAGATTAAAAAAAAAAAAAGAAAAAAAAAAGAGGTTTATATATATATATATATATATAATTGAATAGATTTAGTTTCTTATTTATAAAGATTTATTGTACTAGTATATCATCTTTAGAATAGCAAAACTTTTATGTTTCTTTTTATGTTATTTTTTTATATCTTAACTTTGCAAGAAAATTCAATTGGTATTGAACTTTGAAGTGGTTAGTTCACTATCCAATTACTATTTTTATTCCTCTATTTGCTTATGTAAAAATGAAAGTCTACTACCTTTCATAACACTGGGCAATATTAACAGGTTGTCTATGCTATATTAGCATATAAAACAAATGATGTTAGAGAGTTAATAAAAATAGGCACAATAAATTTGATTCAATATTAAATTGACTACTTTAAAATTTAGATATTATATTGAATTCTCATAAAATGTTCAGGTACCAAATTCAACTTTTTTTTTTTTTTTTTGTTTTTAGAAAGGAAATCTTAAAACAAGAGGCATTATTCAAGCTCATGAATATATAAAGCCTGTAATGAATTCGTAACGCCCTAACATAATGGCATTACAATCTACCACATATCCTTCACTTTATAAGTACGCGCCAAGGCTATAGAATTCTAAACCACAATTAAACAAAATATAAATCTCCAAACTCTCATAAAGGGTATCTATTTAAGACACTTGCACCTGCCCTTTGTGTGTAAAAAATAATAAAACGTGAAATAAACCATAACAAGAGTGTTATAAACAAAAATGAAAAGACCAAAGGTTAGGGGGAGAGGGAAAGGGAAAGTGAAGATTTAAGATAAAATAAGATAATTTTAGAGAAGAATGGAATAGATTGACTTAATAATAACTAATGTATGACGAACCGGCATTGCGTGTGAGAGAAAAAAAAAGGAAGTGGGAGTAAAAAAAAAAGATAGGATAATATTTTTTGACACTAATAATCAATGATTAGTTTAATTGTAATCGCCGGAATTTTTCACATTAGTAGACAACCCTAGAAAAATGTGAATTAGATAGTGAATTTAGAACTCAATAAAAATCCTAAAATAGATCTATGAGTTGTCATGAACTCGTTTATAGTTTTAAAAACCCAAATAAAAATTTCTCTAATCTTAATTGATACCAAAGACAAGATTTCGTATCTTAAGCTGATAACTCAAGATATAATTAGAAGTAGCTCAAAATTTCAAACATGATAAAATGCAAACTCTTAATAGAATCTATTAGTTATAAAATGATAATTAAAAGATGAACTACTAGGGTTATAAATACGTAGTAGGTACTAAAATAGATCAGTAATTACAAGTCTAGACCTCGAATGAAAATTCCGATATCCACTGTTATACTTGTTAGGGTATTCTGAATCCATTAAAGACTTAGACCCTAATTTGGCCTATTGGAACTGAAAATTTTAATTGCGTAAGTTAAAATACCAAAAATAATTAATCAAATAAATTTTAAACTCAAGATTTGAACATATAAATAATCTAGAGAATTTGTAGAAACTTAGATAAATTTTTAGAGATAAAACCCTTACATAGCTGTTAAATATATAACGTGTAAATTAATATTTGTTAAGATAAATTAATTAACTACATTAATCAACTCATAAACTACATAAAACAAAATGGGAATCGGTGCTAGATATGGAATTCGACTGCTGTTGTGCTTGGGAAAACACGTCCACAATTTGAACAAATTGAACAAACAAATTCAACTGAAAATAACATCCGAACCTGTCAACAAACACCAGATTGGATCCTCATTAAATGCAAAAGAATTCCAGCCCAAACAAGCAAGTTGAAGCAGCTCCAAATCTGTCCAGAATTTTCTGTGAATTGCAGCTTCAATGGGAAGGAAAGTAGTAGATACAACACGCACACATCTCTACCGAATTTAACTTAGATTATAGGCTTTATAAGAGTTGAAATTTTTGAATTCTAATATCCAATAAAAACACTCTAAATGCACACATAATCCAGCAAATTGTAGGCTAAAAATTCTATACAAAGCAACTTGAAAACCGACTTAAAGAATTCCCAAAAACAGCAGCACCCAACGTGATTTAAAGCCTCTGTTTCCACCGAATTTCCTTAGCTATTTTGTACTACAAATACACCAACTAAACCACCATTTATATTCCTTAATTAACAAGAAAAAAACTTCATAAATGCCCTTTAAAAAGCCACAAAATTTGCTCAAATTCTCCAAAAATCGTCCTCAAAATAGCCCATGTTCTACTCGAAAAATAGTAGCAAAACTTACATTTTCAAGTCTAAAAAAACTTCCTTTTGTATCCTAAATCTAGCCTATGTTTAGTATACTTTACTAGGAGTGATTAAGCAGCAAATAAATTCAATCTTTCCCTAAATTCAACCAAAAATCTGCCTAACAAAGGAGCTACGAACAACTTTGTCCTCCATTGTTTTCCCCTACTTTAACAGCCTTGAAGAGCATTTAAAACAGCTCTAACATCTATTTTGCATCCCATTTATCATAGAAGCATCAAACCCAACAAAACTTGAATTCTCTCCCTCAAACAACAATAAAGAACAAGCAAAACAACCCTCGATTCCCTCTCTACTCAACTGTGAAATAAGCAAGAAACACAAGAGTCCTTAATGTAAGTATAAGGTTAGTTTAGCTAGTTTATATTTTTCTTTTACAAGTTACTCATTATCTTATTTTCCTCTATAGATCCCGGTTTACAACAACGAGGAGGAACTAATTACAATCCCTTATTTAACAAAGGTAAAAGCTTCATCAACTTTAAGTTCCATTGTACTTAAACATTAGGAATTAAGTTGATGATGAGTTAAGTTGCATTGAGAGTTGATATTGATAGGTGGTGAATTGAAGTTGAGTAGTTGAATTATTAATGTATTGATGATCCATGGTTGTTTAGGAATAAGAAGACACCAACTTAATAACTTAGAATTCTAAATTCTAAGAAATTCGGATCAAGAAAAAGAGGTGCCAAAATCATGCATAAACTATAACCAAACTAATTTAAGAACTTCGTTTAATGCCTCTAGGACCTAATATGAGGATGAAACTAGATAAAACAAGCCTTAAAGACATGGTTAGAAGTCCTACATTACAAGAAAATAATATAAAACAATCCTTAGAAATTTATATAGAAATTAACACATGTTGATAATTTCACAAAGTTATGAATATGATAAGAAAATGAATAAAAGATTAGATAGTGAAATGAGATCCTTTAAATGATAGAAATTTTAATCAAAGGGAATAGATAAGGTTGATAAACAAAGTAAAATAGACAAAAGACTACTACTAACAAGGATATTAAACAATGTAAGACCTGAATAGGAATTCAATAGAAAATTTAATTAATTTCACCTTAAATATTAGAGTGAAGATCAATTTAAATCAAGAGAAACACGATGAAACTAAATATTAAATAACAAATATCCTTTACTGTAGGATCAATACCTTAGGAAACCAATATAACAATAGGAATTGTATTAAATATCAACATAGGACACTTAGGCACTCATAGGAGTTTAATCATCTATTTATAAGTATTATTGATGAATATTTTTATTCATCTCAATAGGTAATCTTAATACCATTAAGGGCTTTCCAGTTGATTACTACGACTAGACAGTATGAGTAGGTGAGTAAATCAGTCTTATTATATTGTTTGTACTTGTAGCTTAGCTGCATTAAAATAAAACGATAATAATGGATTGTGTTGAAATGAGTTTATGAGCATTGTTTGTTGTTTGAATTGATTGGTTGCTAAGCTACACTAAATTAAGTGATAATGAAATGTTTTGTAAACTTATTGAATGTATAGCATGTTGACTGTTTGTAAAATGATTGATCACTTCTAACTTGACTAAGAACTATCGGTAAAATGGATATGCATTGCATATATTGCATAAATCGCATTTTTAAAAGCATGACAGCCTATCATGTGTTAGTTTTTTCGATTCTCTAGTAATGCTTGGGTTTTCCAAGCAAGAGGCTATTAGTTCTATGTAAGATTACTTTTGCTCTGTTGGTTCCATGGAAACTAATTGGTACTTGAAGGACGCCGTCCATGGCATCGCCTTGAAATCACTAACACTTAATGGAGTTTCTAAAGCTTGAAACTAGAAATAAGTGTTTAAGGAATGATTAACATAAATAGATAATTAAAGTGAGTTTGTTGTTTTCCTATATGCTTAGTTTCTTCTAGATAGGTGGGACCATAAATGAGTACTTCCTTCAACCCCGATGAGAGGGTGTAAATCTCCATCATGTTTGGATTTCAAATTGTCCAAGCTTGTAATTATTCATATGCTTGATTGATGCATTACATATGATTGATAATAACTTGCTTGATATGTGATATGTTCTGGTTATTCACTAAGCCCATGGTTTATGCTCACACTCCTATAGTCCTTACGGGTTGACTCTTTGACCTTGGTTTGTTGCTTCTAGAAACTTAGCATTGGCAAGGTCCTAAAGCTGGAAGAATTCTCGGGATAGGTTATATGGTGTTGCCTAGTTATATGTATTAGATGATGGTAGGATATCGTTTTTGTAATTTAAGAGCTTAAGTTATATATCATGGTCTGTAATATTTTGTTACATAAACAATAGCTAGAAAGATCTATTTATGTTGATGTATTTTTATTTATCTTCATTAATCTTATCATATAACTAAAAAGATCTTGTTTTGTTAAATTTATGTCATTTTCCAAGGTAAATCTAGTAATAACTTGTGTATGTGATACTATCTTATGCTTACTAAATTTTCTAAAATACAAGTTCAAGTTCAGACTATATCATAATATATGTGTTACTACAGTGTACCCTTGGGGTGAAATTAATAGTAATAGATAACTATTATTATGTTAATTATTTAATGTACTTTATCAGCACATCACTTTTATTCATGAGTAATTTTAATTAGTAAATGATTTTTTGTAGATGTTGACATGCTAGTTTTGTAGAAAATTATATATTATGACTATGTATTAGTTAGTAAATGTATTTTGTTGGTGGATAATTGATTGTGACTTAATGATCTTATATAAAATATTAGATTATGAGTATGATGAATTTATCAAGTATTTTGTTATGATTTGCAATATAAACTTTGCAAAATAGTTTAAATATTTGATTATCCACATAAATGTAATATATATATATATAACAAAAAAAATTGTTAACTATAATTTTGACTTTAAATTCGAACCATACCAAATCGTTATTTAATGGTTTAAAAAATTTCTAATCCAAACAAAACTGTTTCTAAATTGTTTGATTCGAATGGGGAAAAACCAAACTAATTTGTACCTATCCCTAATTAAAACCCCTTTTATATGATTCCTCTATTATGATAAAAGGTTGTAATAATAAAATCATCTAATGGTGTGAGAATACCAAGATATATTCTCTTCCAAAGATTTATTATTTCTTTTTATTAAAAAACAATATATATATTTCCTATTTATTTTGTGGTGATTTTTTTCAACAATCTTAGTATAATTTTTATTTTACAACATTTTTTTCCTTTTATTTGCATGTTTTCCAACACTGTTTCCTTTATTCTACATCAAATTGGGTATTGGGGTTAATTTTCTTTTGACATGAACAATATGATCTCATACAAATCCAAGTTTCATTCATAAATTTAGTTGAATGAGTTCAAAGACAATTTGATAGTATACAATTATGTTTCCAAATTTTTTTTTCTAGTTGGTTTACCATCAAATTGGTACCTAAACTTTAGGTGAAAATATAATTTGGTACCTAAATTTTGAAGTAATCGATTCAATACCAAATATACTTTTCATGGCTATTTTAGGACTTTTCTAATATTGTTTTCTCTATTTGTTGACTTGAAAAAAAAAAAAAAACCAAATTATTAAATTTTTATTTCATCCTCTAATGTCATCTAACATTGATGAACCACCTCATGGTCAACAAATAGAGTGAACATGTTGAAGAGGTAGTAAACATAGTGAAGAAAAGTTTAATTGAATATTAAATAGTCTACTTCCAAATTAATTATCAAAAAATTGAATTTTCATGCAAGTTCACGTATAAATTTGACATTTTCCCTTTTCAATTCCAATATAACTAAGAAACAAAAGGAAATGACATATAAGGAATCTAGACGGCTTTAAACTTGAAGAACCATCGATACCATTGGGATAATAGAAATATAAGTACCTTTACTTTCAAATCTTGTAATTTTGTATCTACAATTTCACTTTTTACATTCAAGTGCTTCTATTTTGAATAAAGTTCAATTTAATGTCTTGAAAACACTAATTGAGCATTATTTCAAAACTAGAGCACAAATTCCAAAGGTTAAGGATACTATTTTGAACATTGTTTCAAGTAGAAATACTAGATTGTAAAAAGTAAAACTTTAGAAACTAAATTACCAAATATGATAGTAGAGATATTAACTTTTTTCTCAATAATATTATTATCATTATTTAGTTTTAAATTGAAGATAATATCATAAATTAGTAATTGACATGGGCTATAAAAAGCCCCCCTTCCCCTTCCTGGGTTTTCTTCTCTAAAATATCTAGGGGTGACGACCATAACATTTTAACTGTCTACCCTAACTTGATTGGTGCTACCACATTTTTTGTTATGTGATTGCCTTAATGGGATGATGTCTTGATTTAGATTTGAAGGTTTACAATAAGTTCTTCATCAACGAATAAAAAGTTGCACAAAATCGTTTTTAGGTCTAGGTTTTCTTCTAATAGTTTTATTTTTGTTTGTTTGTCTTCCTAATATGGGATCTTTCCTAACCAAAGTGATGGATTTCATTTCATGATTGTGCCAGAATCATTTCTAGGTCATTGTGAACCATTTTTACCTAGGAAATGTGTTCATTTTCATATTAGATTTTTGGATCCCTATTTCTTTTAATGTAATATGTCTGTATTGTGTTTATTTGTATTTTGGTCCATGCTTCAATGAATGAATTTCATTTCTCTGGCCAAAAAAATGAAAAAAAAAAGAAGAAATGGGCTATAAATTCAATGATTACAAAATTATGTGAATATTTTTTCCCAAAATGTTGAAACCAATCACGTGAAAAGTTAAGTCAAAGCACTTTCCAATCAAACTTCCTTTTATCATCATTGCTCAGATGTCAATCAATTACACCTGTCAAATTTGATATACAATTATCTATATATTTAGGAAAAATGCCAAATTTGATATTTAAACTTTTTGCAAAAAATTTAATTTGATACTTGATGTTTAAGTGGCCAATCTAGTACACAATAAAAATTTTCCTGATCACATTTACTACCTTTGCTAACTCCATTTCTCATTTGCTGAGATGAACTAAGCAACTAGTCATTGTATGAGACATGTAAAATATAGTGTTTTTCTTCAATACAATTCATCACAATTCACATTAAAATCATATAAAATTATTAAAGATATATTGAGATTCGAATCCATTTATAATATTCCTCTCTTTTCTTTAGCTTTTCCTTCTCTTTCCACTTTCTCTCGTATTTGTCCAAGAAGAAGAAAACATTAGTAATTGAAGCCCTATTAGGTGATCAAATTCACCAAGAAAACCCTAAAATCGCCTCAATAAGGCAAATGAGGCACTTGCCAAATAGACTTATTGCTATGCCATGTAATGGCAAGTCTCTTTAAATATTCTTTTTTTTTTGTTTTTGTAATTGCAGATGCAATATATGTATTGCTAATTAATAGAACATATCAGGTAATTTTACAGTATTATTATTATTATTATTATTATTATTATATTATTATTATTATTATTATTATTATTATTATTATTATTATATTATTATTATTATATATCTAAAGATCTAAATTACCATTCAAATATTTCCATAAAATAGTGAAATATTTAGAATAGATTTTGAAAAAATTACCAAAGCAATACAACAAATTAATACAAATTCATGCATTCAATCCATCAATATAGAAATGGAAAAAAACATATAATTATCGACATAAATAAGAACATACTGCAACAAATATAACAAGTATAATGCAAGACAAAAATAAAATAAGATAACCTAATGTCTATGAATGCGATGTTGTTGAACCTAAGTTGATGATGTACCAAAGACTATCTATGATGTTTGTGGCTATAGCAAATGAGTAGTAATTATAAGTAGGAGTGGTATAGGATTGTAAAAAGGCAACTATTGCTATAAGGAAGTTGTGTATGGGAAGGCGGCTATTGAGATGATCTTGGTGGTAATGCTATAGAAGAGCATGGAAAGAAATTATAAGGTTATTGGTGCTCAAAGGACGGGTTGATTGGTGGTGCACCCAATCATATGATAGGGTCCATGGGTAATAAACTGGTAGTAGAGGCTGGCTTTGATATTAGAAGAAGTTGTTAAGAGATCCATCTGGTAATGGAGGAGGTAGCTAAGCAAAAGAGTATGATTGGCTCAACTGCTTACATTGGGAATGTCCAACTTGCAATTACATTCGTTAGTTTAACACCATTCACTCATAGTTCCTCTAAGTCTTCCACCAAAGTTTTGCAAATACACATTAATGTTTTTACTAGAAGATCGTGCCTTAAGATTAAGAGGGACATCATTAGATAAGATTAGGGCTGCAAATGAGCTGATTTCTTATGAGCTACTCAAGCTTGGATTGCTTCAGGATCGATTAATAAATGACTCGATCTCATTTATCTAAATGAACTAAGCTCAAGTTTTGATTTATGCTTGCAAGTCAACTCATAAACAAGTTCATTTAAGCTTGTGAATAAACTCATAAGTAGACTCATTGTCATATTTGTGAATTTTTTATGCATAATATATTTTATATAACTACATAATTAATACAACAAAATATAAATTCTATTTGAAAAAACGGAAAATCGGCCATTTTAAACTTGGTAAGCTCGATAAAAAGTTCGATTCTACTTGAGCTCCTTTTATGAATAAGCTAAACTTGAGCCTAAAATTCAAGCTCTATAAAAAGCTTGGCTTGAGCTCGAGCTCGAGCTCTGTAGGTTTTAAACGAGCCGAGCCTAAGCTAGATGAAACTCCTTCTTGTATCTCCATATTGGAACATTATAGTCAAATAGTAGCACTCGCCATATGTTATGTGTCATACTCAATTTTTTGTATAGGTTGAATCTATTTATGGCAATACCCAAACTCACATTCTAGGGATCAAAGGAAAAACTTGAAATTTTTCCTTCCAAAGCCTTCCATTGTTTAGAGTACACAGGATGACTCAATATGCCTTCTTAAATAGCATAGTTTTCTTTGTGTCATCTTATCTTTGGTGTTATCTTTCGACACATCAATAGGCACTGCAATTTAAACAAGCACACTTTTCTTCTTTCTAGTGTGAACTTCTCACTTGGCTTCACCACATAATGGGTAACCATCAATATTTTGAAATTCTTACCTCAACAACACAATAATTTCAACAAGCATGGATTGCATCCGCATCCATTCCAATTGCCTCAGTATCTTGTGAGCATCATAACATGAAGAGGGCAACAGGTTGCTATCTCATAATGAACTCTTAAAATGCAATTTGGTTATTAAAAGTCTTATCTGACTATTTGATTTCAACCTTTAAATTTATCATTTGTAACATTATAGACAACGATAAAAATTTTGTATAACTAGATAATAGGTACTTTACATTTTCATACATCCTCATCTTACCTTACATTTTCATACATCCTCATCTAACTATTATTGTTTGCTTTATTACTTTGATCTCTGTTATCTATATCATACCCTCTAGATCACTTAAATTGGCAGCTAGATCCTTTAAAAGTCATCGATTAGCTTGGTCATCAAATGGTGGGTACACATCTAGAGTACTCTTGTTGCCTTTGCTTACATTATCAGACACCTCGTTTCATCATTGGTTTCATTCAACAACTCATAATGAATTATCCATCTCGAGTATATCTATGCCATTACTATTGTTATAAGGTGAAACTTGATTGTTTGAATAATTTGCAATAACAAGTTTATACAGTCCTTACAAGGGCATCTAATCAACCTTCCTTCTTACCTATTGTTCACCACAGCTTCTAAAACCCCCCGACCTTGTCTATGTACTCCATCAATGCTGGTTGGCAAGTAATGCCCAATGTTTGTTCCAATATCCTATACATAGATTTACTAAAAGGCATTACCCTACAATAGCAATTTGCCACCTATTCTTTCTTCTTAATATTAACAATTTTTTAATTTACTAAGTGTATAAATTGTCAACAAAAAATTATTTACTATTTCGATAAATAACTTAACTTTTCATCACAAAATTATATAACTTAATGATAAACAATACATTAAAATATTTCTAATAAACCAAAACAAAAATAACAAGTTTTTTTTAAGAACTAAAGATCGCTTTCAAAAAAAGGATACAAATTTTTCAAAACAAACTACCATATTTTTTTTTTTTACAAAAAATTACTATGTTCCAAGAAACAAATTTATTAGTTTTTTATTAATAAATCAATATTAGTCATGTTGATGACTTTATAGCCTAATGGCATATCCCCTAGTCTTAGAGTGAGAGGTACCGAGTTTGAATCTTCCCTCCTCCTTTGTAATGGGCAAAAAAGAAAAAAAAAATCAATATTGATCACATAGTGACTTATAAATTGCGGACCATGCTAGGTACATTCCAAAAAAATTATACCTTAAATTATAAAATTATTATAGATTTAAAACATGAATTCATTGTGCCTTGAACTTAAAAAAACAAGGGCTAATATCATAAATGGTACCTAAACCTTGACCTACAATTAGCTACCTGAACTTTTAATTTGATCAATTTAGTACTTGAACTTTGAAATTAATGGTACCTCCATTAAGTTCTTTGAGGTACTAAATTGAACAATGATAGGCACAATTTATCATCATTTTAAATGGCAAATTGGGTCTATTTTATGGTATATTGATGGGAGTCTTAACAGATAGGTACTTACTTAGTATAGATATATATATATATTCAGGTCAATTTTGAACACATTTGTATACAGGAAGAAATATGTGGAGAATCCAATCAAATTCAAGCAAAGGAGCAAGAAGCACAAAGGGAGTCCAGATGTACGGTCGTGTAATTATCAAAATGGAGAAAATACGAAGGCAGTGGCTAGTACGGGTCTTGTACGCCCGTACATGAAGTGATGAGGAAGGAAAATGAAGGAGATTCATACTTGTACGCCTGTACACACTTGAAGAATGATTCCAATACTTGTACACCCTTTTGTACGCCCGTGAAAGATGCAAATTGTCAAAGAAAATGTGCATTGTACGGTCGTGACTCTAGGAAATGGGTCATTAATATTTTCTTACTTACTGTTCTTGAAACAGTATGACTGTTGAACACTAGAAGAAAATCGTTTGTTTTAGTAAAAAGTCGTGTTTTTAGACACCACAACCATTGAATATAAAGGAGGGGGGATTCATTCTGAAAAAGATATCATATACTTAGAAGAAGAAAATCTAGGAGTGAGTGGAAGTGTAGTTGGGATTCCAAGAAGAACTCGAGAGAGAGACATTGGATCCAAGTGTTCATGTGTGTACAAACATCTATGTTATCATAATTCAAAGGGGTTTTCATTTTCTTTTCTGATCTTATTCTTATTGTATGTGTCATTCCATTGTCGTTATGTTGTTCTATGTTTGTGTTCATAACCCAGCATGCATGAATAGTAATTAGGGTGTTACGAAGTCATATTAACATGAATTGTATATGTATTTGTTATTAATCTTTTTAATTACGAATATCTAGTAATGGGTCTTCAATAAAGGTAGGAAATTGTAGTGCACGACATGATCCTACATCAGATTTTGATGGAAAATGTTGAGAAACAATTCCATCGAGTAGATCTAAATCACTAGAACAAATTACTCCTGGTAATAGAGATATTATTAGGAAATTTGCTGCATGTTTAAGGAGATTTTAGGATAATTAGAATAATCTAAAGCAATTCTGCTTTGTTCATCTATTTAAGAGAGATTTTAATAGATGCAAACGGACTTAGAATTGGTTTATTACGAGAATAAGAACCATGAATTGAGAATCTCTGCAGATAAGTACTTAAAAGAATGATTTGTATTGTAGTTCATGTTGATATGATGGAGTAACCTTGCCTTATTGTGAATTAAATTGTATTAAAGTTGTGTTTTGCATAATAATTTAGTGAACTTGTGTAATTAATATCGTTTAGTTGTTAAGTATAGATTAAATTTAGATAATCCAATCATACTTGATTGCTAGATAATAATAAGAGGGCGAGTAGTAGTACTTGTCAAGGCTCCGAGGAATACGACCCATAAACCATTCCTATATTACAATTGATAGGTGCACTTGCCTACTGTTGATCTGATATTAGGAAAGGATTATTGGATATTAATTGTTAAACTCAGATCGGAACACATTAAACAATTTAAAGTTTTTTAGGTATCAAATTGATCAATTTCAAAGTTTAGGTCCCAAATTGATCAATTAAAAGTTTAGACAGCCAATTGCACGTTTGGTCAAAGTTTAAGTACCATTTGTGACATTATCCTGAAAAACAATGACAACACTGCAACATGTTATATGTACATGTTATCCCATATACATTATTAATATAGATCATATTTCCTATCACAACATATAAAACTTACACAATGTTTAGATGAGTTCAAACATGTGAAAACCAAATGAAAGTAGAACAAATTAATGGAAAATGTGTATTTAGATTGTATAGTAAGAGGTGAAAACATGATAAAATGGGGAGAAGTTGATGAAATACTTCCTACCCAAATGCCATCATCATTTTTCTCCAAATTTGGAGATAAAGTGGTGGAAAGGCGTGCAAAAGAATTCAACTTACAAAAAAGTCCCAAAAATCTAAATTTTTTAAGTAAGAAAAGGGATAAGATTTTCTATTTAATAACTTTTTCTTTTGATTTTCTTCCATTTCTTTCCATTTCCTTTTATATATCTAAACACATAACCAAAATCCCATTTCTTTGATTTCCTTTCTACTTTTTTTCCTTTTCATAAATTTCTTTCCATTTTCATTATTACTTTGAGATGCCAAACATAATGTAATGTCCTAAATTTAGGGTTATTTGCAATCCGTCATGTGTTCATATCATATATAAACACCCAAAGCTTAGAACATGCAGTAAACACATTAAATGCTACAAAGTCACTCATAAATCAATGACTCCAAGATTTATAGTTTTCTTTACATGTAACCATACTAGTCACATAAATATCAACTTTTATCTTTAAGAATTTAACTAACATTTTCCATACTAATGTTACTTGGGTTATAAGTTATCACTACAAGATATTAAGCTCTTACTAATCTTCCGACCAACTTCACACAAAATAAATCCATGGTTTCCATTAATCTTCATATGATCTTTGAGCATCACTTAAAGGGACTTCAATGCCAGTGGTATTCCCAACCCACTATCCAATAGTAACTAACAAATATCGGTCTACACAATCGTTACCTGTACCTAAAAAAGAAAAAAGAAAAAAGTGAGTCAAAACCCAGTATGGTATACCAAAATACACACATGATTTATAAACACACATTCACATACGGGCCTAATATTAATGCAATAACCAACATTTTATAATCTTTTATTTAAATTGAACACACATATATGGATGACTTGGGATCCCGCCACACATAATATATATATATATATATATATATGATATTGGGTATTTCCCAACATCTAACAATCCAAAACATGAATTGGGTACTCCCCAATATTCTCGAAATCGAAATACCTAGATATACTCAGATCATTTCAATGCACAAACCATCGCACATGGATCATCGGGTTGCTGCGATAATTGTAAGCCCCTAGATTTTAAGCTACAATTTATGCTCAAACCTTAAACCGGAAGTCAACCGAAAACCCTAAAGTCAACAAATCTATACCAAAACCTAGTGGAATTAGATCCGACAATCCCATGCTCTTAACCTCTAAACAACGAAATTGAAATAATTGTTGAAAATAATTCATAATACTATAATGAAGCTTAAAAATATTATATTTGTCAATTTTTAACGTGTTTCGGATCCGAACGAGATTAGTTTTTGAAAATCGTGCCTCGGTATACCCGACGGTAAAAATATTCAGATAATAGTATTAGATTTGTAAAAATACAAGGATTTCAAAAATATTACTTTTATAATTTTTTGGTATCTAAAAATATCAGATATAACTTAATTACGCATATTTTCTTTACTTCTAGTATTAATTTATCTTAACTACTATTCATAATACTATTTATTACTATTCATCTATTTCTACTTTTTCTATACCTATTCTTACACTCTACCATATCTATTTCCTACTTTTTACTTTTCTTATACGTCTTCATTCACATCATACATTATAACTTATTACTTTTAATTAACAAAAATACAAAACAAATCAAAACCACTCTCTCTCTCCTCTCTTCCCAAGACCGACGCCCCCCTCTCTCTTACACATTTTATTTTTTTTCTATTTTATTTTATTTATTTCACATAATTTTTCCTCCACAAAACTCTATAAATATCACATCTCCCTCCATTTCTTTCACACACTCTTTTACATTAACAAAACTCTCCCAAAATTATTGCACAAATCCTCTCTCCAAAAATCTCTTCTCATTTTTTCATACTACGCATATTTCTTCCACTCACATACTATAAAACCCTCTTCAACTACCACTCCTATATTCTACCTTATGTAAACTCCTTCCCTATATTTTTTTATCATGTCATGACCATTGTGTATGTTTTTTAAACATTTAAATTTTATAGAAGCAACATTATGTTCATGTTTTATTCTTATTCATGAATAAATTACATTTTATTATTATGTTGTTTTATTATTATTGCTATTATGTACATGTTATTATTATTATTTTTCATCTTACTCCTATATTATATTATCTATATTTATGTATCTTTATATATTATATATATATTTCCTAGAGCATATAAGCTCACTAACATAACCGTTATTTATTTATTTATGCTTGCATTTTATTTATTTATTTATTACATGCTTTAATATTAAGACTGATCTTTCTAGTATTAGACTTGTCTTTATCAAGCCAAAATGATTTTCTTATTTCTTTTGTTTTTCTTTTTGGACTTGCTCATGAATAAGTCCAGAAGCCTTGAAATCAAGCTAAGACTTCCAATACTTGATATTTATTTTTTACTCATTCTTATATTTTCCAATCTTATTATTATTATTTTTTTGTTACTAGCTACAAACTCATTTTTCATGCATGATCATATTGGTTGTTGTCTTAATAAGGAATAAAAATTCTTTATTAAAATAAAAGAAAACAAGCTCATCTTACTTTAAAAGTATAGTTTTATCACTTAGGAAAAAGTTTCATTAAGATTTAGAATTTTATTTTAACCAATACTTTTAAAGGATTTTTGACAAAATCACCATAGATTCTAGTGTTATTAACATACAAAGTATTTACAAAAATAACGAAGAAACCCTTTATTTTATTTTCAAACTACCATTAGAAGACCTTAAGATTGATAATACTTTTCTATAATAAATTTCCTTAAAAGACTTGATTATAAGATCCTTACTAGTATTTTTTAGTAAATACAAAGACCAACACAAGTATTCCAAAATAAGTTAAGAATCAACTCACTAAGTGAAGTATACTTAAGGAATAAAATTGAGAATATCTTAGAAAGACTAAAGTTTTGAATAAAAAATTATCTTTTAAGAATCTAGGAAAATAAATTATATCACATATTTAATGACTTAAAAAATATATTTATCAAACTTCACTTTATCAGCTACAAAGACAAGATTATTTTATGAAAAATCATTACTTAAGACAGCATCATTAGAATCATGTATATAATATGAGTGCATATGTATTAAAAGGATTTTTCAACTATATAAATATATATATATATGATTTTTATGGGATTTTTTATTCATACAAAGTTAGAAAAATCACGTTTTAAAGGCTGAGATTTTCTTATTGATTATGTACCATATCTTTTAGAGACCAAAATGACCTTTATGAAGAAAATAACCTTATAAATAGATAGATCTTTTCGAGTACGTAGAAAATGATGTACAATATGAGAAATTTCGAGTTAAAATGAGCAAGTTATGGGCATTTTAAGTTGGATCACTCTACATGATTTTTGACAAACTTAGTGTAATAGAATTACAAGTTTAAGTAGAACTTCCAAGAAATACTCATTTTGGGTATTTCTCTTGTTTAGGTGTTGTGGAGTCCGAGCTTTGCTATGTAGAGAATTACTTTGACTAGGAGTTTCTGCTGTCATGGCTGAGTGATTTTAAATTCTTACATATTTGTACTTATGTTGTTTATAGTTTAGTGGCACTAGAATTAGAGAAAGATAAACATATGATAGTGCATGTGCTTTACTTATATGATTGAAATTATGTTAAGTATATCGAAGCGGGAATCGTTAACTAATCATTGTATAATTTAGTATAGGAATGGTTGTCTGCGAAATATATCATCACTTTTAATAATATCTAATATTATGCCATGACTACTTAAATAAAATGATTCATGCATGACACTTAGTAAGTTACATTGCATTCATTACTATACCCTTGGTGGGATAAATGCATAATAATGAGACTTATAGAACCTAAGATTCTACTTTATGGCATTGATCGACCGTAATAAAATGGTGGGTGAACACCCAAAATTACTACAATTTAGCAGCTAGTTGTTGCTCGTATAAAAACTACAAAAACTTCATTTGCGAACTATATCCTTGTTGCTCGGAATACCTAACATCGAATGGAGGGGTAAATCCATTCAATATATGATTCCTAGAAAATCGTATATATTGTTTGCTCATGTATTTGATTGCATCCCATATGCTTATTTAAATAACTTGTTTGAATATTGATTTTCTGAGTACTTTATTTGTGGAATTAATTGTCACTAAGCAAGAAGCTTACCCCCTTATGGATATCTCTTGCAGCACCCCTATCTATGGTTGATGCCCTTGGGATATTTCTCTCAGGTATCACTTTTTGGACTAAGGAGTTTTTGGATGAAGTCAAAGACTAGTTTATACTTATACTTCTAAGTAAATCTCCAATGTATTTATCTTGAATAGACTTTAATAGACTATATCTTTTGATAGGGGAATGCCTCTTTGATATCTTGTAAGACCTTTATATTTCCATATTTAAGATGTTGATGCGATCTATAAAACCCTAGGTATATTAAACCTAGAACCCTATAACCGTAAGGGAATCAAATCCCCAAAGGACTGTCTTGAACAAGCAATCATTCACCGGAACTAGACCCCAATCGAACCTGTCAATTGAAACCTCAACCGTTTAGATTGAAGAAAATCAAAGAGAGTTCTTTTGTAAAGAACCAAGAGAGAGTTTTCCCTCAAAGAAGATTAATTTCAATTCAATATTGTCAAAGTCTGATTTCTATATTTTATACTAGCCTTAATATATAGGCTATTACAAGGCAGTTACGTAACTGAAAAATCATAATTGTGGCAGTTACATAACTGATAACGTAACTGAAGAAAAAACATAATTACGGCAGTTACGTAACTGATAACGTAACTGAAATAAACCTAAAACAGTTACAATATTTGAAATATACTATTTTAACTTGAAACATTTAAACTATCAAAAAAATATCCCTAAAAATCCTTTAATCTCTTGTATCCCAAACTTTGACTTGTGATTTAATGATCATAACTCCCGTCAACAGGCCTTCTTTCCTTTAACTGGATTATTGATCTTGAACTTGATGGGCTCAATTGATGATGCTATCTGGATTACATCAGATGTTATGTTATGATTTCCATTCTTAATTGCTATATGAATGTCTTCTTAAACAACGTGTTTCAAAGTTGTTCCTCTATGATTTTGAAGGTATGCCTTAAACCCAGTAATGAAGCTTTGGAGATGACTAAGGTTGTCATACTTAAGCTTTAATATTGAGTGTGGTGGATTGTCACGTTGAGGGTACCCTTTAGGGCATGGCAATAATACCATGGATACTCTCTACCTATTACCAGCAACCATGCACAAGCAACAAACATAATATCAAAGCCAGATAGTTAATTAGTCCATTTAAGTTTCTATTCTAAACAAGCACAACCAACAAACAAGGTATACGCATAGTTAGAAGTAGTTCCGTTCCAAACCAGTATCCACTACCTGAATTACACACAATCAGATTGTTTATAACCTTCTATTTGTCCTACATCATTATAACTTGGGTCCTAAAGTCTTAAAGTAGACTTAGTGAAACTGATTGTAATTACACACTAATAATTTTCACTTTGAAACAATGGTGTAATACTCAGTCGGTCAGCAAAATCACTGGTTGCAATGTAGTATTTTATGGGAAAATTGAATTTTACCCTATACGCTAATCTAAACAATTGGAAGTTCAACTTTTGATTGATATATGATAATTTAACTAAAATTTACTACAAGTGATTGTGAAGAACCAAAACCATATGTTCTAGCAACAACAATGAGGGATATAGGTTTAGGAGATGCAGATAATATATGAATAGTGTATTTATATTCTCATTTGAAATGATTTATGCTTCAAATTGATAAATAAAATTAATTACTTAGGATTTAATCAAATTCACTAAGAATGCTCCCCTCTCGAAGTAGCAATATCTTTTATAGCATAAACTATCCTACCAAGGTAATTTATTTATGGTTAACAGTTTAATAGCAATTTTCTCTCACCAAAATTACTATCCTAGTTATAATTACAAAATAATCACCGCCAAGTGACCTAAATTTGCAATCCTAACCACATAAAGATCAGTGAAATCGTAAGTTCTATCACAGGCTTGCGTATCCCTATGACAAGTCTCATTCAAAAACCTAAGTTTTACCTGTGTGGATTATTGAATCCCTCCCAGGTATCTCTAACCCTATCTATCTAATCTATGTTGATCAAGCACAAATTAAATAGATTACAAGCAGAAATAATTAAATTCCCAATTAATCAATTCTAATATCAATATAATTCATGTATCATTCCGTCAAATCCATCTACACATATTCATAATAATAAATGAATAACAATATCTCAATATACAATCAAGCAATAAAATTGATAAACAGAGATTGAAAACACCTTAATGATAGTTTCATTTCATAATTTGGAGTCTTGAAATCCATAATCCCATCAATATGGGCATTGCTTGATTGTAGCTAAACTTTAATCCCCTCTAAATTGCTAGAACATTAGGGTTTTAGTACCCTAAAGGAAAAACTAACTCAAACATTTGCAAATCTCTCTTTTTCTTACTTTTCTAATCAATTTCAGAATGTATCTCCAACAAGGAAACTTTTAATTTATAGACAAAACATTCAGACGTTTCATCAAATTTTGCAGTTATAAAACGTATGCCTGCAGTTACAACTTCTACGTCAGCGGCTTACAAGCGGTGTACCGCTTGTACACTGGCAGCTTTGGCTTCAGTGTTAACGGTTTGTATTCTGTAGATGATGTACGCTGCTCTAACGCTGACAGCATAGGGTTTGAAATGCCAGCGTACAAATGAAACTTCAAAGGCTGGTCAGATTCAATACAAGGCTAGCTATGCAGGTGACAACCCTTAAAAAATCAATCCTATAGATGCTCTAAGCCGTCTCAACGCCGACGGTATTGATTCCTAGAAAGCCAGCGTACAAATGAAATTGCAGAAGCTGGCTTATATCCTTCTCTACACTTGCAACTTTGAGCCAGTGTTAAATTCTTGGCTATTGATCTTCTTCATACGCCGCCTCAAGGTCGGCGGCGTATAATATCAAATTTACCGGCCTTTGATTTCTTGATTCTGTTCCTTGTCAAGGTTGGTAGAATGCCGACAGTGTAGAGGCAATGTTGAAGCTTTAATATGCTGATCATGCTCTAAGCCGGCTATATGCCGGTGGCGTATGATCCAGATTAGCCAGCGTATCCGCTGAGATTCTCCAATATCAACTCAAATTGCTTTGTAATGCTTTCCTTTGATAACTTTTGACCAGAAACATAAACCTAAACAATCCGAGTACCAATTGTGGAAATTTTTATGAAATTCAACTCAAATTAATTACTAATTACTTGTTAAAGTTGTGTAAAATATGATCTTATCGCTTAGATTGTGGAATAAGAAGATTTGATGAATATAATCATGTTTAGGCTAGAAAAGAATGATTTTCAAGGTGTTATGACATGTATAAATAAGTATACAAGTGGGTATAGGGTTACGTATCACTTAAGCTGAGAAAATAGATCATAAAAAGGTCCACGGGAAGATACATCGGGGAAATAGGACTTTACGTATCTCCTCATGTTCTTTTCCAGGCATAGAATTTAAGTACTAAGAGGACTGCGACTAGGAACACGGTATCATGTACACCTCGTGTTCTTCTAGTGTTCCTTCATTGTTGAAACACAAAGAGAAATATGGTTGGATAGATGCATCATGTACTAGCCATGTTGGTCTAGAAACCATGAACTTTCACACTCAGAGAGGTACATCGCTTAGTGCACGACCGTATATCTATTGGATAAATCAGAAATGAGAAGGCGAAAACTTGAGGCATGCTGGGCACTGTCCTTAAGGATATTTCGCCAATATTATTTAAGAACGGCGTATCCCCCAGGATTCAACAAGTTCTCTAGAAAATCTAGTACACAGGAATAGCAGGAAAGGAGTAATAACCCAGAGAGGAATAAGACAAGAAAGGAAAGTGAAGTGTTAAAATATTAAAACAAATAAATATATATAAAACGAAGTTGTATTTGTAACGGGTATGTTGAAAAAATGTCTTTTCAAAATTAAAAGATACAACGGTTTGAAAGTACCCGAAAAAACACAACGATTGGTTTGACAGTACCCGAAAAAATACAACGATTGGTAATTAAAATTTTAAACGCTCAAAAGACCCGTATCCGGATAAGATTTAATTAATTATTATTATTATTATTTTATTTAAAAAATAATATACACGAAAATAAAATATTCCTTTGAACCGGGCAAAGACATATGACTACACGCGCGGGGGGGGGGCAAATCGACGAATTTACACTAGCTTGGTCTAGCCTTTGTGCGCGCGAGCCCATGCCTTTCCACCAACTCTTTACAAGCCCACTAAGAGAAGGAGGTTTATAAACAAGGACAATGAGTAAAATCTAAGGAATGTGGGACTTGTTCCTTTTGAAATATATAATACACAACAATCCCCCACATATTTCAAAAGGATAAAAGACAAAGAGATAAAAAGAAATGCTGGGTTTTCTCAAATGAGTATCATGCCTCGAATCTGGTGTCCTTAAGACTATGAACCAGACCTAGAAAAATGAGATATAACTTACAAAATAAATGGTGAAGCTTAAGGCTTCTATGAACCAAGAATTTTATAGTAAGCCAAAATTCTCATTAATCACATCATACTCCACATTTTTCTGCTATTCATCGCGGTTTTGCGCTAATAGGCCATGCGCGTGCCTGGTAATTCATGAGTGCTTTAGAGATTTTGCCACAATCTCATAGAAGCGGCCTCACTTCACACTCATATAGGTCATTCCATCAAGCGTATACTGCAGAATACACTACCTTTAAAAGGATATGGTATTTGATTAAGAGCTTTACTCAACCTCCCATTCTTTGCAGTTTAGCACTATGCACATCATAGGAGGGACATCATTTATTAGTGTTACACAGATCAAGCAACGACTTGTTATTACCCATATGAACCTATTTCATGGGATCTCCAATCACATAGGTTGGGTTACCATCATTGTTGATAATTCAACATGGCTTTAGTCCCATACCCCTCGATGTTTCATTTATTAATTTTCTCCCCAAAGGTTTAGTCAGAGGATCGGCCAAGTTCACTTCTGACTTCACATAATCTATTGATATAATTCCATCTTTCAGCAGCTGCTTCACTACTTCATGTCTCAAACGAATATGTCTATTCTTTCCATTGAAGGTCTTATTCTTGGCAATAGATATTGCCGCTTGACAATCACAGTGCATAGACACAGATGGTGTAGGTTTTAAACCTAATGGAATATTTGCTAAGAAGTTTCTTAACCACTCAGCCTCATTACCAGCCAATTCCAGAGCAATAAACTCTGACTCCATAGTAGACTTAGCTATGATAGTCTGTTTGGCTGATTTCCATGAAATTGCTCCACCTCCAAGGGTGAATATATAACCACTAGTGGATTTTGTCTCATCTGAATCAGATATCCAGTTGGCATCACTGTATCCTTCTAATACAGCGGGAAATCCACTATATAGAATACCATAGTTCATAGTACCTCTGAGATATTTCATCAATCTGACCAATGCAGTCCAATGATCATAACCGGGATTATGTGTATACCTACTCAATCTACACACAGCATATGCTATGTCAGGTCTTGAGAAATTCATTAAATGCATCAGACTTCCAATTATTTGTGCATACTCAGATTGAGCAACAATATCACCTCTATTTTTCTTTAATTGAGTATTAGCATCGTAAGGGGTACTCACAGGATTGACATCAAAGTGTCCAAACTTCTTAAGAAGTTTCTCAACATAATGTTCTTGTGATAACATAATACTATCATTCTTCCTTATGATTTTAACACCCAAAATAACACTTGCTTCACCCATATCTTTCATATCAAATTTGGAAGCAAGAAAAGATTTAGTTTTTAAGCACTATATCAAGACTGGTACCGAATATAAGCATATCATCTACATATAGGCATATGATAACACAATCATTATTAATAAGTTTTATGTAAACACATTTATCAACTTCAACAGTAGAGAATCCATCATTTAATAAAACTTGATCAAATTTTTCATGCCATTGTTTAGGAGCTTGTTTTAAACCATACAATGATTTAAGAAGTTTACAAACTTTATTTTCTTGTCCTGGAACAACACAACCTTCAGGTTGTACCATATAAATTTCTTCCTCTAAATCGCCATTTAGAAAGGCTGTTTTTACATCCATTTGATGAATAACAAGTTTATATATTGAAGCCAAGGCAATCAAAACTCGAATAGAAGAAATTCTAGTTACAGGAGCAAAAGTGTCAAAATATCAATATTTTGCTTTTGAGTAAATCCTTTAGCAACTAATCTAGCTTTAAACTTATCAACTGAACCATCAGGATTTAATTTCCTTTTAAAGATCCATTTACAACCAATAGGTTTAGCTCCAGGAGGTAAATCTACCAATTCCCATGTTTTATTTTGTAAAATAGAATCAATTTCAACTTTAATAGCTTCTTTCCAAAAAGGTGCATCACACGAGGAAATTGCATCCGAGAAGGTTAATGGATCATTTTCAACAAGATAAGTATAAAAATCATTTCCAAAAGAATTTTCTTTTCTTTGTCTCTTACTTCTTCTTAAATCATCATTTTCAAAATATTTCTAGAGACATTTTCAGAAGATGATGTATTAGGAATAATTTTTATTTTAAAGGAAACACATGTTCAAAAAACTCTGCATTTTTTGTCTCAACAATTGTATTGCAATCTAACACATCACTTTTTAATACAAGAAATCTATATGCTATACTATGTTCAGCATAACCAATAAACATACAATCTGAAGTTTTAGAACCTAATTTTCTTTTCTTAGGATCAGGAAGCATAACTTTAGCAAGACACCCCCACACTTTCAAATATTTCAAATTAGGAGAATAACCTTTCCAAAGTTCATAAGGTGTTTTCCCTGTTTTCTTATAAGGTATTCTATTTTGTAAGTGACATGCAGTTAATATAGCTTCACCCCAAAGATTTTCAGGCGCATTAGAACTTACAAGCATACAATTCATCATTTCTTTTAATGTCCTATTTTTCCTTTCGGCTACTCCATTAGATTCTGGAGAATAAGGTGGAGTTATTTCATGAATTATTCCTTCTTTTTCACAATATTCATTTAGTAAAATATACTCACCACCTCTGTCTGATCTAATTCTTTTAATTTTCTTGTTTAATTGATTCTCTACTTCTGCTTTGTATATTAAAAACATGTCAAATGCCTCATCTTTATTTCTAAGCAAGTAGACTTTAGTATATCTAGAAAAATCATCTATAAAAGTTACATAATATCTTTTACCTCCTCTAGTCATAGTTTGCTTTAAATCACCTAGATCAGTGTGAATTAAACTTAGTAATTCAGATTCTCTAAAGACAGATGCACATGTTTTCTTAGCTTGTTTAGATTCAGCACAAATTTCACATTTACTCATACTTAAAGAATTAATATTAGAAATTAATCCAACGGATTGCATTTTCTTGATATAAGGTAAACTAACATGTCCTAATCTACCATGCCATAAATCACAAGAATCAATCAAGTAAGCAGAAGAAGAAACATTTTTATTCATAACTTCAGAAACATTGAGTACAAATAAACCATGACTACAATAGCCCTTGCCAACTAAAACATTATTTTTTGTCATTACAACTTTGTCAGACTCAAATGACACTTTCACTCCCACTTTTCCCAACAATGCCACTGAAATCAGATTGGTTCTAATGTCGGGAACATGCAACACCTCGTTCAGAGCCAAAGTTTTTCCAGATGTGAGTTTGAGAAGAACCTTTCCTTTCCCAAGAACTTGGGTAGTTCGAGAATCACCAAGATGCACAGACTCTCCTTCATCAACTTTTGTATAGGTCACGAATGCATCCTTATTTGCACAAATGTGCCTAGTAGCACCAGAATCTATGACCCATTCTTTCACACTGGTTACTATGTTCACAGAAATGACTGCAGCGATAATATCATCTGCTTGAACCAAATTTGCCTTTGGTTTAGCAGGATTGTCATTTCTTCCCATCCTCTTTCTGCACTGAGGTGCATGATGGCCAGGTTTGCCACATACGAAGCAATTGCCTCGCTTCTTAAAAGTGGGATTACTAGCTCTGGGCTTGTAATCATGTTTCTTTTCATACCTTTTATATGGCTTGTGCGGTTTGTAATCCACCAAATTCGCCTTACTTGCAATCTCCTTTCCTTTGGCGGCCATGAATTCCTTTCTGTTGGTGTTCTCGATGATGATGTGGGTGATGAGATCAGCAAGCAAAGTTGCTTGTGCTTATGTTTAAGTTGTTGTTTGTAATCACTCCATGATTGAGGTAGTTTCTCGATCAGCAAACCAGCAACGAACTCCTCCTGCAAATTAATGCCTTCTGATTTGAGGTCTTCTATCAACTTGTGGTACTCATTGATCTGCATTTTGATATCTTTGTCCTCAACCATCTCCCACCTATAATACTTTCCAATAACAAACTTCTGTTTTCCTGCATCTTCAGCCGTGTACTTGGCAACCATAGATTCCCAAATATCTTTTGCATCCTTGTAAGAACAGTAGACATCGAACAACTCATTAGATAAGGTACTAATAATAGTGTGGCGGCATACCTTGTTCGCATGAACCCATAGTTCCATTTGTTTGGACGTGGTATCAACTGGTTTAGTATCTGTAAGGGCATACGCAACACCGTGCATATCCAAAACAGAGAATATACGTTCTTGCCATCTTTTAAAGTTATCTCCATCGAAAATTTCGATCTTTGATATATCTGGAAATGGCTTGGCAAATGGAACAGTGGGCAACACAGGGACAGGGCCATTTGAAGCAGTTTCATGAACATGCAGTAGCGACGGCAGTAGGCGGAGGGGTAGGATCAGAGGCCATAAGGAAATATCCTTAAGATTGTTGGAAAAATCCGAATGAGAAGGGAAAATACTTGAGGCGTGCTAGGCACTGTCCTTAAGGATATTTCGCCAATATTATTGAAGAATGGCGTATCCCCCAGGATTCAACAAGTCCTCTAGAAAATCTAGGACACAGGAATAGCAGGGAAGAAGTAATAACCCAGCGAGGAACAAGGCAGGAAAGGAAAAGTAAAGTAGTTAAAATATTAAAACAGATAAATATATATAAAACGAAGTTGTATTTTAACGGGTATTGAAAGATGTCTTTTCAAAATCAAAAGATACAACGGTTCGAAAAAACACAACGATTGGTTTGACAGTACCCGAAAAAACACAACGTTTGGTAATTAAAATTTTAAACGCTCAAAAGACCCGTATCCGGATAAGATTTAATTAATTATTATTATTATTTTTATTTAAAAAATAATATACACAAAAATAAAATATTCCTTTGAACCGAGCAAAGACATATGACTACACGCGTAGGGGGAGGGCAAATCGACGAATATACACTAGCTTGGTCTAGGCTTTGTGCGCGCGAGCCCATGCCTTTCCACCAACTCTTTACAAGCCCACTAAGAGAAGAAGGTTTATAAACAAGGACAATGAGTAAAATCTATGGAATGTGGGACTTGTTCCTTTTGAAATATATAATACACAACAGTATCAAGCCGTGTACTTCTACAAATCCTCTTATCATGGAAATATTCATATTTTCAAACTTAACATCACTTTGAGCACATTCTCAACCCTCAAATATTTTAACACTCATAGTACTCTTTCGAACATATCCAACACTTATGAACAAAAATAAACCGATGAAAACTACATTACTTTTTGATTTCCTTCTATGTTCCTCACAAATTCCTAACACTTAATCTATGACAAATCTTTCTTCTTGTAGTTCTTCTAGAGTCTCACTGCATTCTCTTCTTCTTCTATAAGAATTTGCTATCATTACGAGCGATTTATGGTTCCATTATCTATTTTGCGTAAGTTATTGAAAGTGACATGAAAATTGTGAACTTATTTCCAATAAGAGATTCTTGCTGCAAATATTTTAAGTTTGTTCCAACTTGTTGAGAGGAAGATTGTGAGAATTCTGTACATGTGAAAAGATATAAGAAAACAAAAGAACAGTTACCACCTTTGTCCCCCTTTTAAACTTTATTAGCTAAGCAACTTATCTTTTCAAAGATACATTGTTGGATTAAAGTGCTCTTCATTAAAAGTTAATATTAGAAAAATGTCCTTCTGTAATTTACATTTAATGAGGATATTTCATATAATGTTAAATAACAACATCAAATACATATTTAAACATAAAACATATGTCAATTGCTTTTACTACATGACATATCAAAACATACTAATATACATGTTATTACTCCATTCATTTACACATATATAAAATAAAATATTCACTAAATCAAACATAACAATAGCAATACATCACAAACTAAACTATTTGATTCTAGAAATTCATCAGTAACCTTAAAACACTGTCAAATAATGCCACTAACCTTGATAAAGTAGAAAAAACTCTTAAAAAGATGTGAAAAAAATGCCTACCACTTTCATCCCAACATATACATATGCAAACATAGATTAAATCAGTAGATATTGCAAAACAAAAACCAAAAAATAAATAAATAACAAAAAAAAGGAAAAATGAGAAGCAAAGGAATTTCAGGAGAGTCTTTGAGACAAAAGTTGACCTTCTCTATTTAAAACAACCATGTGCTGGGAAGATGAAGATGCTTATGATACTTTTAAGGTTTGGTAAGAAGCAAGACTTGCCACATTCCAATTTACAGAAGGCAGGATAAATCCCGACCTTTTAGTGTGCTATAAGACTAGCATACCTTACATTATTGGTGAGTCATACAACTTATCTCACATAAGCTAGTTGATATTTAATGTCTTTTCTATCCTCCTTAATTGACTTTCTCTCTCCTAGTTGAACATTTTACTAGAAAAATTCTTACCTAACATAAAACCCTTATTTTTCCCCTTCACCCCTTATATTTTGTGCATATTTATCGATTTAAATAGATTAATTAACCTATCTCAAGATATGAAATGGATCAAAATTAAAAGATTTTGAATTGGACTTGAATTTATCAGTTGAACTTTCTTAATGATGTTGGTAAAAAATATTAGTAAAAATCAAAGAATAGAATTAGTAAAACAAAATACATACTCATCTTCTTCTCCAACTTCATCTTCTCCGAATGAACCATTATCTTTTTAGGAACCTTAGTCTCTCTCTCTCTCTCTCTCTCTCTTCTCACATAGTAGAACCATTCCCTACTGCACACAAAACCCATATTCTCCAAATACCATAACTACCATCCCCATCTCCCATTGAAACCATGTCACCACTCCTTGAAACACAAACTAAACCCATACACCAAAGCCGCGACAATCCTTTGAAACACGAACATAAGCCACATGATGGGGCCTTCATTCGTACCTTTACCAAGCTTCAACACAGTAATTATTCACCATTTCACAAGCATATTGAATCCAAAACCAAAACCCATAAAAAAGGTATAGCATTTACATGTTGAACCCATTCAATAAACTCATATCAATCATTTCCTTACTCGCCGACTCATGATCCTAGTCACCAAACCACAGACCACTATGATTGCAAATCTTAGAACTGATTATGGTTAAGGTGGATGATGGCTAAACATAGTAAGTCACCATGGCTTATGGTGAATTCTTAATCAGATGGCTGGTTCATTTGAGTTTGGGGAGAAAATAGTTTAAATGGTTGGGGTTCTTGATTTTTGTAAAGATATAGATTGTGGAAGTTGAAGGTGAATTAGAGAGAGTCATTGAGGGAGGAGAAAGTTAGTACTAGGAGAGAGAATTTTTTTTAAGAGAAAAAAAAAATCACAGTTAAAGGGTCAAATTGACGGAGAAATATTAGAATAGAAGAGAGAAAGTCAATCTTGAAGAGAAAAAAGACATATATATATATAATACTAACTAGGAGAGAGAAATCAATTTTTTTAAAGAGAGATTCTTTTCTATGTCACCTTCTTGCCTGAGAATTGGCTGGACTCCGATCATATGTACATACGTGCAACTTTTAAAATTTTTGAGGATTTTTTGTAGGATAATTTTTTTTAGAAATAATTATGTTATAATACAAAAGGTTTAGCTACCACTAATGAAACTTATGTATTTATTCTACAACGTTTGTAATTATTCCATTGATGCACAACGTTGCAATGTAATATATAAGTTGCTTTAAGTTAATTGAAACAATTTATTTAAGAATAAATTTTAAAACTTTATCATTGTGAAAGATAAATCTTAAAAGATACACAATAATGAATTATCATTTAAATTGAGAATAAATGAAAGAAGGAAGATGAAGAAATCTAAATATTTTAAGGGGTAAATTACATCAGAAGTTCCTAATATTTTAGGATTTCAACGTTTGAAAAAGTTGGTCAATTTTGGTTCACAAGGATGTGTATCAACAAGAGTATATTCTTTTGAATTTTAATTAAATATTATCTACCGTTGACACGTGTCCTTGGTACTCAAATTGACCCAATTCTTCAAACGTTGAGATTTTAAATGAATTTATCTTCAAATGTTGAGACATTTTTTTAGTCATTCGAAATGTTAAGACCTTAAATGAATTTAATCTCAAATATTAGGGCCTTCTGTAATTCGCCTTACTTTTTAAATAGGGTTTTCGAGATTATTTTATTGCTATCTACTTATGAGGTTATCAAATGGCATATAAAAACTTTGTATATATCCTTTGTCTAATGTTACTTCGACCCAGTGGTTGCATATTTGTATTGAATTCCATTATTACATTAGAAAATGCAAAGTATACGGAATTCCTAGTCACGTGATGGGAAGTTCGATCCATCAATCACAGAGGGTTGCGTGCTGGAACGATGTCTAAATCAGTAGCGAAAAATTTAGATCCGGTTCTGGTTCAAATTTTACTAAATCCACTCCTTGAGACAATGAAACTATCTATATAGTGTAGTATATACTTAATCGGTGTATGGATCTCATACAATGGTTCATATACAGACAAAGGTAGCTAGTTAAATTATAGTCATTATACCCTTTACGACTTTTAAAATCATTTTAATCCGCGTAAATATTTATCAACTATTAGATTATTTAATTAATCGAATTTGAGTCCAATCAAATTGAAATAGGATTACATGAATTCCCGTTTATAATCGGTTTTTAATGTTGATATTAAACTTTTAATTATAATTTTTGCAGTTTTTTTTTCCTAATTTGAAATTTTTGATACCATTAGTAGTCTATTTGGAATGTGTTAAAAAAGAAAAAGGACAGCATAAAATTCTAAAGGTTTAAAAGGTCTTTAAGTATTAATAAATATTTGACATGGACGAAAATAGAATGGAAGGTTTTAAAGTTCTAAGTTATAACATAGTTATAAATTACTATCCTTATTTTATACATGCTACATATGATAAAATTTAATTCATATTAATACATCATATGTATAGAATATGTGGGATATAATACTTTATAAATTAATTAACAATAGATTGATTGGTTGATTTATTACCTAATTCAATTATGCAACGTAAAGCACATCAATGTATGTTTATGGATAATTTCATAATTGTGTCATAGACCATCTGATTATCAAAATAAACATAATAAATAACCCATTAAGTATTTAAATAATGTGATCTCGATTTAATATGAATCTAAATGACTAAATAATGGGCTATGTCTAGCCCTTTAAAAAGCATGATAATAATATCTATCAAAACATTGGTGGAGAAAAATCTTTACAAAGCACTTACTTTTTCCGCTATAAATGTATCACTACCTACCATTTTCAAAAACACACTTAAATAATACACCCTCCTCTCTCTCTTTCTCTCTCTCTCTCTTTCTCTCTCGTACACATTCCAAGGACATAAGCAATACCCACAGGTTTTAAATCCTGTCAGGTGAAAGGTTTAGCATGGAAGGAGAGAACAATAATGGTTACAAGAAAGGGTTGTGGACAGAAGAGGAAGACAGAATTCTCATGGACTACATAAGAGTACATGGAAAAGGAAATTGGAACCGTGTAGCCAAGGCCACAGGTCCACTGAATTTTCATTTATATTACTATTGTTTCATTTATTTTATTACAAATCTTCCCTTTAAAATCCCTTTTATTTTCCAGCTTAAGACTGCAAATTACATATATAATGAATGTTTCGTTGTTCCAGCCAATGGCTGCCTAGTGGTATCACCTTAAAGAGAGGTACCGTCTTGAAATCCCTTCCCGTTGTAACGACGGAAAGAGGGGGAAAAAAATGTTTCATCGTCCTAGTGGGAGAACAGTGTGTTCCATGTTGTGTTCTTACAGGATGACTCTTGAACATATATATTGTAGGAACTTTTAATTTGTGCTCATATCCATGTGAATTATATATAGTATGGATTTTATAGGTTTGAAAAGATGTGGGAAGAGTTGCAGATTAAGGTGGATGAATTATCTAAGTCCAAGTGTCAAACGAGGTGATTTTTCTGCTGAAGAAGAAGATCTCATCATCCGACTCCACAAACTCCTCGGAAATAGGTATAATCCTCTTAAAGCAATTTTATGAAAGATTTTATAAAACCAAACTTCAAACGTTAAAGTAGATTCCTCGTATAAAATGAGATCCTTACGTTAATTTAATTGTCCTTATACATACAATTTGATAATCAAGTCAATGTTATTTCATCGGTCATGAAACATTTAGCAATTTGGCTCCCAATGGTGGTCCTACCGACCAATATATGTTTAAAATGAATGCATCATGAAACACTGACCGTCACATTTAATATCGAACTTATCAATCAGTGGAACAAATTTGAACAAATGCATACATACATATATATATTATATGTATGAAACATTAGAGATGAATAATTAGAATATTATTGAGATAGAGGGAGCGTTTGATTGAAAGAAAGGACAAATTTTAGGGTCCTGTGGTGATTACAATGGGACCGGTCCTATTACATATATAGTTTATAAAATGTATTTAAAATTGGATAAAAATCTCTTTATGATACCAATAAAACTTTAAATTTCATCTCTTATATTTGATGTTACAAGAATATTAGATCTACATTAAAAAAAAAAAATGTAATACAAAAATAATTGTACTGTCCAATATTCCTTATAGTGTAATATTCAATTCTTCTAAAATTATCTAATTTTTGTAACCAAATGCTAATATGGCTCAAAGGGTAAACCACAATAAGAAAAAGAGCAATTACAATTCTAAATTTGTAGAGGTTGGTTAATAGTTGATACAATTGTGAATTTCTAGTAGTTAATGCATTTTTTTTCTTTTTTATATATTGTGGTAATAGTAAGTAGACTAAACATGCTTTTAAAATTGTACAATATAAGAAAAAAAAAGATATAAAAAACACTATATTACTAGGATATTTTTAATACTTTTGATTTTTTTTTTCAATGATAACTGCATTAATATTATAAAGCACTAAAGAAAAGGAGGTTTATGACCATAATTAGTTCTGCAGGGTTGCATGATTACAAACAAAGACCCCTATGTCAACTACTTTTAGATTAGAGGAGGTGATAAGTTCTTTAGTATAGCTAGGAAATAGAACAAAAATATGAGAGGGAATCAGGTCCCAACACAAAAAGTCCTTGTGAAGAGAATCTGCAAGCAGTGACATCAATGTGTAGATTATTACTTTCAAAATATCCATTATTACCGTAATATTAAAAAAGATAACAAAAAAAAAAGGTTGTAATTGGCATATACCATTACAAGAAACTTGCCTTTTAAAGATAAAAATTTTATGATGAAAAATGGGTAAAATAAATTATATTTTTATAAATACGATCAACGATGATGATTTTTACGATAAAAATTTATGTTTAAAGACATAATTTTCATTTCTAAAATTCAGTTTTTCTTGTAATGTACTAAAAATGGAATTATTATTTTAACTTTAATGATTAAATTGTACCTATTTACAATGGTAATTACATTTTTTCCCCCTTGTCATATACCATAAGAAAGGACAAGTGCATGTGCATGGATGATGAACTATAATTTTTTTGGGTACAAATGAGCATAATTGCTATGATAATTGCTTATAGCTGTATTCATTTTTACCTTTTTTATGATCCTGTTATCCAACAAAGTTTATAAAAAAGTGCTTTAATTTCTTGGATCTCGCATAAATTTACTTAGTTAAAAATGACAAAACAAAGTTTTCACGATGATAAAACTTTTCCCCTTTCACTATAGTCATCCGAGTAATGATGAAAAAGTCTTCGCTTTATTTTGTCCTTATGGCTCGTCTTTCCTTTTCAACAAACAAATGATACAGCCAATAGAGCTGTCAAATGCATCCAAAATCCATTGGCATCGTTGATGAGTAATATATGTTACGTATAATATATAATGATAAATAAGTATAAATTATTATTTAATATGTAATTAGATTATTAAATTATGGATCGTACTTAATTTAAAAATTATCACTAGTTATTTCATACATGGATATATAGTTAATAGTTATCCACGTCTGCAGATTCACGGGGTGTGTATAAAATGTTAATTATTTTTCCAGTAAACTACATTGCTCTAGACAAACATTATTCTATTTGCCGATACTTTGTCAAAGGTTGCATTAACGATTATTCTAAGACATACGTGCATAAATCAAACGTAGAAAATCTCTCTCTTTTGTTTTTTTTGTTTTCTTTTTATTTCTTTTTAGGATTGATTGTGTACTTTAGGAAAACACATTTTGAAAAGGTACATAAATGAAAAAGTACTGAAAATTCCATTTTTCGAATGTGCGCGACTTACTTCTGTCAATATTTTTATTTTACTGCTGGGGCGCTCTCTATTTGAGTTGTGGTAGTCTTAAAACTGTTTGTTGTGTATTCCAGGTGGTCCTTGATTGCTGGGAGAGTACCTGGGAGAACCGATAATCAAGTGAAAAATTATTGGAACACTCATTTGAGCAAGAGGCTCGGCGTGCGGAAGGAAAAATGTAAGAAAATTCTTTCCCCACATATATGCCTCAAAGAGATAAAAAAGAATCCTTCTATACAACAACAGCTCGATATAATCCCGTGTAGCGAGGAGGACCAAAGAGCCGAGCAAAAATCAACCGGAGAAGAGATTCAATTTGATAATGCACAGCATCAGTCATGGACGACACCTATCAAAATTCTTTTTGGTTTTTGAATGAGGATTTAAGTTTCTATCCCTTTAATTGGATGGAATATGTACATGAGTGCAACCTTGATTTTGCATTGCATGGTTTGTAAGTTCTCTTTCCTCTTGGAATGTGGAATAATTCTCTACATAAATTTTAATCATCTTCCATGGAAAAAAAAAGGTCCAAATCATTTGCTTTTGATTTTATGGTATAGAAAAAAAAAAGAAACTATATTTTCCATTATCATAAAGGTATACGAGTGTGAGGCAATGATACCATCCAACAATATATGATTATTATTATAAAAGTTTTCATCTCAGCAATCAACATTGCTATAGTCTACGCTATGATTTCCTACATTGTCCAATCGATGGGACATATGGTAGAAACTTTGATATATACATATATATTTTTATGACAACTAGTAAATGTGATAAAATTATATTACAAATTGGCAATGAAAGAACCCAAACATGATTAAAGATAAATCGTTATCGTAAAAATTATGGGTCTATTTGTTTGGTTTTTTTCCACAGATACAGACATTTTTTTTAAACTTTTTTTTAACAAATTATTTATCAAGAAATAGATATATATAAAAAAAAAAAAAAAACTTGATAGTTCTCATCAAAAGATTAAATATAGATAAAATATAGATGCAAATTAGACACATTTATATATATCATTTTGAGAAAAATATAGATACAGATGAAAAACAGACCATCCAAACAGATCTTATATATTCAATTGATTATTTAAAAATATTATATATACACACATGATACAACACTCCAATATACGCCTATCACTATAAAAGTTTTTCATCTAAGCAAATGGCATTGTTACATTTTTGATAAGGTAATCTCTTAAAATTACACCTTCTTCCTCTTGTGCTTCTTTACCATCTTCCCCTAAAAATCATTTTTCTTCTACTCCCAAGGGAAAAAAAAAGCAGCGAGGGAAGTGGAACCAAATCTTCCCCATCACTCTCTCCTAATGATGATCAACAATAAAAAATATGACTCAACCTATTCTTAAGAAGATTACCCACTCACACAAGATCATAACTTGACCTTAGCTATTATTCCACATACATAATTAGAAAACATCCCACTCTTGTCTCAATAGCAAGACTTTGTGGCAAGCAAGAATTCTTACAAAGAATCACTTTATTTCACAATTCCTAATGCATATGAAAATTCCTCCTTTAATACTGTTGCGTCTAATATGAAAGATGAAAGAGATGGTGAAAAACAAGATCATTTGTTTGTGCATACAAATCCTATCTACCCTAATCAAACAACCAAAGTCATTAACTTTACTAAAAGGGCATTACACTTGCCATGGAAATGTGCTTTAATAATTAAAATTTATAGCCCATACGTACTTAGAAAACAACCCTCTTGCACAAGATCATAACTTGACCTTAGCTATTATTCCACATACATAGTTAGAAAGCATCCCACATTCTCATCTCAATAGCAACACTCTATAGTATGCAAGAAATCTTACAAAGAATCATTTTATTTCGCAATTGTTAATGCATATGAGAATTCCTTCTCCAATACTGTTGCATCTGATATGGAGGATGAAAGTGAAGATGAAAGATAGGACCATTTCTGTTGGGTTATAGATCCAACCCTATAGGTCTATAATCAAGGAAATTCTAAGTATATCACATATACTTAGAAGAGGACTTGGAAAATAAGGAGATTTGTGCAAAACAAATCAGATAAAATAATGTACGTTGTTACTGAAGGAAACAAAGCCACCCGCCTTCATACACACTAAGCCTACCTTCAATTTGAACAATTTTTGTCAAAAGCAGCCTATCTTCAAAGCTAGTAGAGGGTACACTGCCGGCATAGGCGACTAGGCTCCTGGCATACAAACTTACCTATGTGTTTCAAGAACAATGGCGTTTTCAACGCTAACCTAAGCCTCCAACCTTCATTTTTATCAAGCCAGCCTATGTTTGTTGTGTGTTTTCCTTTTGTCTTTTGATATAAATACTCTATTCGTCTTAAGGAAATACTTTTGGCTATCCTAAATCCTAGAGAGAAAGTCTAGAGAGAAAGAGAGAGGCCTATTGTTATTGAAATCCACCATTGTGGTAAAGATTTGAGTGATCCACTATTGCTATCTAGTGAAGAAAAACTTATGTATCTTATTATTGTTGATAGTGGAAGAATTTGCGCTGTGGTCCCATGGTTTTTCCCCGATTAGGGTTGTCCACATAAATCATTGTATTGTTATTTTTAATTCTATATTTGGTATTTGATTGTTGTTTTCGCATTGACAAGAGGAAAAATATGTTTTTGATTATAAGTTGTTAAAGGACTTTTCCTAACAAGTAGTATCAGAGCCAAATTGAAGAAAAATATTTTTTTTTTTTTGTATTGCAGACATGACAAAATCATTACGTACGATAACTAAATTAAATTCATCAAATTATGCTATCTGGAAGTCTAAGATGGATGATCTGTTGTACTGTAAAGATTTGTATTTTCCTTCAGGCAATGACACTACGAAGCCATCAAATAAATCTATTCAAGATTGGGTAATCTTGCATAGAAAAACAATCAATTATATCCGATAATAGGTTAACCATAATGTGTATCATCATATAGCCTAGAAACCAGAGCTAATGTTTTTATGGAGTAAATTGGAATCCATGTATGAGAAGCAAATCGCCTTGAATAAAACCTTCGTAGTTAGAAGAGTGATGAATTTGAAGTATAAGGATGAATCTAATATAACTGATCACTTGAATGATTTTCAAGGCTGGGTGAATCAATTATTTGCTATGAAGCTTGTGCTTAAAGATAAGATTCGAGCACTTTTATTGTTGAGTTCACTGCCTAAAAGCTAGGAGACACTTGTAGTGTTTGTTAGTAATTCTGCTCCAAATGGAAAGCTTATCATTGCAATGGTGAAATATAGCTTGATGAATGAAGAAGCCAGAAGGAAATATTTGGGTACAAGTTCTGAGAATCGACACTTGTTACTAACAAGCAAGAAAGGTTCATCTAATAAATCTGATCGATTTGATAAATCCAACGGAAGATCCAAATCAAGAGGAAGGAAAAATGTCAAATGCTTTTATTGTGACAAGCTAGGTCATTTCAAAAAAGAATGTAGACTATGGAAAAGAAAGTAGGGTAAAGGTAAAGGTGAAGAAAAAGATGAGGCACAACTGCAATAGCAGCAGGTGGTGAGATAGTAGTTGCTTGGGATGAGGACTATATTGGTCTTGCATGCCATTATAATGATTGGGTTATTGATTTTGGTGCCACCTTTCATGTGACATCACGTGGTGATTTCTTTTCATCCTATACTATTGGTGATTATGGCAATGTTAGGATGGGAAATGATGGTTCATAAAAAATTGTTGGCATTAGAAATATGGTTTTAGAGACTAACACTGGTTGTAAGCTCATTCCCAGAGATATCATACATGTTTCAAATATCCCTAAACTTCATATCTTTGGGAAACTAGATGATGAAGGCTATAGCAATTACTTTGGTGAAGGAAAATGGAAACTTACCAATGGTTCTCTCATTGTGGCAAAAGGGATGAAGAGAAACACTCTTTACTTAATGTCAACAAAACTAAGTAAAGGAGATGTGAATTTGATTAATGACAATTCTATGGAGCTATGGCATAAGGAACTTAGTCAAATGAGTGAGAAAGGGCTCCAAATGTTTGTCAAGAAATAGCTTTTGCCTTGAAAACTTACACTGATTGTCTTGCTAGTAAACAGCATAGAGTTGTATTTCAAAGAAATCCACCTACTATGAAATCTCATATATTGGATTTAGTTCACACATATGTGTGTTATATAAAAGATAGGACAGTAGATGGTGCTCTTTATTTTGTAACATTCATTGATGATTACTCGAGGAAGTTGTGGACTTTTGATTTGAAATCTAAGGATTAGGTCTTGGATATGTTTAAACAATTCCACACTATAGTAGAAAAAGAAGCAGTAAGACAGTTGGTATGTGTTCAACTAGATAATGGTGGTGAATACAGAGGATCGTTTGAAGAATATTGCAAAGATCATGGGATTAAACTGGAGAAGATATTTCCAAATACCCCATAGTAGAATGGCATAGCAGAGAGAATGAATCACACTATTACAGAGAGAGTGAAGTGTATGTTATCACATACCAAGTTGCCTAAATCATTTTGGCATGAAGTAATGAGAACGGCTAATGATCTAATAAATCCATCTCCCTCTTATGCTCTAGATGGAGTTATCCTAGAGAGAGTTAGGATAGGTAAAGAAATTTATAAACACTTAAGAATGTTTGGTTGCAGGGCATTTGTGCATATTCTAAAGGATGAAAGAGTGAAGCTTGATGCAAATTCATAACAGTGCACTTTTCTAGGTTATGCACATGATGAGTAAGGATACGAATTGCGGCATCCAGTAGAGAAGAAGATTGTCAGGAGCAGAGATGTGGTCTTTCTTGAAGAGAAAACCATTAAAGATATTGAGAAGCCAAAAGAGTTGAACTCCTCATATTAGATCCCTACAAATGTAGATCCAATACCCTAACTTGAAGATTCTAATGATGGGGAACATGTAGAAGACACAGTTAAAGAACCCCAAGAGCCTCATCAACAAATTGAGTTAAGGAGATCTTCAAGAGATAGAAGACCATCAGTTAGATACAATATAAATGAGTATGCGATGCTAATTGATGGGGGAGAACATGAATGTTATCAAGAGACAATGGTACATTAGTAGAAAAAGGAATGGGTTAAAGCCATACAAGAAGAGATGAAATGTTTACATAAAAACAAGACTTATGATCTGGTGGAACTGTCAAAATGCAACAAACCATTGAAGAACAAATGAGTATACAAAGTGAAAACTAAAGAAAATAGCTCACAACCATGATATAATGCAAGACTGGTTATGTAAGGGTTCAGTAAGAAGAAAGGTATTGACTTTGATGTGATTTTCTCACCAGTAGTGAAAATGTCTTCCATTCAGGTTGTACCGAGTATAGCAGCGAGTTTGAACCCAAAGATTGAGCAGATGAATGTAAAGACAATATTCCTTCATTGTGACTTGGATGAAGAAATCTACATAAAGTAGCCTGAGGGGTTTAAGGTCAAAGGGAAGGAGCAACTTGTTTGCAAATTGAAGAAAAGCGTGAATAGGCTAAAACAAGCTCTAAAGCAGTGGTACAAGAAGTTTGACTCCTTTGTGATTGATCAAGGTTACATTAAGACTGCATTGGATCATTGTGTTTTCTTGAAGAAGTTTGCCAATGGTGAGTTTCTTATACTTTTACTATAGATTGAAGATGTGATGATTATTGACCATGATGCTAAGAAGATATAGGATCTGAAAATTGAATTGAGCAAGTCTTTCTCCATGAAAGACATAGGACTTGCATGCCAAATTCTCAGTATGAGAATTATTTGTGACAGGAAGAGCCAGAAATTGTGGTTATCACAAAAGAGATACCTAGAAAAGTTGTTAGAGAGATTCAACATGAGCAAGGCAAAACCTGTTTGTTCTCCACTTACAAGTCACTTTAAACTCAGTTTTCAACAGTATCCTAAGAAAATACCATATGCTTCAGCTATCAACATTCTAGTATATGTTATGGTGTACACTAGACCGGATAATGCTCATGCTGTTGGTGTGGTTAGCCGCTATCTCTCAAATCTAGGTAAAGAGAATTGGACTGTGGTTAAATGGATTCTTAGGTATCTCAAGGGAACTTGCAAGTTAAGTTTATAGTTTGGTGATAGTAAGCTTGTATTATAAGAGTTTTCATATGCTAATATGGTTGGAGATCTTGATTCTAGGAAGTCCTCTTTAGATTATCTTATTACATATATAGGGGGAGTGGTGTCTTGGCAATCAAAATTGTAGAAGTGTGTTGCACTGTCTACCACTGAAGTAGAATATATAGCTGTGACTGAAGCCTATAAGGAAGTCTTATGGATGAAGAAATTTTTAGAAGAGCTGGGTCAAGAGCAAGAAGACTTGAGGTTGTTTTGTGATAGCCAAAGTGCTATACATCTCAGTAAGAATCTAACATTTCATTCCAAACCTAAACACATTGATGTTAGATATCATGGATTTCAGAGGAATTGGAATCAAGCTGTTGAAGCTAGGAAAGATCTATACTGATGATAATGCTTTAGATATGATGACTAAGGCTTTAACTAAGGACAAACATGTTTGTTTTAGACAAACAGTAGGTGTGATAAAACCCCACATATGAGTTGAAGGGTAAGTTTTCTAGGTTATAGATCTAATCTATATGGGTTTATAATCAAGAAAATCTTAAGTATATCACATATACTTAGAAAAAGACTTGGAAAAAAAAAATGAGATTGGTGCAACATAAAGGAGATAAAATATTGTACATCGGCATTGGAGGAAGTGAAGCCATCGGCCTTCATACACATTAAGCTAACCTTCAATTTAAATAATTCTTGTCGAGAGCAGCTTATTTTTAAGGCCGATGTTAAAGCCACTGGTTTAGGTAGGGTATGCTGCCACTATATGAACTGGCGTATGTGTTTCTAGAACAGCGGCGTTTTCAACATCGAACTAAGTTGCCACCCGTCATTATTATCAAGCCAGCTTATGTTTGTTGTGTGTTTTCCCTTTGTCTTTTGATATAAATAATTATTTGTCTTAGAACAACACTTTTGGCTATCCTAAATCCTAGAGAGAGAGTCCATAGAGAGAGGCCTGTTATTGTTGAAATCCACCATTATGGTGAGGATTTGAGTGATCTACTAGTATTATCTAGTGAAGAAAAACTGTTGTATCCCATTATTGTTGATAGTGGAAGAAATTTACACTATGGTCTCATAGGTTTTTCCTAAATAGGGTTTTCCACGTGAATCCTGGTGTTGTTATTTTTAATTATGTATTTATTGTTTGATTGTTGTTATCTCATTGGCAAAAGGAAAAATCTGTTTTTGATTATAGGTTATTAAAGGATTTTTCCTAGCAATTTGTTTATGCATGCAGATCCTTCTTACCCATATTAAGGGACTAAAGTCATTAGCTTTACTATAAAGGAATTTCATTTGCCACAAAAATGTGCTTTGACAATTAAAACTTATAGCCCTTCACTCGACTACAAAGTTACTCATTCTAAATTAAAACTAATTTGGTTAATTACAAAAGACTACCCAATTATATTCTCTAATCCCACTAATATGAAAGAGGTTGTTTGCAATGGCCCTTGGCTTATTAATGACATTTTCTAATAATTCGTAGATGGAGCCAGATTTTAAGTTTTCATTAGCTTCTTTACATCAGTGGCTATGGATTCTAATAGAAGAATTGCCTCTTAAATATTATGCCCCCTCAGCCATTAAAAAAATTAGTGAAGTTGCTGGAACATTCCTTTGAGGGGACACACATAATCTTTGTAGAAAGTGGTCGTTATGTAAGGTAATGTGTCTATGTCAACCTACATCGGCCAATAGCGCATACTATTTTTAAATTTTATCAAAAGGTATTAATATTTAAGAGTGAATCCATTTAAGGTATCAATGTTTCAACTGGTTAAAAAAAAAAATCAATATCTGAGGACAAATTCATTTGAAGTGTAAACATTAAAAGTGGTTAAAATAAAGAGAGCTTCTATGGTCCTATCGAGACCATCTAATTAACCATTTAGCCGTTAAAATAAATATAATAATTGGAATCTTAACTATTTTAGTGATTCGATCATAGTTGGATATATGTGAGTCGTTGGATAGTGACGAGACCATTCCCATTAAGATTAATGACTATGTAATTTCCTTAAAAAGAGGCATTAACTTTTTCAAAGTAAGTCAAATAAGGTAATAATAATTGACCATTAAGAAAAATGAAGGAAACTTAATTGAAAATTGATTTAAACATTAATATCATAAATGAACTTTGTAAGACATTGATACCTTAATTGATTCCCAAATGCTAATAAATTTATCTTAAATAAATTTATTCCCAAATGCTGATACCTTTTGGTGTAATTTGTCATTCCATAAACAGCAATGACTACAAAATCATGTATAAAGGTCTCCAGACATTGTGCTATAAATGGGGTTATCTTTAACATAACTCAAATACTTTTCAATAGGCATCCAATCCCACATGTAATGGAACACGCAAATTGATGAGGTTTGATCAATTGTTTGATCATTTATTAGTGAGAACAATAATGCTACTAACATGGAAACAACCATACCATTTGATATACTTGGTGCAAATGGGATCACTATGGATTTGGGATCAATAATAACAGTTACAAGTGTTCCACAACCGTTAGTGCTTAAACACAGTGGTCTACCTTCACCAAACCAATTGCATTCAAGATTTCACCTTCATCTTCATCTTGCACCCAAAATTTGCATTTATTACACCAAAATGGAGAGTCAAGTACAAATTAATCTACCAGGTCACTAAATCACAACTCTGACCTAGCTCAACATTATTCTTAACATAATAATGCAGAATAGAGACTATAACTTAAGACATCTTCTCCATTAATGGAATCTTACTTGTCAAGTGGTCACACAGTTGATAGTTCAATAAATAGAGATGCAAGTTCCTTCATTTTTGTTGCCATTAACGTATATGTTGCGTAATAGATAGCAAAGAGTCTTAATATTTCCAAACATAGAGAGGAACACATGGACATTTTGCTTACTAGACAATCCCTAAGCATGATTATCTTGAACATTCAAGATGATTTTTCATTTTGGAACTGCTTCAACCTTTTATCAAACTACCATTATGGCATTATATGCTTATCATCCTCTAACTTTTTTATGTCCTCTCAACTTTGCCCTTTGAATTATTTGTAGTGCAAATTCTACCTGAAAACAATTAGTGATTGATGTATTACTCAATGTAACTCAATTGGATTTGGTGGCACTTCTTGAAACTAAAGTGAATGTAGAGAAGGCATATTCTTTCTTTCACCATTTTAGCTTCTTGAAGAACAAGTTAGTTCCCTCTTATGAGAGAAGTGGAGGCTTTGTGCTTCTATATAATGAACATCTGATGGATGCCAAAGTTCTACATTGTTTTAACTAGTACGTTCACACCATTACTTAAGTTGATAATTCAAATTTAGATTGGTTTTAATGTTTATTTATGTTGATCAATTATTTTTTAAAAGATCTATTTGTGGAATTAACTTGTCATGCGTGCACAACCATTCGATTGGAAACCTTGGTGTATCATTTGCGATTTTAATGAAATTATCCATACACATGAGAAATGGGGTAGCAAGAACTATGATTATCATCACATGTCTCTCTATCAAGAATGCGTGCATTCTTGTGAACCCCTTGATTGAGGATTTTGAGGACCTTGATATAGATGGCTTAATTAATGCAAACTACCTCATCTAATATAGTCTCACATAGATAAGGGATGGGCTAACTATGAATGGAAAAGCCTCTTACCTCATGCGTTTATCGAGCATCTACCTAAATAGCCACTGGACTACACTCCCGTGCTCTTTTCTACCATTTTGAACTCAAACTTATTAACGATTCCCAAACATTTCAAATTTAGATCTATATGGTTGAATCATGAAGGTTTTAAACCTTTTACCTTTGAAAGTTTGGTACAAAAATAGCCAACTTTTCTTACTAGCTTTCGCCAACTTTCAAAAAGCCTCTAGGAAATGGAATAATGAAACTTTTGACCTTATCCATATAAAAAAGATATGAGTTCTTACTCAACTTGTGAGAATTGAATGTGTAATGGCTAATAATATCTTATCAATCTTCAACATACTCTTCGAGATGATTTACCACTCCTATTAAATAGGGAGGAGCTTTTATGGAAGGTTTAGTCAAGAGCTAAGTGGTTGATTTAGGGTGTGCAAAACACTAAATACTTGGATTAGTGTTGAATATAAGATCTAAAAATTGAATTCTTAAACTTTAAGATTCTATGGGCATTTGGATAGAAGAACTTAAATCTATATGGGATTATATATGTAACTTTTACTCATCACTTCTCTCATCTATAAACAAGATTCACTCCCATGCAAATCCTATACTTATATCTTTACACGGGAATATTAATGAAGAGACGACATAATCTTTGTGCAAACTTTTAGGTGTCCAAGAAATCATAGAATTTCTCAATGGTCTAGACTCATGGAAAGCTCTAGGAAAAGATAGACTTGATACCATTTTTTCAAAGAATACTGGCAATTAATCCATTTCTCGGTTATCTATTTGCTCACCAAATATACTAAAAAGGTTCTATGCCTCCTGGTATAAATAAAACTTTACTTGTTCTTATCCTTAATGTATTAGATGAAAGATGTATCACCAAATTCAGGCCTATAAGCTTATGCAACACAATCTACAAGATCTTTAGTAAGATTCTCACAAACGAATTAAAACTATTCATGGTGGACCTTATGTGCCTATCAAAAGCAACATTGTCCGGGGTAGGAAAGCACAATATCATCTCATCTTACTCCAAGAAATAATGGCAATTTTCTAAAGGAAAAAATCAAGGTAAAAAGTGGATGGATGATTTTAGAAATTGATTTAGAAAAAGGCCCTGATAACTTAGAGTAGGACTACAGCTATTGGTTTCTTCTAAGCAAGACCACTACATTAAAATTATTTAAAGTTGCATTTCCATCATCATATGTGGAAATTGTACTAAATAGTGGTCTATTGAATCCATTCACTCCAACAAGAAGACTTCGATCTGGTGACATTCTCTCATCTTTTTTTTTTCAATTATTATGGCTATGGAATTTTTTAGTCTCCAAATTACCAACATTTTGTGGAAAGGCAACTAGAAACCTATTTCTATTCATTAAATAAGTTTCAAATTTTCTTACTTGTAATTTGTAGGTGGCTTTATTTTTTTTCCTTTGAATCCTGTTTTACATTAGTTTAAGTGATGAAGAGCACATTTGCTAATTTTGCAAAGTAGTTAGGCTTAAAGATAAATTTATCCAAGTCTTACTTGTTCTTCTCTTCAAATGTCTGATTAGCACTAAATAAGATATGCACCGCCTATAAGGGATCAAAGAAGGTAAGCATCTTGATAAATTCCTCTAGTCCAGAAATTAAGCACCAATAAACATAAGCTGGACAAAATAGGAAAACTTTTCAAAGCTATGAGAACTTAGAGGTTTAAAAATTCAAAATCTAGTACTACAAAGTTCAACTTATGCAATTAAAAGAGTCTATGATTTCACTACTCAAGAAACTCTTTGGAATCACATTTATAAGCAAAAATATAGAGCCCGATTACAACAAGAGAGATTACCAATATCAATTTTCTCCTCTCCCATATAACTAGAAGAATCTATTAGTTTTCAATATAATTTCACTGTAGGATTAAATTGTAGTTGAGCTTTAGCTTATCAATAGTGCATGAATGTTTGTAATCTTCTTGATTTAAGCTTGTTGGACTAAATTTTACATGGTCTAACAAATGAAAATAACTTCTCTAGTTCAAATCAAGCTAGATAGAGCATAGGGAAACATTGCTTGGAAAAGTTTTTACCCACAAACTAAGATCTACCACTTAGATAAATGGCTTTCAAATCATTGCCCTTTACTTTTGAAAACTCACATAATTTATTTATAGAATCATCAACAAAACCTTTTAAGGTCAGACCAATTTGGTTTGACCACCCCACATGTTTGCCACTTGGCTTGAGAACTAATAACGATCTTTATGCTATTGATAAGATTACTACAAGAATGAGAGATTACGATAAACATATCTTCAGTATACTAAGGGAGGAAAAAAAAAAAGAAATTGCAAAATAAACTAAAAAAGTTAAATGACAAATTATCGCTAGCCAACGCAATGGTTGATTGATGAAGAAAATAATGTCAACAAAAGTTATGTGGGCTTTTACATTATGAGGAATTGTTAGGGAAAATGAAAGCTCAAACAAATTGGTAGTGTGAAAGGGAAAGAAATACTAAGTATTACTATGTGTTCACCTTAACAAAAAGGCATAGGAGCTGAATTATGCCAGTCAAAACACCTGTCAGTGATGGAAAGATAGGCAAGATGAAATCAAGAATGTTTCTGCTAAGCATTTTCAAATTTTGTTTACTACAAGTAAAACACATTGTGTTTGCTAGAATTCTTGTCCAGAAGAAGGGCATTTTGGTCTTTCTAATATAAAAAAGAAACTATTAGTCAAGACATTTCAAGCACTGAATTTTTCCAAGCTTTAAAAAGTGTTGGCGTTTTGTTAGAATTTTAGTTCAAATCTCATTTTGGATAGTTTTAAAAGCAAATCCATTCAATGGAAAATTAATCAAATTCAACTTGTTTTAATACCAAAGATTCAAGGTCCTGAAATGATAAAACATTATAGTCCTATCAGTCCATGTACTACTTTGTGTAAAATTGCCACAAAAATTTTAGTTAATAAAATGTGATCTTTTTTGGATGAATTGATTCACCTAGTTAGTCAAGTTTTATTCTTAGCAGGAAGGCCTTGAATAATATTATTTTACTAAATAAATTATACATCAGTTAGATAAGAAGAAACATATAAGGAAATGAATGATTATAAAAATTGATTTAGAAAAAGCTTATGGTAAGATAGAATGGGACTTCATTTATTGGGTTATGAGGAGTTTAAAATTTGTTGAATGGTGGATTTAGTTGGTGTCTAATTGTCTATCAACTATTACCATTGAAATTTTAATTAACATTCAATAGGCCTATTTACACTAAGTGGAGGCCTATGACAAGGAGATACAATTTCTTTGTACTTATTTATTCTAGGGTTAGAATTACTTAGTTGTTTTATTAAAAAGGAAGTTGGAAATGGGAATCCAAAGCCATTTGGGTTTTGTAATCAAGATTGTATGGCACAAGCTGATTATGAAAATGGTAATTTGATTATGTATTTACTTGCAAATTTTTCAGAAGTATCAAGTTTATAGATTAATTGTGATAAATTCACAATTTTGTTTTAACAAAACATGTCTGCTAAGGAAAAACAGCAAATTGGTTATACTATACAATTGAAGAAGTTGATGATCTTGGTAAATATTTAGGGTTTTGTATGGGGAATGGAAAAAAAAAAAACAAAAAGTCAATCAATTGCACTTTTCAAAAGAGAAAATACAAATTAAGTTAAGTGGATGGAAGGCAAAGCATTTAAGTATGGCTAGTTGTGTTGTTTAGCTTCAGTCCTTGAGTCTCTACATACATATTTTAGCAAGTAGCTCCACTACCAAATAAAACTTTAGTTTCTCTATAATCAATTATTAGGAAATTCATCTAGCAAAGAACTAAGGAAAAACAAAAAATTCATTGGATAGCATGAGATTTACTAACACAACCTAAGAAGCTGGAGTCTAGGATTAAAAATTCTAGTATTAACGTATAAAGCTTATCAAATTGAACAATGGTTAGATAGAAGGTTAGAAAGATTACATGAGCAAATTTTCGTTAAGCAAAGTATAAGAGCCTAAGAAGGAATGAATGTAATGAATCCCCTTTAAACAATCATCTTTGTGTAAAGATATTTTGATACAAAGAATTAGGTTAAAAATAAAGGGTTGGTTGTTTAGGAAATGGAGAAAAATTAACCTTTTGGTTAGATCAATGGAGTGGAAAAGGCTACATAAGAAAATAATCCAGGGGGTAATATCTCATTACTTAATGCAATTGAAGGTGAAAGATTGTTGGGATTGGTGAAACAACTTGGTATAATAACAAAATGGTTTTGATATCTAACATCTTAGTTACAAATATAGGACTGGCTGTTCTATTAGAAGATCGAAAGATGAGTTTATTAGATAATAATACCAGAATAATCCCCTCTTTAAAAAGTATTTATAAAAAGTTTATGCCAAATTTGAATTTGTGATCAACAAAAATAAAGATGGGTTTGATCCTCAATGTACCTACAATTGCAAATTACATAAAAGAGGAATAGCTTACATTCATCTTGTCCTCGTTGTAGTAAGACAAACGAAAAATATTCAACATGCCTTACTAGAGTGTCCTTGTATTTTGGATCTCATTGATGCCTAGAAAATTAATGATATGATTTTATGTCCTACTAATTTGCCTTTCATGATTAGATTGCGTTGAATTGTAAATCAACATTTTAAGAGTTGTTCCATCAAAGAGCTTTAATTTTGCTACCATGCAATGGGTAATTTGGACATCAAAAATTACAAAATTGAGCCATCTTTGTAAACCCTTAGTTTTACAGCGATTCTTACCCTAGACTCCGGAAATCAAACAGAAACTCTAGTCAACAAAAACCTATGCTAAACTCTAGAATTTAGATTTGGCAATCTCGTGCTCTCAAACCCTAACGAAAAAATTGAGTTAATGATCCATAATAGTTCGTAATATAGGGAAGTATAAAAATATCAAATTCTCCAATTTCTAGTGTCTTTGGGATTCAAACGGATCAGTTTCGAAAACATGCTTAGGAACACAGAACGATAAAATGTTAGTGTATACCGTTAGACTCGATAATATAAGAAATTCAAAAATATCAGTATTGTAACTTTTCGATAGCTAAAAATTATAGATATTGCAATTATACATGTATTTTCTTTACTATCGGTAACTTATTAGTCTTGTTTACTATTCATTGTACTTTCTACTATCATTTACATTCGCATATCTCTACTTTTTCTTACTATCTATTCTTACCATCTATATACTTATTTTCTTACTTTTGACCTTTTCAATACATGTTATATCAAATCATATCTTACATATTAATTATTTTCTTACAAAAATACAAATTTAATCTCTCTCTCCCTCTCCTCACAATGGTTGGCACGCCTCCCTTTGTACCATCTCTTATTTTTTTCTTTTTCAATTTATTTTATTACAATAATTTGTCTCTATCTTCTAACTATAAATACCCTCTCTCCCTCCACTTCTTTCACACCTTCATTTCATATAACAATATTCTTCCAAAATCACTCTATAAACTCTCTCCACAAATTTCTTCACTACCAAAACTCTCTTTCACAAAACTCCTCACAAAAAAATCCTCCTATATGCACAAATTATCTACCATATATCATTAATCACATAAACCTACAACCATTATCTTCTTCCTACTACCAAAAAAAAAAAAAGAAAACACTTTAGGTAAACTTTTATCACTACGTATTTACTCATGTCATGTAACTTAGCATGACCATGGTGTTGTTTCTTGAAACTCAAATGAGTTGTAGAAGCAACAACATGTTCATGTTTTGTTCTTGCATATGCCAAGGAATTCCAATTTTATTATTTTGTTATTATGATCATATATGTTGTTATTAATGCTATTATTGTTGATTATTATGCTCTTATTATTGCTTTTCCTTTTCTTTTTCTTTTTAAAGTAGAATTTTTCTTTAATAGAGGAACTTGAAACAAAAACTTTTTATTATGTAATTAGTCACTAAATAAAAGAATTGTCATCAACAACTTAGAAAATGGATTTTTGCAACATTCTCAAGCTTTCTCAAAGTTTTTTAAATAACAAGATAATTTTTATCAAGAAAATAAAGAAATAAACACTTTCTTTTCATAACATGATAAATCTAAGGCTTAGTAAAAAAAAATTTTGATATAAATTTTTCATAAAAAGCTTAAGATTAAAGTCTTTTCAACTTATAATAAAAACCAAGGAGTAAACTAATTTTCAAGGTTAAGAAAAATCAACTTATTAATTTATGAACCCACTTAGAAAAATAATGATTTTCAAGTTTCTAAAAGAGGAACCTATTTTTAAGGAAATAAAAAAGAATATAAATATGATAAGTTCAAAAACAATAGATTTTATGAACAACTTAAATTGATGATTCCTTTTCAAATAAAATCGGTAAAGGAAATTAAAAGACCAAGTTTTAAAAATAAAATTTATTTTTAAATAAAGTTAATAAATAAAAAACATAAGAGGAAAGAGACTTATTTATCAAAACCATTTTAAGGACAAATCTACAACTCAAATAGGCTATTAAAAACTTAATAACAATTTTTGGAAAAATTCATTTCTTATCACTAGAAGTAAAATTTTGCAAAAATTCAAAGTTAAAAAAAATTAACTTGTTTTATAGAAGAAATTGGAAAACAAAATAAGGATATACTCATTCATAATAACTCGAAAGATTATAAAGTCTTTCAAAATGCTTTAGAAAAAATGTTAAAATTCAAGTTTTCAACACCTTAAGATAAATTGTTTTACAAAAAATAATCGTTGAGACAATACCATTAGAATCTTGCATTAATATGAGTCTATATAAATATCAAAGGATTTTTCAACTATATACATTCTATATTTTTTGTTAAAAGTATTTTTCAATAAAGATGAGTTTGGAAGATTGTTTTTCAAAAGCTGGGATTTTCGTTTTGATTATGTACTGCAACTTTTAGAAATCCAAATGACCTTTTAAGTAGAAAATAACCTTAGAAATAAATATATCTTTTCGAGTAGATAGAAATCAGTATATTATATGCGAAATTCCGAGTTAAAATGAGCAAGTTATAACCATTTTAAGTTGGAATTTCCTTCTATGTGAATTTTGACGAACTTAGTAAAATAGAATTACATATTTAAGTAGAACTTCCAAGAAATACTCATTTTGGGTATTTCTCTTGTTTAGGCAACATAGAGGCCCAGTTCCCATGTCCTGAGGATTTCCCTGACTGGAAGCATTCGCACAAATGGCCGAGTGAGTTTATTTCTTACATATTTGCACTTATGGTTTTGCTTATAGAATTAATGGCATTAGAATTAAGAAAAATAAAATGAAAAAATGCATGTGCTTTACATACCTAGTTGAAATTACAATTAAGTATATTGAGGCAAGAATTGATTATAATGAATGTTTGATTAGTGTAAGAATGATTGTCTACAAATTCTATGATCGCCCAAAAAATATTTAATTATGCCATGAGTACTTAATTAAATTGATTCATACATGTCATTTGGTGAGTTCATTGCATTTATTACTATACCTTTGGTAGGACAAAGGCTTAGTAAGGAGATTATAGAGTTTGTAAATTCTATAAAGCAGCGAAGAATGTCTGAATCAACTGACGGTGAGAAAACATCTGACTAAACATACCTAACAGATATGTAGTGGCTTGGAAAAAAAGTACAAATAAGTTAGATTATATTTTTTAAGCAAGAAAGATGCCAAAATAAAAACTATCATGGAATTACATTTTATAATAGCGGCCTATATGGTCTGAACACCTAACCTCGAATGGAGGGTAAATCTATTCAACATATGATTCCCAGAAAATCATATTTATTGTTTGCCCAGTGCTTGTGCATCCTATATGGTTGCTTGAATAAACTTGTTTTGATTATTAAATGTTGAGTTAATTGTGGAAATCAATCTCACTAAGCATGTAGCTTATACCTCTTAGATATCTTTTGCAGTTCTCATACCTTTGGTTGGAACCAAAAGGTTATTTTACCTAGGTAATGCCTTCAAGCTAAGATCTTATGGATATAAGTGTAAGCTAGAAGTAGATATGGATTCCAAGAGAAGTTTCAAAATATAAATCGTTTCATGATAGACTCTTTATTAGACTTAGTTATCTTTAATAGGGGAATGACCCTTAATGTTGTAAAGACTCCTTGTAAGTTTCTATGAACCTTGGTTATATTGTTATGATTTATTTTCTTAATTGCTATTGTGCATAACTGCTTAAACGGCATGATCCAAAGTTTGGTCTGCTACGATCGTGAAAATATGCCTTACACTTGATATCGAGACTTTTAGGATGACAAAAGTTGTTATATTCAAGTCTTATATCAAGTGTGGTGGGTTGTCGCATTTAGGGTACCCTCTGGGGGGTGACAACCTTGCTTTTTTTTCCCAAAATTTTCAAAATTATTGTTCTTTTCGAATTTAGATGCCAATTACCTAGGTATTCACAAAATCAATCGATAATTGAAGATCATTTTCAGCATTCGCACGTGATTCAATTGACTATGATCAATCTTTTTCATTTTTGTTGTGTTAGTTGGTATCAGAGATGCGTTCGCTCTTAGAGTATCAAGAAACAACATAGGAAAACTAATCAACGATGTGCAATGGATGAGACATATGATCATGATATTATGGATTAGAGAATCCAACCAATGATCAACGAAGGACTAGATGTAGCTTTAGAATGTTGATTACATGCGATAATAGATCGACTTGTAGAGATGATGGGTGTACTTATGGTAGAGAATGATGTTTTTTAGGCTGAAAGAGAACCAATCTTTGATTCTTATTATGATGAAGAGGATGATGTTTTTGAGACTAATGGTGAACCATAGTTTGATATTTTTGTTGATGAAAAATATTATGTTTTTTAGGCCGTTGGTAATGGAGGACTAGTTTTTTACACTGACTATACTGAAGAGGTGTTTTTTACTGGACATGGTAAGCAAACATTGATGAGAAAGAAGATCAATGAAGAGGTTGCAATTCCTAAATTAGCAAGTTCCTAGTGGAAGAGTTTCATAATGTGTTTCCTAATGAGTTACTAGATGGATTAACCCATTACGTGATATCCAATGTCAAATTAATCTTAAACCTTGAATAGCCCTTCCAAATGGGCCACATCATTATAAAATAAGTTCTAAAGAGTATAAGAAGTTAAAGAGATAGATTGAGAAATTTTTTGTTGAAGGTTTTATCTAGGAAAGCATGAAAGCTTATGGTGTCCCAGTCTTTCTAGCACCTATCCACATGTTTGCATCATTAATTCCAAGTAATTCTTACATGGCATGGTGAAAATTCGAGGGCGAATTTTGTCCAACTTGAGGGGAATGATGTAGTCAATATTTATAATGATAATGTAGTTAATATTTATAATGATGGTCAATATTTATTTAATATTTAATAGCTTATCATTTATGTCTTTTAATATTTTTCTTTTTTTAGTCAATATTCAAAAGAGTATCTTTTGACTATCATTTAGTATCTTGATAGAAATTTTTTCTTTTTAGTCTCTTTCCTATTTTAATATCAATTAATGTTTTTTAATTGGATTTTTGTAGTCCTTTTTCCTTTTTAGCAAAGTTTAGGTTTTTGATATAAATTGTATACCTTATGGTAAAGAAAAAGATTAGTTATTCAGTTATCATATCATTTGAAAATACAGAATTGAGCCCTCTTGCTCTTCTCTTTACCTCAATTTCGAATTACACTATTAATTTTGATTTATTGGATGTCATTTACCTAAGTATTCTTAGAATAAATAGGTATTTGAAGATCACACTTCGTATCAACAGTTTTGTGATAAACCCTAATTAACCTGCTGCATCATTGGTTCAATAGAAAATTTGATGGACACAATCAAAGTCAAAGCACATGGATTTTGGGTACATATAAAATAGTTAAATTTTTTAAGGTTTAAGTTGATTACAAATGCAATTGTTAATCTATAAAGCTTATCTACAGGGCAGTGGTTTGTGATTCTATTGGTACATACATAAATTTTGATTTGTTAAGAAGTAGGGTGTACTGATATAGTGGCTGCCTATTGGGCTTTAGCTTATGGATTAAAATTTTTTTTGCAGCAAAATTTGCTTAATGTGGAAATAAATGTTGATTCTCATGTGGTAACTCTGCTGCGAAATCCCAATGCCAATTACAAAGTAAAATACCTTAATGTTTTGAGCATTTGCTAGGTAAAGATCTCTCATCTCGATAATACAAGCTGGAACGAAACTCTTTTTTATTATCCTCAAGTTGTTGTACAAACCATATAGCTAACAGATGGTAGTGATATGGTTGTGTCAGAGAAAATGTTGCGATAGCTACAACCATAGTTGCTTTTTCTTTTCCTTCTTTTCCCTTGGACTCTACATCTGTGATGTCTTTTAGTTATGTTTGTGTTTTCCTAATAGCATGGAATGTATATAGCTACTCATGTAATGCTTGGTTACTGCTGATTAAATTATCTTTCCACTAAAAAAGATGGGTGGTAAAATTTTAATCATTAAAGTGCTTTTTGGAATGGTGATTTGGAGTTTATCAATCAGAACTACGACTCTAAAGTTAAGCTGTGATTTCTTAGAAAGTAGTTGACACCAAGAACAAAACCAAGTGATGCGTCGTGCCAAAGCAAACAATTCTGCGATGTACAGAGTTTTGATCGAATAGTTGCAATTTAGAACATCATTACATAATTATTGATATTATACACATAAGTGAAGACTTAAAAAATTTAACTCATAAGCATATTTTTAATCAAATTTAACTCATATCATTAAGAAGTTATCAATCATCTAAGCAAATTGTGAATAAATTTATTTGAAACATAGTAAAGTAGAATGTTTTGTACTTGTAAGGGGATACAATTTTTTTTCCCTTCTTAGTTACTTCATATATCAATAATCAATGCTTCCTTATCTCCACATTCTTTGATAACAACCAAATACTAATATGTTGAAATATAATGAAAGATAATCATTTTAACTTGATAAGTAATACTACTTTATTTATTTCCCATACGAATATTAAGAATAGAAACATAACACAAATCAAATATATTACGATTAGTAAAATTAGACAAAAAAAGAATTATATATACACACACACACAAATGTGGCACGACTATTGGTTTCCCAAAAGAACATTACCTATTTTAGGGTTAAATGGAAAAAAAATTAAATAAAAAAAGAAAAGAAAAGAAAAGAAAAGGCTAGCATTAACCCAAAAAAGGGGCCACATAGCATGTTTACACCATGTTTGATATAGGAGAATTAGGTGATAATGATTAAGGAGAGAAGAAAATGAGGGGATTGAATCTCATCCCGTTGTTTGTTTTGAGAGAGAAAGATAAGGGGAGAGAAAATGGATGTAATATTTTTTTTTGGTAAGTTTTACCACTTTTTTGTTTCCTCTAAAATGGAGTGAATTAGGAGGGAAATGGATATATATATATATATATATATATTTAATTACACTTGTGCCCTTCTTTTTGAAATTACTTATTATCTTTTAGGGGCATATAAGTAATTTACCATTTATTGTATTTTTTGTTTTATGACAATTAAGACTGCATTCATTTTCTTTCCCCTTCATTATCCAAAAACATAAAAGGATTTAAATTCCCTAATAATTCATTCCCCCTACTGCATTTTTTTCAACAATCTTTCCTTCCTAATTCGTTCCATCACGCAAACAAAGTTTTAAGGTAAATGTTAAATTTGGTACCTAAGGAAAAAATCAATATTTTAATAAAAATTACAAAAATATCGTTGGATTAAAAATAATCTAAAAATTAGCAAGTTAAGTTAGCCTTTTGAAAAGTTGAGTTCAATATAATTATATTAAACTCATCTTTTCAAGTTATGGAACCAATTGCACCATTTTGAGGATTTATTTTCGAGCCCTATAACGGGCTTGTCGGGCTAATCTTGGGTTTCCTAATTGAGCTTGTTCTGACCTCAATAAAGGTAGTTTAAGGCTTGAAATGGCCTATCTTAATTTTTTGAGTTCGTAATGCCAAATTTCCTTGAATTTCTCTTTCTTATTTTGCTTTAGGAGAATGGAGGTTCATCAATGAAGGCTTAAGAGAGTAAGTATAATTTTGTATTTGAGAAAATGAGTTTAATACAATCAAAATTTGTCTTTTCAAGAGCAATTTTAACTTGCCTATCTTTGGATTATTTTTTACCTGGTGACATTTTTATAAATTTTCATCAAAATATCATTATTTTCCCCTTAAAATTTACATAAAAATTTAATTTGGCACATAAACTTCGAAGTGATCAATTTAATACTCTATGAAACTTTTTTTTACTATTTTTACTACCTCTTTAACATTATTTTCCATGTAGAAGACAATTTATCATTAAATTTTTACTACTTCTTGTATAACCACTTAGAGATGATAGGTTGTTTCTTCCACATCAAAAACAAAATCAATGGTGTTAATGAGTTAATAAACATAACTAAAAAATAATAATTAGGTATTAAATTAACTACATCAAAATTCAAATATTGATTGAATTTGTACAAATTTAGATAACAAATTTAAAAATATCCCTTCCTTTTAATGTTATAATCTCAAGAGCTCTATAAGATTGTGCATAATTTTCTGCAAATTTCCACTCATGATCACAAATTGAAGAACGACATTTTGATTGTAGTGTTTTCTTCATACCTATGGGTTTTATTGATGTTTTAAAAAAATATATGGAAACAAAAAGTTAATTTTGATGGTGAGTAAAAAAAAACTCCCTATGCTACTCAAGTTCGACTTAATGATAACTCGAATTAGACTCAGCTGCAACCAAGTCAAGCTTGAATTCAAGCCAATCGAGTAGCTACCAAGTTCAAGTTCGATTTAGGTTTCAAAATACTTGATTCAAATACCTTGCAAGTATTTGAGTTTTTATATTTTTTTAATAAAAAAATTATATTTTATGTCCAAATTCAAACTTTTTTTTTAGTATAATTGACCTTATAAGAATAATTGAGTCTAACTGAGTCGAACTCAAGCTTATCAAGTACTAATTCGAGTCGATTTCAAGCTTAAAAAATAAAGCTTGATCGAGTTCGACTTTGAGATCGAACTCTAACTCTTTCATTCGAATCAAGTTCAAACTTAGCACTGTATTGTGTTGAGTCAATTCATTTAGGGTCTTAATAGATATGATTTTATTTTATAGGTCCCACTTCCACTAGTTATAACATAGTTTTGTCCCAAAAAATATTAATTAGGAGTGAAATATTCTGCTGAGATATTCGTCAAAAATATAAAACAAAGTCGAGTAGAAACTTATACAACATGACAAAACACATAACAAACATGTTTAGCTTTATTCATCTACATTTAAATTCCCATATCTACCATATCCCATCCTGAAACACCCATCTACATTTTACAGCATGAAAACATCAAAAACCTTTAAATCATCTTATGTAAGTGAGTGCACCAAATTTGTTGGATTTATTCCCTATCGACGACATAGCTGAGCTGGATTTCTTCACAACTGATTGATTTCTATTTTGTGAAAAATTGACAACTTTGTCTACAAATTGCTGAATAATGAAGACTGCGGACTCCGTGAAACAATCAGATAATGTTCCTTTTGTCCCTAGGGTTACATTATACACATGCATACATTGAGATGACAATGACATTTTTTGGTCCAATTGCTGGAATTTTGAAAGAAAACAAATGTTCTCCTTATGAGTCGGATACCATTATGGGGACCTTGTTCTTTATACTAATGTACAAGGGAAGAATTCAATACGTATGTCAATTACTTGGAATTATATTGTTTTGTCTTGTGTGATAATGCATGGAACGAATGACAACTATATAAGAAATAATTATAGAAATGTAAGACGTATCAAACAGATATTCATAATTGGGTAAAAAACATTGTATAATATAGTGATCCTATCCAAATTGTGGAGCGCATTTTATTATTGTCCTCCTGTTGTTTAGATGCGTCTGATTTAATTCCACTCTAGAATTTTTATGGTGGATACGTATTGCAAGCATTAATGTAATTTATTCTTTAATTATATTTTCGTATCGTCTAAGGATGTTTACGCAATGCTTCCTTTAATATCGTTATCTGTCACTACTATTAAGAGAGGAAGATTTGAATCTAGTCTATTCCATCAAAAAAACCAGTGCTCATACTACTTGATTAAAAAAAAAAATTCTTGGCAATTAAATAATACTTAAATGGACATCTTATTTTTGTTTTTATTTTTGGATTTGTATCTTCGTAAAATTGATTTTTGCTAAAGATATATATCTACAAACAAAACCTATCACAAATTTAATTATAGAAATTACCTTTGCACGCCTTACTAATGTTTTGACGTTTTTTTGTTTAGAGCAAACTACAATAACTTTCCATATTTTTAACCTTTTTATTTTTTAAAAAGGAAAAAAGTTTGCTAAATTCTTTAGAAAGTTACGTTTCAATATATTTAATGTGCAAATTTTTATCAAAAACGGAATACTATGCCCGAGGGAAAAGGGCATCCTGGAAATGGACAAATCCAAAAACTCAATATAGGATACCATTTCTTTTATGTGAAGACACGTGAACTAGCTTAGGTAAATCTGACCAATCCTATTATCGTAGTACCAAATACCTCATATCCTAATATAATTGTATAAGAAAGCAATACGATAACAGTCTTGTAATCTAATCATATCATAAGTATCATATTCGAATCTTCTGCTTTAATAAAACACCATATAAATATCCTATATAAGAATTGTAAAGTGTACTACTTTATTAATGTCTCCTCAGTATACTAGTGTTTGGCATAAAGTAGTACAAACTTTATAATACATTAAGTTTTCAAGTAAGGCTGAATTAATTTTAATATAAAATTATGGAGTATCACTGCAAGGAAACTGTGAAATAAAATAAAATTTCTGTTTTAAACGTAAATTTTAATAATAAAAATTATCTTCATTGTTTTTATTTATAAAAGTATAACTTTTTTTATTAATTTTTTATCATAAAATTTTTGTTATTAAAGATTAATTTTTTTTAGTGATTTCTATTCTTTTTTTCTTTTTCAAAATTTCTAAGATATTTTGAATTATTTTTAGGACTGCTTGGCAGCTTTGGAAATTGAACGTCACGCCAAGGATTTAGTGGTCACACTGGTCAACAGACACGACATGTAAGAACGTCTTTATTAGAGATATTTATCACGTAAACTTGGAACGATAAACTGAGGTATTTTCTCTTTTTGGGATCTTTAGATTATAAGGACATGAAAAGGTATTTCTTATTTTTATAAGATGACCTCTTTTTCAGAATTTTATAGATAAAATTAAGATTTTTTTAAGTGAGAGATTATAAAATATTGCCTGATAATGTAAAAAATTCTAATGTTTTTCTTACCTCAATGCTCACCTATGTACAACAATTTCGTGTTGGATATATCAAATCGAAAATTCACGTGTTTATGGTGTACATGCATCATATCTTTGATTGAATGTTCTATTGTCTAGTGATGGGCAAAAAAACTTATTAAACCAAGAAACCAAATCGAAATGAAAAACCAATCCGAAAAATATAGTTAATTAATCCATCGGTTTCGGTTTAAGTTCATGGTTTTAATTTTTTTTTTCAGTTTTTGGTTTCGGTTTCGGTTTCGGTTTGTAATTATGAAAAACCGACGGTTAACGGTTAACCGATATCTATACTATTATATATATATTTTATATAATTAATTTTTTAAAAATATATATAAAAGGCTAAGGTATCAAAAGTTAAAATGCTAATGTAATCACTATTGATTTCTACTGTATTCTTTTTCTTCTGGGTAAATCACTTTTCAATTCCAGTTTCTGCCTTTGTCTTCAATCTTCATCTTCGTCTAGTCGTCGACTCATTATCTTTACTGGTCGTCATCGTTATTGTGTTTGTATTGTGCTCCTTTTGTAGTTGCCATGCCTCTTTAAGGATTAGGATTTTTTATATTCTACGTGCTATCAAATTTTGTTTTCCTTCTTTTTCTTTGCATATGAACAGCTCATAATATCCGCTTTATGAAATTTTTTAAACAAGTGAGTTGGTACAAATTTGAGGTGATTGTTGACTCTTCAAAAGATATAAGACTTGTATCCTTCTTGAAATATATAGTAGATAAACCTCCAAAAGATATAAGACTAAGGTATTTCTCTGCATTCTCTGACCACTTACATTTTCTTTTTTTATTAGTGTGACTATTTTTTATGAGTTTGTACATATCTATTTCGAAAACTTCTAGCCACTGGCTTTTAGTATATCGACAAATCAGCTTGGTTGGGACTTTACAGTCAAAAAGAGAATTCTGCTTGAACATAGGATTTGATTTCCTAATAGTATAGGTTTTAATAGCATATAAATTTGGTTTAATTTTTTATGGACTAACTAGAAATATGGTTAATTGCAACTTTTAGTTAACCATTATGTTAAACGGTTAAAAACCGAAAATATTAACCAAAAAAATGGTTAACCGTTAATAATGGATCGATTTATGTTTGACATTTTTAAAAACCGATTGTAATGGTTAGATTCAAAAAATGAGTTCATAGACTGGTTAACCGATCCATACCTACCCTTACCGTTGTCCTTTTACATTGGACTGATTCTAGGCTTCACTTTTGAACTAAGTTAATAACATTTATCCATCAACAAGGTTGTTTTAGGCAATTAAATTCAAATTTGAGCTGAACACCGCATAATTTCAGAAGTAGCATATGCATTTAATGAGATATATTATGATAGAAGTTAATCATTTAGTTGGAAAATTCTATCGTTCCACTATTAATTTTAACTGTATTGGTCTCGTCAGCTATATAACAGTTCAAATTCATTCTTAATCGTGATTGCACAACTAAAATAGTTAGTATTTTAATTACTATATTTATTTTAATGATTAGATCATTGAATGGACGGTTTCGACATTATGACTATAAAAGCTTTCTTATTATATATAAATCACTTAGTGATGGGTATGCGCTACTAAAAAACTTGACATATGGAATTTTCGTAACCAATTACGGTAGTCATGTAAAATAATAAGATGGATGAATGTATTAAAATTTATGGTGGTATATATTATATACCAACATAATGGCTAGTGAATCTTTTGTGACTTTTAATATAATGCTGTCGATGATTGGTAGTTCATTGAATAAGTTGCCATCATTAATCAAGTTTAGAAGTTATATCAACTTTAAAAACGTGATATCTTCAGATACAAAGAGATTGCACTAATTGTCTTCTCATATATGAAGATGTCGCCACTTTTACTTTTACCACCTTATAATATTTGGACAAACCACATGTCATAAATTATTATTCCTTTCTTTCCTTTATTTCGTTCAACCAACTAGCCAAAATACCATCATCAATTGATTAATCATTCAATTGTTAGTCAATTTTCGTCGGTGTTTACCATAATCATTCATTAATTAGTTCGATAAAACAACGTGTAGGAGTTGCGTTTCATGTTTTATCTTGGACCACTAATAACGTGGTAGGCTCAATGGTCGAGTGGACTATCAAAATAGATGAAGGAACCATGGTTCCCTGTTTGATTAGCCAATAATCTTTTAAAAATGATCCGTGAATTTTACGTTATCTTCAGATTTTTCTTCCACCATTATCTACATTTTCAATTTATAAATCATTCCAATTTAATTTACTTGATTAGTCTACCCACTTTTTATTCCTAAAGTGATAGTGCATAATTTGTGAAATATAAATATGAGTAAGTTTTTTTCATATCAATAATTTTATAAAAACTATGCACTATTCCCAAACGCATTAGAATTTGTCCGATACACTCATCCCAAACATGACGTATTACGTTCATGAATAAAATTACATGCACACCTCAAGTGGCGTGTAATACCTATTGAAACCTTTCTTTTGGGTCTTATTTGATTGTTAGTCAAACTTTCAGCTATAAATTAGAAATAGTTAAAAAATACATTAAATGAAAATGAATACATAAAAGTGGGAATTCTGTTTCGATGAAAACAAAATAAATCTCTTTTTTTTTACTTCAATCTGAAAAATTGATAGCACTTTCATTAATAACATGAAATATTTTAGTAAAATATTTGTAAATAAAGTAAACTCTTCTAATGGTATTTATAGAATGAAAAAAAAAAAAGAAAATAACAAAGTTGAACTCTATTAATATCCATTAAGATCTTTCATCTTCACATCAAATATCTAAACTTCAGTGAGTACTTTGGAGAGACAAATAAGCTTAAGCGACATTATTAGTGAAAGAGCCTGTTTGAAAACACTATGAAAGGCCCACGCAACGCTTTGATATTTATTTAGTGAAGGAAAGTCTAATATCCATCCCAAAAAAGACTTGCATGTCTTAGAAAATCCATTTGAAGTTGTAAATAACAAAAGAACATATGTACATACACCAATCTGATTATGAAAATGTTAAATAAAAGACGTTTAGAGTCTGAATACGAATCCGGATTTAAATCCACAGATCAGTGATTCATTCTTTGAGAAATTGCATTGTGGAAAATATGAAAATATAGGAGGTTGGAGACGTAGAGACGGTTTCGGAATTGGAACTTGTCACGCCTCAAAAGGTATCCTAAACGTAATAGTCCACCGCATGCTAAACAAGACTTAAGAATTATTACCACAGTCATTTAAAAGTCATGTATTAAATGCAAGGCATTCTCTTACAACAATAGAATATATGTGCAGTTGGAGATAGATAGTTCAACTTGATAGAATAAGCATAAAAACATAAACTACAGATATCTCAGGAGCAGTCACAAAATACTCAGGGGCATTTAATATCATCCCGAGCTTTTAAGGTTTACTATGAAAGACTATACAAAGGTAATCATAAACTTCTATTGGGAAACACTCTAACTTCGCATTACCTGATTTAACCAAGTCCGGGACGCAGCAATATATCGGGGAACTGCATAAAAAAGAAGCTATGGGGGTATAAACTATGCTAACTTAGTGAGTTTCACTTCCAAAATTAAATACTTCATCAAACAATAGGGCAAGCAAGTATATTAATACAACATAAGAAATGCACAAGCACGTGAAGCATACAATATATAAGACTTTCCGAGAATCCTATGTTGAATGGATTTACGTCCTCTATTCAGGGTTAGGTGTTTTAGGCCCATACGACTATAGATTTCAATTTTTCTCATATTATATAGTGGTTGATTCAGGTGCCCACCCACTCACTAATTTTCGTAGTTGATTCAAGTGCCTACGCTACTTCCATTTTAATTCAGGCCATTCATTCTAACATTCGAGTTTTCAGGCCCACTCGTTGCCTAGTTATTATACCTTCTTCCCACAAAGGTATAATAACAAATGTAATGTGACTCAACATATGGTATGCATGGTTAATTTAATTATAAGATCGTGGCATATTATTTAACGAATTATAGGTGATCATAGATATTTCAGACACTAAAAATACTACACTAAATCATACAAACATTTATACCAACTTTCATTTCGATATCTTATCATCAATTCAATCAAACAGAACTCACATGCACATTTCAATTTTATATTGTCCTAGTTCTAATGCCAGTATTATTACAAGCACAATCAAGAGCATGTAATTTAAGGATGTAAACTCACTCGGCTATAGACACCGGTCTTTAATGGTAGTGATCCAGAAACAAGAATTTTCCCTGATTCAAAATCACCTAAACGAAAGAAATTCCAAATGAGTATTTCATACCATAACTAATTCCAACTTATTAAATAAAAACTCTTGAGTTCATAATTTTCATGGTAGATGCAAAATTCCAATTCAAACTATCATAACTTGGTTATTTTAACTCAGAATTTTGCAAATAAGCTATCGATTTTTATCTACTTCCAAAGATCTATATATTTATGATGTTAGTCTTAAGTTTTGAAAATGTTTAGGTCTTGGAATTCTTGGATCAGATTTGATCAATAGCTAAAACTTGCATTTCCAAATTTGTTTTTGTGAAATTTGCATTATTTCTACCAAGTATATTATATGTGCATGCATTATCTATAAGTTATTATCATGAATGACATGATATGAGATATCTATATATTCCCTTAATGATTTTTGGTTGAAAAGAATTTTTAGAAAACTTTTACTTTGCAACAATGTCAAGAACACTTGTTTGAGAAAACTAGCTTTATCACTTTGAAAATAATCTATAATTTTACTAAGATAAAGCCTTGATAATCTATATACCTAATACCTTCATTATCTTAATAAAATTATTCATTTAAAAGTTGGAAAGTAGATGTTTAAATATGGGTTTTGCCTAGTGACGAATTTTACACAATTTTACGAAATGGCAATGTTGTTTGATCCAAGTTTGGAAACCTTTCTTTTGTTTTAGGTCTATACTTTGATAAAACATGTTTACTCCTATCAAAATCAAGTCTTTATTGCATCTATTCCCTAAGGCTTCTATTTTTCTATTAAAATCCTCATTTTGATATTTGGAAATGGGGGTCATTTTTAGATCTGAATTTTGAAACTTGTTTTTGAGATTACTTCTTCTAAAAAACCCATTTCATCTTTCTAAAATTAAGTCCTAATCAAACCTATTCTCTAAGGCTTCCATTTCTTTAATAAAACTCTCGTTTTAGGATTAGAAATTAGGTGTTTGCTTAGCCTTTCACCCTAGTTACGAATTTTAAGTTTGTTGGCGTTGGAACAAGTTCCAACTTGTCTTTTATAAACTTTTTCTTCTTTTGCAAATTTCTCTTTGTAAAACTAAGATCAACTTATAAAAATCATTCCTTGATGATATCTATCACCTAAGCCCTTCATTTCACATGTAATGTCTTCATTTTGGAGTTGGAAAATGGGTTTTCTAAATGGTTCTTTTTCAAGATCCGAATTTTCAAAAATCACTTTTTGATAGAAACAAAATAGATCTTGAGTTTTGGAAACACCTTCATTAAGACTTACCATATTGCAAATCTTTCATGCATGTAAGACAAGTAACTATGGCATTTTAAGTACTCTAAACAAATAAATCTACTATACTACTCATGTTATGGATGCAAACGCAACATAAACAATATGTAGATGAGAGTAATAATAAAAATATATGCACAAAATTTCCATAAAAGTAGTATATAACAATAATATAGCAAAATACTAGTAAATCAACTTTAATAACAATATCTACACATTGTGATGGCAAGAATATCATGCTTTAGTGTTTCCACATCCCTAGTATAAAGCTCATGAGGATTTTTGGTGGAACCACATATGCATGATGTTGTCATTACATATTTTTATTGTGATAGGGTCAAGATCTATTATCTATTTAGTGTTTGGAGAAGAACACTCAAAGAAAAAAAATTGTATGTGTGTGTGTGGAGAGAGAGAAAGCTCATGGTAAAGGAAGGAGGAGAGGGAGAGAAAAAGATTTTCCAAAAGTTTGATTTGTTAGGAAAAGAGAGAAAGTGAAAAAGTGAAAGGTGAAAGAGAGATTATATAGAAAATAATTAGGGTTTTGTATGAATAATTAATTGAAAGAAAAATGAAACAAAATGTGGCATGCACAAAGGGGGAGGGGCGCCAGTTTGAGAGAGAGGAGAGAGAGAAGTGTGTGTTGATTTGTTTTGTGTAATAAAATTCAAATTTAATAAGTAATTTAAGTAGCGAAAATTGTATTGGAAAAAAAAATGTAAGGAAGATGATGTGAGAGTGTAAGAATAGGTTGTAAGGATGCAAGAATAGGGTATGGGTGGTTGTACTTGATGAATAGTGTAAGAGAAATAAAAAAGTTGATTAGACAATTAAATTACTAGTAGTAATGAAAATACGATAAAAAAACTATAACTGTATTTTTTATAACCCGAAAATTTTTATAATTATATTTTTGAATTCCTTATTAAATTTCGGTTCTAACAAGTCCTATATATTATTTTTCTATTTTTGAGTCTTGGGGACCAGTTTTCCAGAACTTATCTCGATCGGGTCCGAAACGAATGAATTGTTCCGAATTCTAACCTTTTATGTTTTAATAAATTATTTAGGGCTATATTCTGGAGTTAACTCATTTCTATTGTTCTAGGGTTTCGTTCTCAAGATTGCTAGATTTATGGTTTCTAGGTCCAACTAGTCATAGAGTATTCTTTTAGGGTTTCGGTTCCCGACTCTAAATTTCGAAATCGAAATCAAATTGCTACGAGAATGAGGGCTTACAACCTACCTCCTTTAAACAGAGTTTTGTCCTTAAAACTGAAACTTATGTATCCCTTTTTGAAACGACTCGGAATACTTTCTTCGAATTTCCTCTTTAGTCTCTCAGATTGCCTCCTCAAATGCATGGTTCCTCTACAATACTTTCACTTATCGGATTTCTTTGTTATGCAACCTTTGCGTGCTTGCATTCAAGACTTACACTAGATGTTCCTCATGGGTGAGGTTTCGTTTGACTGAACAGGTTCCAATTCTGTGATTCTTTCCGGATTTGGTACATATTTCCTTAGTACCGAAACATATAACACATGGCATATTCCTGATGGATATAGGTGCAGGGCTAACCGATATGCTAGATCTCCAACTCTTTCCAGTATCTCGAAGGGTCCAATGTATCTCGGGCTCAATTTCCCCCACGTACGTACTCTTGCATACTCTTAATCTGATTCACCTTTAAGTACACATGAATACCCACTTAAAATTCGAGAACTCGTCTCTTCAAATCTGCTTAACTCTTTTTCCTGTCTTGAGTTTCTTTCTCCTTTTGCTGTACAGTTCTCACTTTATTAGCCACCTTTTGTCTTAAGTTTGACTCAATAATAAGCTTCTCTATGTTATCCTAAAACAGAAGTATCTTATGACACCATCCATACAGGCTTCGTAGAGCGGCATCTGAATGGTCGGGTGATGGCTGTTATTGCAAGCAATCTCAATTGGCGGTACGTAGTTATTTCAATTTCCATTGAATTCCCAAAACACATACATTTAACATGCTTTCTATGGTTTGGAGTGTCTACTCAGACTATCCATTGGTCTGAGGGTAATAGGCAGTGCTAAAATATATCTTTATACCTAAATTCTTTTGTAGCCTTGTCTAGAACTTATGAACCTTGGGTCTCGATCTGATATAACTTCCACAGGTACACCATGTAGCCGCACTATTCCTTGAATGTAGAACTTGACTAGCTTATCCTTAGGGTATGTGATGTTGATTAGCAAAGATGGTGCTGACTTGGTTAATCAATCCATAATCATCCATATTGTATCAGAACCTTTTAAAGTCTTTGGGGTAACCTCTCTCGAAATCCATGGATGTCTAATCCCATTTCCATTTAGGGATAGGCAAAAGCCTTAACATTCCACCTGACGTTCGGTATTCTACCTTCACTTGTTGGTAAGCCTTACATTCCATGACACACTCGGCCATATCCCCCTTCATACTGCCCCACCAGTGGTGGCTTTTCACGTCTTGATACATTTTTAGTACCTCCGAGGTGTATAGCATAGCTGACGTTGTGGCCTCACTCAAAATTTCCTTCCTCAACTCCTCATCCTCGGGTACGTATAGCAGTCCTTTCATTCCAACCACTCCCTCCTTATCTATTACATGGTCATAGTATTTTTCCCTCCTGAACTCTCTTCTTAAGCTTCTACATTACTTCGTCATATTTTTTAGCCTCCTAGATTTTCTTAACCAAGGTCAGTCCCAACACTAAATGGCTATCTCTAATCCTGCACTTTGTCTAGTGAATTAAATCCTCGATTCCTCAAATTCTCTTGTTAGTTCTTTTTGGCTTATGATTAATGCAGTCACTTCTCCCTAACTTTTCCTAGCTTAGAGCGTTTGCAACTGCATTTAATTTTATCGTGCAATAGTTAATTTCCATATCATAATCTTTGATCAACTCCAACCACCCTTTTTGTCTCATATTTAGTTCCTCCTGTGTAAACAAATACCTAAAGCTTTTATGATATGTACATATATATATATATATATTTTGCATCCTTATCCATATAAGTAGTGCCTCTAAAGTCATAGGGTAGTTCTACTCAAATGGTCTCAATTATCGGAAACCATAAGCAATGACTTTTCCTTCCTACGTTTGTATACATCCAAGGCCATTTCTTGAAGTGTCACTATGCACCATACGATATTTCTCCGAGTCTAGCAAAACTAAGATTGGTGCCGATACTCGCCGTTGTTTTAAGTCTTGGGACTTTATGTTAACTGAGTCAAGGGCTTAGCTATTTTTGAAAAATCCTTTACAAACTTGCGACAATAGCCAGTTAATCCCAAAAGATTCTTACTCTGGTTACTATTTGTGGTTGTTTCCAATCCACAACAACTGTGATCGTCTCGGGTCGACCAAGATACCTTTTCTCGACACAACATGCCCTAAAGGGATATCCGATCTAGCCAAAAGTCATACTTAGACAGTTTAGCGTATAGCTTATCTTCTCTTAGAGCTTGCAGTGCCATCCTAAGATGCTCCTCGTGTTGCTTCTCACTCTTTAAGTAGGTCATAAAGTCATTGATTGAAGAATATCACATACTTATCCAAAGGTGGTTTATAAAATCTATTCATAAGATCCATGAATACAGCTGGTACATTAATCAAATCAAAAGACATCACCAAAAATTTCATAGTGCCCATATATGGTACAAAAAGTTGGCACATTTTTCTAGTTTTATCTTTAATTGGTGATACTCAAAGCATAAGTCATTATGTGAAAACACGCTCCTCCTGCAACTGTTCGAATAGATCATCAATCCTAGGAAAAGGTACCTATTCTTGACTGTAACTCATTGAGTTTACGATAATCAATACACAGCCTCAATGATTCATCTTTCGTCTTCACGGACAAAACAAGTGCACTCCATGGTGACATACTAGGCCCTATGAACTTTTGATCCAACCGTTCTTGCAACTGAACTTTCAACTCTTTCGACTTCACGGGCGCCATCCGGTAAGGTGCCTTTGATATCAGTTATGTATGCGAGGCCCAATCAACATCCAAAATCAATCTCTATCTTCGGGGATAGCCTAGGCAATATATTGAGAATACATTTGAGTACTCATACACAATAGGTATATATTTCATTTTCCTATGATTTCTTCCTTATCAAAGGTATCCTCAATGGGCATTATGTCTTCATCCTTCATCCTTATCTCAAAAGAATTAATCCATTCTCTCTGCGGATTGCAGTTTCTCCAACAACTTCACCTTTTTCCTATATTGCTCACTAAAGCTTACTATCTTCTTTCAACAATCCATAATAGCTTTAACCATGGTTAATCCGCTCATACTAAGAATGATTTCGTACTTACTCATCTCTAACACTATCAGCTCACCTTTTTAAAAGGGTGTCCTTGTATTTCCAATGGACAATCTTTCGAACACCTGGTGACTAAACAGGCATCAAACTCTCTACTTGGTCCAAGGCTGCCTATTCCATCTCATCACCGTCTTCTTCCTCTACCATTCATTGTTCTTCGAAATTGTAGAGTCTCATTCCGTGCCTGGCTGACGCGACATGACTCCCATTCCTACTTTCGCCTTTTGCCGGGTTAGGTTTTATGCTCCTACTTTCTCGGAATCCATAATAAGGCTTACATCTCTTGTCTTTGGATTTTGACTTGAGATATCAAATGAACTTCTCTCAAAATTTTTCTTTTCCATCTTTTGAGATTTCCTTTTTCTTGCTCCTTCAATTATCCAAGCCTTTTTCCACAATCTCTAAATTATCTTTCATTCTGAGTTCTTCCAATTTATTCTCGGGTCTTTAAGTAGAACCAAAGAATCTTGTCTTTTCAGTTCTTCACTATCTCTGAAAGGTCCGGGTGTATACTATAGAAGGTGGGTGGATTCAGTTTCACATTGCTCAATCATTCTACCTCTTTGCTTTACATGCAGAAGATTGCACTATGTCTCACCCTCCAACTAGAAGGGAAATAGTTTTCTAGAAATTTCTGACAAAAAGCTTCTAGTGATTGAGGGCATTGCCTCCTTCTCCTTGATTTCCACCATATTCTAATATTGCATCTATGCATGTACGTCTCATAATCCATTGAAGGTAGGGTAGAACCTCTTAAGCCACAAAAGATTTCTCAATTTGAGCCAACCAATTCTTTTCATCGGGTTTACCAAGGGCTCTGTCAAAATACCGGTTACTCTCTATGAAGTCTGGTAACAAGCTTTGATGGGCTCTTTGGTAAGGTAGCGGTGGTAGTGATGTGGATCCTACACACTTTGGCTTTGATTTAGGTTTTATTAATATTATTTTTTACTTTGGATTGTGGATGAATGTGTTTAGAAGATTTACTAGGTATCCTTATATTGGAGAATAGAAGTCATATCTCAATTTAGGAAATCAAGCAAAAGAAATCAAACATAATGATGTGATGGGTGCAATGATATGCATGTATCTCGTTATGAATTATGGTTTTCTAAGGGCATGTTGTGTATAATATTCCCTATTAGCTGCATACTTGTTCATGTCATTTGTTAAGAAAACAAAACTTCCTTCTTTAAATAAGTACATATTAAATTTCATTAGATCATACTAAGGTCATACATTCGGTCAAATCTTTTACATTATACTTACAAAACATGAAAACCATGCTACTCGACTAATTTAGACCCATCAAAATTACAATTCCTTGCTAAGTCGAGAAGGAAAAATATAAGACAAGAAACGAAAGACATAATGTACTAGAACTGCCTTAAGACATCACTAAGGCAACTCAGCATCTCTTATTACCTATTAAATTTTCTTTTTTTGTTGGACTGTTGCAAGTCATGCTCGCCATCACTACTTTCTCCTCTCTTAGGAGTCTTCTAGGGTAGGGGTCAGAAGGTGATCTCTACTAGAAGAACTCCCATCATCCCTCCTAACAAATAAGCTCAAATATTCTCTCATTATCATCCCTTTCTTGCTAAGTGACCAAGTTTGTTCCTTCTACTTGGGCTCCTCCTCTTCTTCCTCTTCTTCTTCTTCTTCTTTTTCTTCTTCGAACCCTACCTTGCATCTCTCTTTCCTCTCTCTTATCATCTCCTTTCCAGTTTCCTCCAAATCCTCCATCATTCTCTTGGGCTTCCTTCATCATGACATCTTCAGAATTTTCATTCTCTATAGGATCAACAATTATTTCACTTGTCACTCTTGGGCCTTCTCTAAATACATATATGTCCCTCCACGACTAGGATCATATTCGGGTTCTACCTGTAGCTATTTGGGATTTGCAAATCTTGATCAAAATCCAGATTTTTGGATTTGGTGTGTTGCTGGATCTTCCTCAATTCTAGTCGGTTGAGGTGTTCTATTCTCTTCCTCATCTACCTAGTTTGGGTCTTCCTCGGGGTCCTCTTCCTCCTCATTTTCATCCTCATCATGGTTTACCTCTACTGGGGCATTCCTAAATTGTATGCCTACTCTAGGGGGTGGAGCTTGAATTTCTGTAGGTATTGGAAACATGTCCAGATATATTCCTTGCCAATAAAAATGGTTGTTCGCGTCAGCCTCAAGCCATTCCCTATGGGTCATCAAGTCATCGTGGGGATACACATACAAAGGTCCAATGCTCCTCCACACTTGAAAGTCAAGGTAGGGTGGATTATCTTCCTTCTTCAAAATAAATGTGGCTCTCAACATTGGTTCATTCCCGCAATCTACCATGATTCTCTCGACAGCATAGATTGTTTCCAACATGGACCATCTTCTCCTCCTAAATGGATCATATCTAATCAGATCAACTACCCTTTCCCACCGGATGTACATAAGGACTCTTTTCCAGATCACATACATTTCTCCTAGATTCCTAGGTCTCTCGGCCAAAGCGAAGTCCTCACATAGAGTTCTCAGCCTCCACCTGTAATCAACAAATGTTTCACAAGTCCCCTTTAGAAATGTGCTGGTTCTTTCCCGAGTTTCACCTAAGGATACCTATACCAAGAAAAGATTTCTAGCTAGATTTAACTTTAACTTCATTCTTACCTTAAGATTCATTTGTTTCCACATTTTAAGTTCTTAAATTATATTGCCTTGCTTTACATTTTTGCTACTCTGATACCAACTTCACTATCACCCTAAAGGGTACTCTAAACATAACAGTCAGCCGCATGCTAAACAAGACTTAAGTATCAAAACCACAGCCATTCAAAAGTCTTGTATTAGATGCAAGGTGTTCCCTTACAACCATAGAATACATGTGCAGTTGGAGATAGATAGTTCAAATTGATAGAATAAGCATAAAAACATAAACCACAAATATCTCAAGAGCAGTTACAAAACACTAAGGGGCATTCCCCTGCTAAACAAAAGTCTCGATATTAGCTTTTAATATCATCCCGAGAGTTTAAGGTTTACTATGAAAGACTATACAAAGCTAATCATAAACTTTTAATGGGAAACACTCCTAACTTCGCATTACCTGATTTAGCCAAGTCCGAAGACGTAACCATATGTATAGGAACTGCATCAAAAAGAAGATATGGGGGTATAAGCTATGCTAGCTTAGTAAGTTTCACTTCCAAAATTAAATACTTCATCAAACAATAACGCAAGCAAGTTATATTAACAACCATATGAAATGCACAAGCACGTGAAGCATACAATACAAAAGACTTTATGGGAGCCCTATGTTGAATGGATTTACGTCCTCCATTAGAAGTTAGGTGTTAGAGGCCCATACGACCATAGATTTCAATTTTTCTCAATTATATAGTGTTTTATTTAGGTGCCCACCCACTCACTAATTTTTGTAGTTGATTCAAGTGCCTACACCACTTCCATTTTAATTCAGGCCAACATTCGGGGTTTTAGGCCCACTCGTTGCTTAACTATTATGCCTTCTTCCTACAAAGATATAATAACATGAAATGTGACTCAATATGGTATGCATGGTCAGTTTAATTATAAGATCATGGCATATTATTTAAGCGAATTATAGGCGATCATAGATATTTCAGACACTTCAATATACTAAATCATAAAAACATTTATAACAACTCCAATTTCGATATTCTCATCATCAATTCAATCAAACAGAACTCACGTGCACATTTCAATTTTATCTTGTCCTAGTTCTAATGCCATTATTATTACAAGCACAATCAAGAGCATGTAATTTAATGATAGTAACTCACTCGGCCATGGACACCAGTCTCTAATGGTAGTGATCCAGAAACAAGAATTTTCCCCAATTCAAAATCACCCAAACGAATGAAATACCTAAATGAGTATTTCATACCATAAATAATTCCAACTTATTAAATAAAAACTCTTGAGTTCGTAATTTTCGTGGTAGATGAAAATTCCAACTTAAAACGGCCATAACTTGGTCATTTTAACTCAGAATTTTGCAAATAAGCTGTCGATTTCTATCTACATCGAAAAATCTATCTATTTATGATGTTATTCTTAAGTTTTGAAAATGTTTAGGTCCTTGAATGATTGGATCAGATCTGATCAGTAGCTAAAACATGCATTTTCGAATTTGTTTTTGTGAAATTTGCATTATTTCTACCAAGTATATTATATATGCATGCATTATCTACAAGTTATTATCATGAATGACATTATATGAGCTATCTAGATGTATTCCCTTAATGATTTTTGGTTAAAAAGAATTTTTAGAAAACTTTTACTTTGTAACAATATCAAGAACACTTGTTTGAGAAAACTAGCTTTATCTCTTTGAAAATCATCTATAATTTTACTAAGATAAAGCCTTGATGATCTATATACCTAATACCTTCATTATATTAATAAAATTCTTCATTTAAAAGTTGGAAAGTAGATGTTTAAATATGGGTTTTGCCTAATGACGAATTTTATACAATTTTACGAAATGGAAATATTGTTTAATCCAAGTTTGGAAACCTTTCTTTTGTTTTAGGTCTATTCTTTGATAAAACACATTCACTCCTATCAAAATCAAATCTTTATTACATCTATTCCCTAAGACTTCTATTTTCTATTAAAATCCTCATTTTGATATTTGGAAATAGGTATTTAAATGGGGGTCATTTTAGATCCGAACTTTGAAACTTGTTTTTGATATTATTTCTTGTGAAAAACTCATTTAATCTTTCTAAAATTAAGTCATAATCAAACCTACTCTCTAAGGCTTCCATTTCTTTAATAAAACTCTTATTTTAGGATTGGAAATTAGGTGTTTGCTTAGCCTTTCAACCTAGTTACGAATTTTAAGCTTTTGTTGGGGTTGAAACAGGTTCCAACTTCTCTTTTATAAACTTTTTCTTGTTTTGCAAATTTTTCTTAGTAAAACTAAGATCAACTTATAAAAATCATTCTTGGATAATATCTATTGCCTAAGCTATTCATTTTACATGTAATGTCTTTATTTTGGAGTTGGAAAATAGGTTTTCTAAATAGTTCTTTTTCAAGATCCAAATTTTCAAAAATCACTTTTTGATAGAAACAAAATAGATCTTGAGTTTTGGCAACACCTCCATTAAGACTTATCATATTGCAAATCTTTCATACATGTAAGACAAGTAACTATGGCATTTTAAGTAATCTAAACAAATAGATCTATAATACAACTCATGCCATGGATACAAATGCAACATAAACCATATGTAGATGAGAGTAATAATAAAATATATGCACAAAAATTTCATAAGAGCAATATATAACAATAATATAGCAAAATACTAGTAAATCAACTTTAATAACAATATCTACACATTGTGATGGCAAGAATATCATGCTTAAGTGTTTCCACATCCCTAGTATAAAGTTCATAAGGATTTTTGGTGGAACCACACATGTATGATGTTATCATTACATGTTTTTTTCTTGATAGGGTCAAGATCTATTATATATTTAGTGTTTGGAGAAGAACACTCAAAGAAAAATAAAATTGTGTGTGTATGCGTGTGTGAGAGAGAAAGCTCAGGGTAAAGGAGGAAGGAGAGGGAGAGAAAAAGACTTTCCAAAAGTTTGATTTGTTAGAAAAAGAGAGAAAGTGAAAAAGTGAAAGGTGAAAAAGACATTATATAGGAAAATAATTAGGGTTTTGTATGAATAATTAATTGAAGGAAAAATGAAACAAAATGTGGCATGCGCAAAGGGGGAGGGGCGCCGGTTTGAGAGAGAGGAGAGAGAGAAGTGTGTGTTGATTTGTTTTGTGTAATAAAATTCAAATTTAACAAGTAATTTAAATAGCAAAATTTGTATTAGAAAAGAAAATGTAAGGAAGATGATGTGACAATGTAAGAATAGGTTATAAAAATGTAAGAATAGGGTGTAAGGATGTAAGAATAGAGTATGGATGGTTGTACTTGATGAATAGTGTAGAAGAAATAAAAAAGTTGATTAGACAATTAAATTACCGATAGTAATGAAAATACGATAAAAGACTATAACTGTATTTTTTATAACCCGAAAATTATTATAATTATAATTTTGAATTCCTTATTAAATTTCGGTTCTAACGATTCCTATATATTATTTTTCTATTTTTGAGTCCTGGGAACCGGTTTTCGAGAACATATCCTGATCAGGTCCAAAATGAATGAATTGTTCCGAATCTAACCTTTTATGTTTTGATAAATTATTTAGGGCTATATTCTGGAGTTAACTCATTTCTCTTGTTCTGGGGTTTCGTTCTCGGGATTGCTAGATTTAAGGTTTCCAGGTTCAACTAGTTCTAAAGAATTCTTTTAGGGTTTAGGTTTTCAACTCTAAATTTCGAAACCGAATTCAGATTGCTACAAGAACGAGGGCTTACAGAACCAGAACTGTGAGAACAGGAACCGTCTCCCACGATTATAGTTTGCTTTTATAGAACAGATGATTCTTGGTTCTAGTTTGGAATTATGGAACCAGCTTTTTTTTTTCTAGTAAAAATAGAAAAAAATAAATTTTAATGAAATAAAATAAATTTTAAAACTCAAAATATTTGATTATTGTATTAAAGTGTTAAATTATTTAACCAAAAATTTCAAAAATTTGTTTAGAATGCACATTTATTTATACACAATATAACTAATATCAATTACGGTTAGTAATATGAGATTACAAAATACTCTAGAAAATAAAAGGAAAAATACAACATATAGAACAGTCCCATGTTATTAAGGAAATGGATTTTACTTTTAGGAAAAGTTTATATAAACTAAGTTAGATATAATGTTAAGTTATATTTATTTGTGTTATTAATAATAACACATTAAATATTAGAAATAGATAATAAATTTTACTACTGAAAGAAATAGTGTAAAGATTAATAATTATATATTTAACATAAATTTTTTAATTTTTCTCTAATTTTTTCTCAATGGATTTTCGGCCCTAGAACTGCCTAAGAACTAACTAACCAATTCGGTGATGGATATAGTTCGATTCTTGGTTTGGAACCGAACCATACCTATGCTTAGGTTGGCGGCTAAATCTTAACAATAACGCTCCTTTAGCACGGAAAATTGAGCAAAAAAAAACTATCAAAATATAACTAAAATTAATTTTTTGGATGCATACGCTTCACATTTTGGATTATCCCTGAGGAAGGATGATGTGGAGTTTTATCCCTTTTTCTTTTTTTTTTTTTTTCTCTAGCCAAAGATGTGGAGGTTAAAATTGAGGATTCTATTGCAAATCCATTGAACTTGAGGAGTTTACGAATCAGGCGGAAAAAAAAAAAGGTGTGAAAATTATTTCTTTTTCCTCTGAAGAGAAACGTTGATTAAGAGAGTGCTATAAGCTTACATTAATTATCATATTATATGTCTTTTTTCACTCGTTTTTAAATTATTATATCGGAAAATAAGATTAATGCGATCTTTTGGTTCAATTTTTTTCATTAATAGGACTAGGATATGGGTTTTATATAATGTTTTTTTAAAACAAAAGATGATTAAAATAGAGTTGTTGACGGTAAAATATAGTGCAAGGCCTACTCAGTTTTTTAGGGCTAACGAATCCTTAATCTCAACAGCCCATGGAAGCAGTAGCTCGGTTCATCTGAATCCCAGAGGTGTCAAAAACGAGGAAACATTGGACCTGACCTCGGGTCCATACCTTGGGGCTCCACAACGAGGTCACCAGGGCACTAGAATGACCAGCTCGCCATTGGTTCAACTCGGTCTCATTCTCCCCATCTTCCTTCATCGCACCAAATCACATCTCATGATCGAGGGGACATCAATAGCTCGATAGCGCACCATGACATCAAGTCCTCCTATCTAGGTGCCATCTTCTTACCTAGTACAAAGGCCTGTACTAAGTATCCTGGTATGATCCTAAAACCATATAAATATCCTCCTGCCTTCTTGACAAGGGGACAAGAACACATAAGGATCAATAATAGGATAGGAGAACAAACATATAGTATGGACAGAAAAAACAACTTATCTAACATTCTATTTGCACTCACCTTATCCTCACCCACAGACTGACTTGGGCGTCAGAGTGGCCGCGTCGATTAACCCCCAGCGTCCCTCGAAACTATCTTTCAATGTTTGCAAGAGCATTCTCTATCTGTCTAGACTTGGCTTGTGCAACAAGAGTGATTAACGATGGTCCATGGTTTATTAATAGACAAATTCTTACGTTTAGAAAGTCGGAACCAAATTTTCAGGCATTGACTACTTCCTTTTTGTCGGTAGAGGTATGGGTTTGGATTCATGAACCATTTCTAAAATTCTTTCCCCTAAGGTAGTGAGGAAAATTAAAGAGTCAATTGGTTCGTTTTTTGCAAATCGATGCGTACGCTTCAAATGTAGAAAGCAGGTGATTTACTCGTTTCCATGTTTAGATAGATTTTAATGAACCTCTATTACATATTGATGTAATTCATAACCAAAGTGATATACTACAATATAAAGGCATCAAAAGCTTATATGTAAAAATTATGGTTCTGCAGGCTTTACTTCCTTATTATGTTAGGAAGACGAAGTAAATAAAACGAAAAGAAATAATGAAAATGTGGAATCAAATGAATTTAAGGATAAAACTTATCCTATGTAAGATGATTTACAAGAGAAATCATAGGTGAGCAATAATTTAGTCTAATTATACAGATAATAAATTATATGGAACGTAGCAAATGGGAAGAAAGTCATGAAAAAGAAAATGGATAGAAGGAGTGGTTTACTATAAAAAATAGAAGAAGAAGAAATCTTAGGAAACAAATTCCAAATGTGGAAGGGCCACATGGTTAGAAAAATAATCACAATAGGTAACTAGTACTAGTTACCATACATAGCATGATGACTCCAAATAGCAGTAGTGCTCAAATGACCTCTTTGCCTCTGTTTGAACAACCATGACATAATCTAAATGGGAACTGGCAGTATTTCTTACCTTAAGAGAGGGGAAATATGACTAAAATTGACTATCTATGAGTTTTGTGAAATCTCGAGGGGAAATGAAAACCTCTAAGGATGTTTAACCCTATAAAGAACATCCAATTAAACTAAACACTAGCTTAGACCAACACAAACTCAAACAAAGCTTAAACCAACAAGATTGAAAGCTCCCACTAAAAATAAGGGGAAGGATGGATTAGAAGAGTGTACCCACATTTAAATTCAAGTTTTACTAATGAAGCGAAAGAAATGGCAAAGAGGTACTTGAGAAAGTAAGGTAAAGACTGGTTAGTCAGTGGTAGTTGCAAAATTACATGTCTATATCTTGAAGGAAATAAGCTAACAGGATGAAGTCAATAGCTTTTGTATTAAGCTATGCCGTTTTAAGGTAAATACCTTTATTTTGGCCTTCAAACGGGTAGTTTTTATATTTTAGGCAGGTTTTTATTTTTGTTATAGACACATGTTTTTAATGTCATCTATGGCATTAGTTTTGTCTTCTCATGTACTTTTTGCCCAAAACTTTTAGGACTTTTTTTTTTGGCAATTTTTTATGTTTCTATTTTTTGTATCTTTGAGTTTGCTTATGTTGTATGCCCTAGGGCAAATGAACGATCAGTTATCATTTTTGGCAGAAAACTTTATAGAGCCGTCATCGCTTTGTTTCCCAAATATCTTGAAATTAAACTGTATTTCAATTTTTGATGCCATTAGTCTAAGTATTCCTAGAACAAATTAGCTTTTGAAGATCACACTTCGTCTAAGAGCATCTGCTACAACATTTGCCTTGCCAGCATGGTACATGATTTCCACATCGTAGTCTTTGATCAATTCAAGCCATCTTCTCTGCCTCATATTAAGCTCTTTCTAAGTGAAAATGTATTTGAGACTCTTGTGATCAGTATATATCTTGCAATCTCACCAAAGAGGTAGTGTCTCCACAATTTCAATGCCAGAATCACAACTGCTAACTCTAAATCATGAACCAAATAGTTTTTCTCATGTGGTTTAAGTTGTCTTGAAGCATATGCAATTGCCCATCCATCTTGCATAAGCACACAACCTAATCCTTGAATAGATGCATCACTAAAAATCACAAATTCATTTCCCCTAACCGGTAAGGCTAAAATTGGAGCTGATATCAACCTCTCCTACAACTCTTGGAAACTTTGCTCACATTTACTATCCCAAATGAATTTAGCATGCTTGTGAGTCAACTTAGTCAATGGGGATGCTATCTTTGAAAATCCTTCCACAAATTTTCGATAATATTGGGCTAACCCAAGAAAACTTCTTATTTTAGTCACACTAGTTGGTCTTGGCCATTTCAATACGGCTTCAATTTTCTCAAGATCAACAGATACACCTTCCTTTGATATGATACGACCTAGGAAAGATATCTCCTCAAGCCAAAAGCTACACTTGCTAAATTTAACATATAATTTCTTCTCTCTATTTCGTGAATAAACCAGAATATCATCAATAAATACAATTAAAAATAAATCCAAAAAATCCTTAAATACCCTTTTCATCAAATCCATAAATGCTGCTGGAGCATTTGTCAACCCAAATGGCATAACAAGAAATTCAAAATGGCCATATCTAGTGTGAAATGCCGTCTTTGGTATGTCTTGGGACTTAATTTTGAGCTAATAATATCCTGATCTCAAATCAATTTTTGAAAGCACAGTAGCTCCTTTCAATTAATCAAATAAATCATCGATTCTAGGTAAGGGATCTTTATTCTTGATTGTAACTTGATTCAATTCCCTATAATCGATACACATCTGTAGACTCCCCTCTTTCTTCTTCATAAACAATACACAATCACCCTAAGGTGAAATATTCGGTTTAATGAAACCAAATTCTTGTAACTCTTGCAATTGTTGTTTTACTTCTTTCAATTCAGTAGGTGCCATCCTGTGTGGAGTCTTAGAAATATAAACAGTTCCTGGTAACACTTCAATCCCGAATTCAATCTCCCTATTAGGAGGCAAACCAGCCAAATTCTCAAGAAACACATCAATAAATTCATTCACCATTGGTACTGTGTTGATATCCATTTCTTCTGTATCCACTGTTGTCACATCTGACCCTTCCCACAATTCCATAGAATTCATTCTACTTGGCCTTTGCCTTTCTAAAGCTTATGTAAACCCCCTTTCCTTCAAATCAAAACTCAACTCCGTGTTACAACAATCTATTGTGACCTTATATAGATTTAACCAATTTATTCCCAAGATCACATCAAAAATCAGATAAGGGTAAAACTAACATGTCCATAGGCATGCTCACATTAGAAATTAAAACATTCACATTTCTATAAATACAAGGTAGCCTTGTCTCAACAACCAAAGTAGTATTCACGTACATAACACAATCAGTCAAAATCTATGGAGTAAGCTTGCACTTATACATGAAAGTCTCAGATATACATGAATGAGTTGCTCTAGTGTCAATCGATACATATGCACTTCTAGTAGAAACAACCAAGGTACTTGCTAGAGTATCTACTGAAGGAGTATCCTCCATCTGTTGCAATGCAGAAATTTTAGCATTTACTTTCCCTTTCTCTAGATTAACTCCACCTTGATTATTGAGCATATCTTTGCAATTAGTAATGTGATGACCTTGTTGCTGGCAATAAGCACAAAACATTGGTGGCCAATCTGGATTCTTACATTCAGAAGCTTTGTGTCCCACTTGTCCACATGAAAAACATGCTTCCAGTGTCCATTTGCATTCGAATAAATCATGAGGTCCAAAACATCAAAAACATTTCTTTTCAAACATGGGAGTTGAAGTCTTGAATACTGGTTTCTAATCTCCTTTCTTCCCTAGGAATGGCTTCTTTCCTTTTCCTTGGTAATTTTTACCTTTGATAATACTTTGATAACCATCATAGGAAGAAGTAGGTGTAGGTCTTTTGCCTAAGAATGCAATACTCTTTGCTCTTCTTATTCTACTATCATTTTCAATTTGTTCAACTAATAAAGCCTTTGCAATCATATCGGCCAAAGTATGCAATTCAAACTTCTTCACTTCTCCTTAAATTTCTTCAATTAAACCATTTTGGAATTTCTAGACCTTCATTCTTTCATCTCTATAGCTTCCTCCCGCAAAGCAAAATAGTCTACAAAACTTAACATAATACTCATTAATAGATTTACCTCCGTCTTAAATTTAGCTAATCTGTTATCATTCTCTCTCTAACAGAATTTGGGAAATACTTAGCAAAGAACGTGTCCTTAAATGTTGGCCATGAAATAGGTAGTTGCAAATTCCAATTGCTAGTCTCCACCAGTCAGAGACTTCTTTCTTCATCATATAGACATCTAAGTCTACCTTCTTCTCTTCAGGAGTATCACAAGCTACAAAAGTTTTCTCTAATTCTTCAATCCAACTCTCCGCTATAGCCGGATCTATACTTGTTCCATCAAAGTCAAGAACCATCTTACTAAAACCATATAGCTTGATCTGATTGGTTTAATCATTTATAGGTGGGTTTTTATTCTGTCTTGCTCCTTGTTGGTTATTTTACTGCATAATGTGTTGTTGTTGTTGAAATACCATCATATGATACTATAGCATCATAGCCACCATATCTCTTTACATACCATACATAGATGTTGGATCATTTGTAGACACTTGTGGCATTTGAGGAAAAAGTGGCATTGGAGGAGGCGGTGGAAATTGAGCTGGTAGGAGAACTTATGAAGCCGATGCCGTTACAAGAGATGGAGTAGTTTTGGTACTTGGAGTAGTAGAGGAGGTGGGAGCTGATGTAGATGAAGACTGAGGTGGCGGAAGCATGTTCTCTCTATCAGCTTGTTGGTAGATCTCTTGACCTCTCCATCTTAAACATATGCATACAATACATTTATGACACACACATATAAAATTTAAACCATGCTTAAAATTTATTAAATTCACATTCACATTTATAGGCAATAGCAAACAATTAAACAAACAAGCAAGCAAATAAACAAACAACAAGCAAACAAACAATAAAGTAAGCAAATACAACCATTCAAGCAAATCTTAACTCTTCCTATGCTACCTATCCGTGTCTAGGTCAAGTCTCATTTAAACTATCACATTTAGGCAAACAATTATTCAAACTCCGCTCTGATATCATCTGCAAAGACCCAGACTCACCTCTATAGTTAAAATAGGTGAATCTAGATCTCCAACTACCTATAACCTGCAGCATTATATGTAAAGTTGATTACTAGGATTAGTTTAGATATTTGTTTAACTAAATCTCTTATAAGAACAAATTTGAGAACTATTAATTCTTAAAACTTTTTAGAAAAAAAATCACATTTACTTTACATTTACATATAAGATATAAATCCACTACAGACATATATACATATAAATATTACAGACAAAGGCTTATAAACAAGCCATAAGCAAAAATACATAAGTTTAGCAAAAGATATCATAACTATTACATATGTCTTCCAAAACTATGCTATTACAAAAGTTCCATCAAGGTCATGGTTATCTTTAATCCTCCCTATCATCTAAGAAATCCTCAAAGTCGGTACCATATATTATACTGGTGTGGAACTCATCACTAGCATCAATACCTCAAATGTGAAATAATGAGCCAAAGGCCCAATACGCAAGTAACGAAAACAAAGGCAAGTGGCATATAAGCTTAAACTATTTGCAAATGCAACAACTATCAAGTTATTAGAAAATCTTTAGTTAGACAAACAATATTAGAGTATTTAAACTCCGAACAACAAGAATATCTAGGGGTCCTGAGTAACGATCTTGACACTCAAGGGTTGATATAAGTTGTTCGAGGAGTTATATATCCTAGATGATATATCCATAAACGAAAAAGTAGCTTCCTCTAGGGTTTTCAGCCGTTTCACAACTTTACTTTAGTTAATCCATAATATCACCTAATTCAAGCGTTCCCATAAATATTGAATTAAATCATATTACTTCTCCTTAAGAATAAGAAAATGTTATACTGATACCAATAACCCTATCAACTACCCGTCATGCCACTTATAAAAGTCTTATCATAAATACAAGGTTGGCCTAAGTGCCTAAACTACCGTACCCCCAATTTGAGCAAGGTACCACTTCCCGAATCGGATTCAACGGTATAATAGAAAATCAATTCAAACAACTTAAGTTTTATCTCAATTTAAAGTAAATTTAGTCATGCCTATCCTAGGCAAGAAATCAAATATATTACTGTGTACCTGAGTCAAATTGTGAATCAAAGTTGGTGATCAATTGAGGATCTATCACTGTTATAAGAAATTTCAACTCATATCAACACTGCTAATTCTAAACTAAATATAAAACAAAAATAACTCTAGGCTTTAGGCTCAAGAAACTTAAATATATTCTATACAAGATCATAATATAGTATTTATACATTAAACAAACTCATATAAACTCATAAAATCATCACAAGGTCAAATGTCAAGCTTGGAAAGATGTTTAAATAAGTTTTGAAAATGGAAAAACACCAAGGGATACGTCAGCCTCCAACATAGGTGACATTAAGGCGGTGTAGTCTGCACCAAAAATTCTACACTTGTCAACGCTGGCAGCATTAATCAAAACCCGGCAGCATTGTGCTATAAGCCAGCGGCGTTGAACAGGTGTAGACTGCAACTCAATTTTATCCAAAAATCCAAGAGTTCCACGAGGTCAATCCATGCCCTTGAATACCCCTAACACCAGCAGTGTTCCTATGTATGCCGACAGTGCTAAAATCAACGCCACCGCAGCACAGATTTAGAAAATTGCAGACTTTTCCTATTACGAATACATAATTTTTTACCACATTTTTCATTTACAAACTTCCTTCAAACACATTTCCAATATCAAACTTCAAACTATATGTATTCTAACTTCTTTTAACATATATAATATTCACTTTCAACTCATCAAACATCTATATCTACCATTTCAAACACAAATCCTCATTCAACCCCTCATTTAGCCAATTCATTCTTCTCTACCTATCTTAACCCTACTCATTTCAAACTTCATTTACTCCAACACTACTTGTCACTTACTTAGCACAAATAAAAACTTATAAACCATCAATATATTCATTCATCATATAACTAACAAATGTTAATCATCAAAACTCATTTTAACATGAAAACTCATATTATAGCAAAACCTTAAATTAACAAATACACACTTAACGTAACAAACACATATCTTAAGAAACTTGAGCTTGGTTCTATGGTCTTACCACAAGATAATGATGGTTTTACTTGAGGGAAATATAGGTGATGTTTGGACTTGAGTTATGTGAGTTTTAGAAGATGAAAATGATGTTTTTCTCTTCTATAGTGGGTTGTCTTGGATGGTCTGATTTTTCATACGAATTTTACAAAAAGTTAGCCCTGATATTTGACTTTTGAGGCTGCTATAGTAAAGGCTTTAATTTGCATGGGTTTGAGCTTATTTTGGGCTAAAATAAATGAGTTTGGGCTTGTTTTTATCCAAGAAATTTTCTGCTATGTTTGGTTATTGTATTAAACATATTTAACTTGTTTTAAACTAGATTTTCATACACTTTATTACACTTACATATTCATATATACAATATTTATTCTCACTAAGATATTTCAATATTCAAATACATTAACACAATACATACACCACATTCTAACACAAATCACATATATTATACTCAAGTGCATTAACACACAAATATAAAACATAATTTGGGAATCATGGTTATTTTAGTCACAATGGCAACCTAGTGCAACTACAAGGTTTTGGACTCATGTATGTTGAGGAGTACTTAACATCATATATGTATATATATTATATATAAGTGAATCCATGATACTGAGTTATCCTTATGTTGTTTGATGGGCTTAAATTAAAAGATAAATGACTTATTGTTGCATTAGTTATATGCTCGCATGTCATTATGTTGAGTTAGGTCATACATGTTTGTTTGTGGTAATACCATATGGGGCTCCAAATATCAATTTGTATTGCTAGTTTGGTTTGGTCTCTATAAACCATTTAGTCTTAGCGATTTGTAGGTTTGTGGTTATTTTGATGGTTATATATGGAGTTACATAGAGTGTGATGTTGACTTAAAGTTGATATAATGAATGTGTGTTGAATGTTATAATGAGTATTAAAAGCAGTTTCTAGTGACTTTTAAGTCTTGAGATATCAATAATAATTGTATAATGATTATAGTCATGTGGCGGCATGTAAGTGACATGAAGTTAATGTGTTACATAATCATTTTCCTTTATTGTAAATGTGCAACACTAGGATTATATTTTATCCAATACAACTCATTAACTATATTTTACACAAGCAATCGATTAGACTGCAAAACATGTGTGGTCATGTTGCACATGAATGTGCATATATAGACTATAGTTAACTAATAAACATGTTACATACTATATGTTAGGGTTAATATATTACAATTCTTCAAATGGTAATGAAAGAAGGTTAAAAGTCTTTACAACTAATACCTTTAAAGAAAAAGAATCATCAATATAAGAAATTCATGTAAATAAAAAAAAATCAATAAAAAATAAAAATCACAGTATGGCAAAAGGTATTATTAATAAAATACAGGCCATGTTCTTTCGTGTTTATATATGAAACTATATGTTGTTTCAAAAGAATTATAATTTTTCACGCAATGCGCATTATATGACAAAAAATTGTATTAGTTTCTTTAAATAATATAGTTATGACTACAAAACCCTACAATATGAATTAGTGAATTGTTTGGATGATTAGTTAAGGCTTACGGAATTCAACACACATCCTAGAAAGTGTTTGGAATATGAAATGAGTATTTTAGAGCTTTGATAATACACCTTTATATGACTTATAACAACAATGCTAAGGTGAAATTGTAATTATTAAGTATCTTCAATTTTCTTGACAAACACAGGTCATTCTCTAATAGGCTCAAGTAGCCTCTTCACTTTACGTAAATCAATATCCTGAAGTGAAACCACAAGGCTTGTCAAGGTAACCACTTAAAGACTCCAACAATTAAGAGGAGGATAGCATTAAAATGAGGGATTTGATTGCTGACAAATAGAAAAATTACTAGAAAATCATGTAAGTGACAAGTCATCAAATAATCTAGGAGGTAAGTCAGCCTTTTTCTTCTCTTCCACAACATACATGGTGTGAGTATTTACGGGCTTCTGGTTTATATATTTATCAACTATAAGTCTTAATTAATTGTGATGAATTAAGAAAAACTTCCCATACTCATTACTATGAGAAAAAAAGAAAGAAAAAATCTTAAACAAAAAAGTTCAATAAAATTCTATGGAACCCTATACTTTTTAACTGGACCATTTCCTCCAGTTATCTTATACTCGAATTTATACATCTTACCACTAAAACACTTATATTTATATTAATGGTTAGATTTGCTAATGGTCTAGTTAATGATCCGACAAGTGAAAATTATTAAAAGATTCTTTTCAAAATTGTGGTAACATTATAATTAATAATTAGCAAATACATATATATATATATATATATATTAGTTGCTCATAAAGACAATGGTTGATCTGACCTCACTCTTTCAACTTGGAAATGGCATGGATTTACTAATGGAGGAAGTATAAAGGGGGATCTCATAATGATAATAATAAAAGTATTATTATAAATTTTGTGCCCTAACACATTCGTCACAATTTTATTATAAAAAGTTAGGCAACTGTGAAAACCACTTCTCTTATTAGCATATCTCATAAATCCATATGTGTACATATGATGTGTGTTGTCCTAACGAGATGTGGATTATAATTATGATGCTATAATTTTGGATGGTATTTGTGATTGTTACATACATATTGTTGAATGACATTACTTAGTGTATATCTGATTGGTTAAATGATTGATCCTTCCATAAGTAGACTAAGTGTAGATCTCATTTTTAAGTAAGACTAACCTACATTACATGATTCCCCTTGTATTAATTATGAAGGCCATTTGATGCAAAACACAAGGTAGAGCAAACAAAGTTAGATTATTGGTGCAAGAATGGTGAATTATTATATTGGCATTTTTTCAATTATAGTCTTGTGGGATTTTTGGTGAAACAAGAGCATATTACATGGAGAATGGCCTAGTGATAAAAAATCACGAGCAAAGCTCCTGTAGCAGCTGTTTTTTGGCCAAATTCCATTGTTTAGGCTTCAAAAAACTAGATTTTCTATTTTTGACATCTTTATTGAATTTCTTTTCCTGTTATTTAGCTATTTATTTTCTTTGGGCCTTATTTGGAATTTTACTTATGACAGAATTCACCTTTTTTTCATATAAATTATTAGCCCTAGTGTTTAAGAACATATTGCTTTATGATAATAAAATTTATTAAAGATGATAATAGATTACTTTATGGTATTTGTGTACAAATAAAAAGAATGCAATTTAATCTCTTTTAATTATGCTTTTGATATGTTTAAACCACTTCTACACAATAGGGTGGAGAGGACCCAGGGGGGCCCTTGCAACATTATACATGAATTAAATGACCAAAGGCATGTTGTTTGTGTCATGGTGCCAAAAGTTACTCAATCGTTATGGGTCTTGCATTAATGGCTGCACAAGAAGGTTAATGTTAAGGGTATTGGAGTTAGTTTTTTGACAACTCAAGAATTGGTTATAGGTAATGACTCCTTATCCAAGGTCAGGGGAGATATACCTAAACTTCATGCTAGTTATTAGAAGATCGCGTACAATGCTGCATTTACATATACTTATTACTGCATAGCATAATGTTTCTAAAAGCTAGCTTGTTACCTTGTGAGTGTTTGTGTGAAGTTTTGAGAGTATTCCTCACTGAGCCATTATTTTTTCTCACACTCCAATAGACTTATTTATAGATCAAGTTGTTAGTTCTATAGTAGTGCTAGAAAGACACCTTTGGCAAGCTTTTGACTTTGGCTAAGGAGGATAGGAAAGCGATGGAAAGATTTCAAAGATTTCCACCATTTAAGTTTTTTGACAAGTTTATTGTAATATTTGAATGAATAGTGAAGATTATTTGTTGTGTACCAAGACTTACATTTGGATAATGAATTTTGGTTCTCGTTTTGTGTGTTAATTAAATATTTAAATCCTGGTAGAGGCTTCATGAGTAGTCAACATGAATAAAGAAACCAAAATGGAATTCTTTTTCTTCTAGAGTATTTATAGTAGGTTGTCACAATTAGATTATCATTTAAGGGCATGACAGTAGCACTAATCATAAACATGAGGAACCCATTGCAATAGCATAAGCTTATGTGCTATTATATTGAACTTCAGTCACATATTTTGTCAATTATTACATAATTATGACTCCTATACTTTTGTTGCTCCAACTGTCATTGTTCATGATACATGTTGAAATTCCCATTCCACTTCTAGTTGGTTGGCTTCTTATCTCATTTAAGACAGTATATGGATGTGAATTTTAGGTCCTAACTGAGGATATCCGACACAATTTCTTTGTAACTAAGGTGACATGTCGGAGTGTTGCGTCCTTTTTGCCAACATATAGCTGCCAGTTCATATCACTAAAAAAGCTTACAAGCACTTTGTTCAAAACAAAGAATAAATAAGTTATAGTAACAACAAAATAGTTGGAACAACATCAACAAAGAAGGCTTCTTTCTTGAAGAAGAAAGACAAAATTACAAGGTAAATTATATCGGAAAGTCCAAACGTTTTGGGGTAAGTTCATTTGACGTCACAAAGTTTCAAGTGGTTTAATTGATGTCACAATATTTAGAGAAGTGGATCATTTGAGGTCACCATTAACATGCGTTATAACGTAGTAGATCTTCTAAGTTTTAATTAAACTTTTCTCTTATTGACACGTGTCAAACATAACCTCAATTGATGCACTTCTATAAACGTTGTGATTTCAAATGAACCACTCCAAATATTGTAACGTCAAATGAATTTACCTCCAAACATTATGAACTTCCGTTATAATTTATCCCATAAAGAAAACTACATAGGCAGGCCATAAGCTCCAATTAACAAATAGCAAGGTAACATAAAGGATGGTAGGCATCTAACCCAAACATTTATGCATACTTCCAATATATATTAATTAACGAGCTAATCTGCATAAGAGTTAGGCTTTCTTCAGATAATTGTGTATGTAATCTACTCAAATTTTAGCTTCAACCTTTTGATGTCTTCAATTAATGATTTCACTTTTCAGTTAGGACAAAATTTTTCAATTTAGAGCTTCAATCAAGTTTGTACAAACGGATTCTACCTTGATTTATTTCTAACCATTCTCAAGCATTGAATTGAGTTCATGTCAAATCACCAAAGCAATTACCTCATTTTAATGTTCAACAGTAGATTCACGGTATCAAAGAAGCAACCATTGTTATAGAGGCTAACATAATCATTTTAGTCCTATTCTGCATTTTGCCTAGCAAAATCATAATTAAGTTTTACCTTAATGACCATCATACATATCACTCATGTGGCATGGGAATTTTTATATTTAATATTTTTCTTTGAATCCTTGTTTAAGACTAGAATTACTTTTATTTCTATATTTTTATTAATGTTTGGAACATGATGACTAAAATATAAACTAAACAAAATTGCTTTCAAAGTTTGTTTTGATGTCATTTTTCATCAGTGGTGTAAGGCCATAAAAATTCATTGGTGGTGTGAGGTTATCAACTATCTTTTCCATATCTTATCGTTCATATAAGAAATCAATTGAAATCTAATTCGTATGTCTGAAAGGAATTTTTAGTCATTAGGATTTGAAGTTCAATGAATTCTTTCAACTTATAACGTTATGGAGGCAATCAAATTTAGATCCCAAGTTACATCGAGATAATTTTAAATATGAAAAAGTGAATGACATTATCAAGCCATTAAACATCTTGGAAAATTTCAGCGATGCTTTCATGAATTAATGTTTAACCACTCATTGGTTTCTAGTAATTCGGTGTAATCTTTACATCATTATAAATATAAACAGTGCTGCTTGGTACAATAGGTTCCTTGCAGGTACATTTTGTCTAATTACACTTCCCTATCAATAATGATAACAATAGTGATTAAACATTCTATAGGACATATTAATGTTAGATAACTGAAGAGAGCATATTAATAAAAACATTCAATTAACAAGAGAGAGGTAGTAGATATTGTTTTGTAAGGAAACCATCTAAACGATATTCTTGATTTTTTTTTTTTTTTTTTGTTGGCGTAGCAAAAGAAAACTTCTTGGCATCTAAATTGAAGCCATGGTCAATATAAACTAGCCATGGCATTTCTCATAATAATGCATCAAACAATTTTTCTTGAAAATGGAAGTGGTTAGTACCATATTACTGAAGATATGTCGACGATACTAAGCATAATAGAGAGCATTAATAAAGCATGGCATGTGTTCTTGATATTACTGGAAGAATGGAGAAAATAATGGAACTGCTTAGGAAGATAGATTCTCAATTCAAGTTTAAGTTGGCTGTCATTGATGATTGGTAGTGCTCAGTTGGTTTTACATTAGGCTTTGTAAGGGTTAAGCAGTTTTTATAGGAAAAATCTCTTCCATCCTACTTATCCTTTCTAGAGCTAACTAGAATAAACTTGAAAAACACTATGTTTTGTATCTGAAGTGTGGTAAAAACCTAAACAAGTTGATGATGGAAATTGCTTTGAATGTTTCCAGCTAATACTATGAAGCACAAAAGGGACTGACTTGAAAAAAATAAATAAAAATAAAGGGATATCGGGAAAAACAACACAAAATTAATTTTACATGCCGAGTCGAATTAAGTGACACTGAAGGTAAATCTAAGGAATTTAGTTAATTCCATTATTTAAGCAAGGATGCCACTCATCAATGTACACCAACCAACTGGAACTCAAATTGGGCTTCTCCCTTCCATTTAATAGCTTCATTACTTTTTTAGTTCTTCCAAAAAGATTGAGAACATGTTGTGCAGTTTCATTCATGTTCTCTATAGCACTTTAAGAACACTTTATAGGAATCAAACACTGTAAAGTGGTGTGAAATTCTCCCTATATGTCACGTATGGTTTATGATAGCATATTGAATATATCTTTAATCATATGGAATTGGTAGTTTCCATTATGGTAATGAAGCAAAATAGTTTGACTTATTTTGTACAAGGAATTTGAAGCCTTGGCTTCTATTAGCCTAATTGAAGCCTTCTCCTTCTCTAGTTAGAATGCCTGAAGGTTGATTCTTGCACAATCATCCAAAAGATAAAGTCTTACAAAAAACCAAAAAAAAAAAAAAAAGCATAAGGGATCCTATTAGAAGCAGGGTCTTCCAGTCATCCACAAGCTTCTCCTAAAAGCCCAAAGTCCTCAAAAGAATTACGCTAGGAAGCCAATCCCTAAAATACAACCATAGGTATTACGTAGTATTAATACACATAAAGACATGCACATGAAAGTCCAATGACCCCAAACATACTTCATTTTAGTTATATATTTACAACTCTAGTGCATCTAGTTACAAACACAAATACGTACGCGACCATAAGAGAAATCTCATTCAATCATGGTGTCGTCTTTAGTCAAAACAGTCCTTACGAAAGGCAATATCGATTTCCTCTTCACTTGAACAAGGAAAAGAGTTTATAAAAAGTATCTCATAGAAATTCCTCCTAAACAATAGCTATAAGGTTGCAATTTGTGTTATACATCCCAGTTACCAAGTTCAAACTTAAAATGATCATATATAAGTTGTTTTAAGTCTGATTTTATGTATGAGTAGTCAATTTCTATCGGTTTTGGATGCTCAATCTATTTTTTATGTTATTTTCTTCATTTAAGGTTTAGATGGTCATAGATAAGTATAGGTACGGTTATATCCCTAAATGTTTCACTTTTGTTTTAGTGTTTTTCTAAGGTTTTACTCCTATCAAGGCCTCCTATCATGCATAGGGCTTCATTCTAAGCTTGTATATGATAAAACAAGGAAAAGAAAGGTAAATATGCAATGGTTCTATCATTGTTTATGTTTTACTTATCTAGGTGAAAACATTACTTCTATAATAGTTTAAGTTCTTGCATAAAACCTAGAAAGAAAAAAAAATAAAGGTGTGTTTGGTTGGTTGGTTTAAAATTTATCTCAATCTGATTATTTGTCAAAAACAAATACATATGAAAAATAAACATTTTTACTTATAAATATACCTTATAGATCAAATACAATTAAGATATAGATAAGATGTAGATGTAGATGTAGATCAGATACAAATAAAATACAAATGAAAAACAGACCATCCAAATAGATCCTAAAAGTCACAAGATGGTCTCATTTCCTTATAAGGTTTTAGCCATCACAGAAAAGAAAAGATAAGTGAGCTTCATGATCTTAATCATGATCAAGCTTAATTTCATGTTGAGTTTAGAAAGTTCTTCCTTAATGGTGCCACAAGGACTTCAACATAAGAGACATGAGTCGTTGTCCCTGGAGTTTGTTATGCATGAATTCTATAAAGTATGTTGCTTTCCCTTTGTTTTAACCATCATTGCATCAACCATTTACATTAGGCTTACTAAGATGATCATTCAAGGAAAAGAACAAAAGTGGAAGTTTGAAACCCATTTTTGTGAGTCATATGGCCTACGGCCATGAAAAAAAAAAAAAGAGAGATTTTTTTCTTTTTGTTTCATTAATTTTTGAAGTTATGGCCAACTTTTGGTAAAGGAATATGATACTATTCCCTTACCTTTGTGTGTTCATAGCACTTAAACTCCTCATAAAACTTTCTAGGGTAACTAAAATAAGAAACAAAGTTGGAAACTCACATGGAGAGCCCTATAGAGGCTCTTGTCGACAAACAAAAGAAAAGGGAAATGTTTTATTTTTGTTGAGTTCTTAAAGTCTTGGTTAGCTTCAATTCAAATAACTTAGTATTACATCCTTGTTTTAGTTGCTAAGGCACTTGAACACGTCATGGAACTCATAAAACAAGAAACTGAAACTTAGAACCCACCCTAGTGAGTCTTAAAGATCACAACAAGGGTAAACGAAAAATAAAATGAAACTTTTCATGTTTTGTTTAACTTTAAGGTGTTGAAATCAAGTAAGCTAAGAGAAAAAATGAAACTTATTATTCCCTTTGTGCTGTAAGGCGGGTCACAACATACATAAGCAAGATAGGAGGGAAGTTTCCTCTATTTTTTCCTTTACTCAAAAGTGGGTTTGTAGCCACTCTCTCAACACAAAATGAAAAGAAATGAAACTTGAACCATTATGGTTCCTTGGAAGCTTGAAGTTCACCAGAATAAGAAGGATGATACTTCATTTACTCAAGTAATCCTTTTGTAAAGAAAACATCATTCAAGTGGAGTAGTTCATGAGACTCTTAAACTTCCACTTTAGGGTGCTCAGTTTGCTAAACAAGAAAAGTGACTTCGTGATGTTCCACATCATCATATTTATTTCCTTTGTGTTTAGAGCTTTTAATCCATCGTTGCACCAAGATGATAAAGCTCATCTTCAAGGTTAAACTTAAAGTTCAATATAACTTTTGATGCCATGGATGATGATGGAAACTCACATCGTTTAAGCTCCATATTTCATCATCTTTGCTCTAAAATAAGGATCTTTAAATGATGAGTTGAGCCTTAAGCTTTGTATTTTGGCATCCACAAAGAAATTAAAAGAAAACAAACAAAATATAAACTTTAAATGTATATGGTTATCACATCCTCTCCCCAACATTAAGCATCATAGGGAGGTACAAGAGGATGATGGCGTTTATACGTATTTTCTCATTATAACTACAAGGTATTATATATATATAAGATATAGCTCTTTATCTTAGAAGTATTTTTGTAGTCGAAAGGAGTATGTGTGAGGAGAGGGAGAGACAATCAAGAGTTAAGGGAAAAGGAGAGAGGATAGCACAAAGAAATTGAGAGGGAGAGAAGAGAGAAAAGAAGGAGAACATGCTAGAGAAAATATGAGAAAGATTTTAAGGGAGGGATGTTGTGAGTATATGAGGATATTTATAGAGAAAGGTTGAATTTGAAAAGTGGAATTACAAGAAAATTGGGTTTTAAGGACAAAATTTTTGCTTTTAAACGTAAATTTCTTATGCAATAAGAGACAACTTGGGAGGCCGAAAACGAGATGCAACAGAAATACCCCGATTTGTTTGAGGGATTAGGTACACATTTCAAGTTTTGAGGATAAAACTTTCTTTAAGAGGGGCAGGTTGTAAGCCCTTAATTTTTAGGGTAATATCAAGTTTAAACCCTAAACTAGAAAGTTAACTAGAGAACTTAAGTCAACAAATTCCCATAAAAACCTAAAAGTTTAGATCCAGCAACCCCACGTTCCTAAACCAAGAAGTCGAAATATGAGTGAAGAGTGTAGTTTTTTCGTAATAATATTAGGGTGCTTAAAAAGATCATATTAACAAATTTTCGACCTATTTCGAACCCGATCGAGCATAGACCTTGAAAAGCGTGTCCCGAGGCTCGAGATATTAAATATATGATATTAATACCATTAGACTCATAATTTCATAAGATTTCCAAATGTATTAGTTATATAATTTTTCGAGTTATAAAAGTTACAGTTATAACTTTTTTATCGTATTTTCATTACTACCGGTACTTTAAATGTTTAATCTACTTTTTGATTTCTTCTACACTATTCATCAAGTACAACTACCCATAACCTATTTCTTACTTCCTTATATCCTATTCCTATAATTTCATCATTTTCCTTACAATTTACTTTTCCAATGCAACTTTTACTACTTAAATTACTTATTTAATTTTGAATCTTACACAACCACATCTCTCTCTCTCTCCTTATGCAAACCAGCGCCCTCCCTCCCCCTTGCTTTCTCTCATTTGTTGATTTTTCTTCAATTGTTTAATCACACAAATCCTAAATTCTCTTTTCTATAAATACTCCTTTATTCCTTCATCATTTCATTTTTCTTCTTTCTTCATTTTCTCTTTGGAAAAATTTTTTAAAACTCTCTCCCTTTCCTCTCTAAAAACCGTGAGCCCCCATCTCTCTACCCGCACACACACTTTTGATTTCTTTAAGTTTTTTTTATCCAAACACTAAATAGATAATAGATATACACTTCATTATCTTAAAAACATATAATGGCAAGATCATTCATGTGTGATTCTCCACTCAAAAATCCCCATGAGCTTCAAGCTAGGGATGTGGAAACACTTAAACATGAGATTCTTGCCATCACAATGTTATAGATCTTGTTATTTAAGTTATTTTTGCTATTACTTTATTTTATTATCAAGTTATGTTGTTATTATTATTGTTTTGTGCATATATTCATCATCCAATCATATCCACATAATCATCATAGTGTTCATGCATTTATGACTAGTATAGTAAATTAGATCTAGTTGTTTTGAGTTCATAAATGCATTAGGCTTTTGTTTTATGTTCATAAATAACTTATAATAGCATAATGATAGTAGGAAAAAAATAGAAAGCTCAAGATCTATTTTAGTTTCAACAAAAATGATTTTTGAAAATTCGGATAAAAAAGGAACCATATTTAGAAAAGCTATTTTTCAACTTCAAAATGTGCATTTTACATTGAAAATGAAGGGTTTTAGGGATAGATATCATAAATGGATGATCTTGATGAGTAAAGCTTAGATCTACTAAGGAATATCTTCAAAACAAGGAAAAGTATACAAAAGTTATGTTTCAATCCAATAACAAGTTTTAAATTTGTAATAAGGGAAGCTTGAAGTATAAACAGCCATTTTTCAACTCCAAAATAAGATTTTTATTAAAGAAATGGAAGCCTTAAGGAGTAGGTTTGATTAAGAAATGCTTTTTGAAAAACTAAATAAGTTTTACAAAGAAAACAATCTCAAATGAAACTTTCAAAAATTGGATTTAAAAATGGCCATTATTTAAACACCTATTTCCAAATGCCAAAATGATGATTTTATGGAAGAATGGAAGCCCTAGGGGATACATGTAATAAAGACCTAATTTTGACAAGGATAAGAGAGGATTATCAAAGTATAATCCTAAAACAAGGAATGGTTTCAAATAATAGATTAAACAATGTTTTCATTCTTTAAAATTTTGTAAAATTCGTAATTAGGTAAACCACATGTTTAAACATCTATTTTCTAACCCCAAAATGAAAGTTTTTATTGAAATAATGAAGGTGTTAGCTATATACGTCATCAAGGTTGAATTTTGATAAAAGCAAGTGGATTTTATAAGAAGAAAAAATATTTTTCTTAAATCTAGTAAATTTCAAAAGTTTTGCAAAGCAACAGTTTTTCAAAAAGAATTCTTGGTACTATATAATTAAGAATATATATATATATATATAGATAATTCATCTCATAACCTTCATGATTATAGCTTGTAGGTATTACATATATATACATGATGCACTTGGTAAAAACAAAGTTAGAATTACCAACACCCATGAATCATGCATGATATTGAGTTACATATGTATAAAATAGAGTCTTACAAGATATAATGATAGCTAAGTATCTATCAAAGCTTTAGTATGATGCTTGGTTTGAAATTAAGAGTTGAATTGTGGAATGGGAAATTCGTATAGTATTTGTACCCTACTGTTCATGGACCAAAGCGACCTTTTTTATTGGAAATAACTCTAGAAATAGATAGCTCTTATTGAATAGGTAGAAATCGATATATATATGTGAAATTCCGAGTTAAAATGACTCAGTTATGGCTGTTTTAAGTTAGAATTTCCTCTTAGACAAATTTTGATGAACTTGTTAGAATAGAATTTATAAGTTCATTCAAATTTCATAGAAATACTCATTAGAGTTATTTCTTTTGATTAGGAGACTTGGGAGATGGACTAAACCTTTCCGAGGACTATTACGATTAAGTGGATTTTTCGCGCCATGGCAAAGTGAGGTCACTATCTTTAAATTATATGCTTGTGATTGTGCTTGTAATGTTAGTGGCATTAGAATTAGGGCAAGATAAAAATTTGACTGTATGAATATGAGTTCTACTTGTGTGAATTGATGATAAGAATATCGAAATGAGCTTGTTGTAAATATTTGTATGATTTAGCATATAATTGAAGTGTCTGCAATATCTATGATCACCCATAAATTGTTAAATTAATATGTCATGATCTCATAATCAAATTGGTCATACATACCATATGTGAGTCACATTGCATAGGTTATTATACCTTTGTGGGAAGAAGGAATAATAGCTGGGCAACGAGGGGCCTGTAAACTCGAATGTTGGCGTAGGGGCTGGAATTGAAAATGTGTATGGGTGGGCACCTGTATTAACCACAATATAAATGAAAAAAATTGAAATCTATGGTCGTATGGGCCTGAAACACCTAATCCTGAATGGAGGGCGCAAAACCATTCAACATAAGACTTCCAGACGGTCTTATGTATTGTATGCTCACGTGTTTGTGCATTTCATATGGTTGTTAATATAACTTGTTTGTTATATATTGCTTATTGAGTATTTAATTTTGGAAGTGGAACTCACTAAGCTCGTAAGCTTATACCCCTATAGTTTCCTATTGCAGTATAAATATTTATGGCTATCTCTAAGAGGCCACTTTCCTTAGGTATAGCTTTTGGATCTTAAGGAACTTTTTGAAGAAGTCGGGACCTAAATATAGGCATAGACTTCTAGTTGAATCTCCTTAATCGATATATATATATATATATGATGGTTGTTGTAAGAGACTTTTGTGAACTTAAGAACTGTTAATATTTTGATGGGGCTATGCCCCTTAGATCATGTAATAGATTAAATCTGGATATAACTGTTATGATTTACATTCTTATCGCTATGTATGTCTTCTTAAGCTATTTCGATTCAAAGTATGGTTCCCTATATGTTGATCGTGAGCCTTGCAGCTAGTGTTTAAACTCATGGTGTGACTAAGATTGTCATAGTTGAGTTTAGATATTGAGTGTGGTGGACTGTCATGTTTAAGGCACCCTTTGGGACGTGACATTATTTGTCTTACTATTCATTGCCCTATTCTACTATTCATATATCTCTACTTTAGCTTACAACCTATTTTTACTACCTATACACTTATTTTCTATTTTTTACATTTCCAATACAACTTCACATCTACCATACTTCACATCTTAATTACTTTTATTACAAAACAATAAATAAAATCAATTTCTCCTATCTCCCTCTCCCATGGCCGGCGCCTCCCCTGTCTCTTCAACTCATCTATTTTGTTTTTCAATTTATTTTATTACATCTAATTCTCTCTACAAAACTCTATAAAAATATCACGTTCTCCCTCCATTTATTTCACATACTCATTTTACATAACAAAACACTCCTAAAATTTCTTCACTACTTCTCTCTCCACAAATTCCCTCTACTAAAACTCTCTTCCATTCAATCTTTCCAAAAAATTCTTCACTACACATAAACCATCTACCATTCGTTACAACTCACATAATACCACATTCATCTACCATCTTCATTCCACTCAAAAACACTCTTAGGTAAACCTCTATCATTATTTATTTACCCATGTCATATAACTTAGCATGACCATGGTGTTGTTTCTTAAAACTCACATTAGTTGTAGAAGCAACAACATGTTCATGTTTTGTTCTTACACATGCAAAGAATTCCAATTTGTTATTTTGCTTTTATGATATCATGTTGTTATTATTGTTATTATTATTGTCATTATGATCCTACTGTAACTCTCTCCTCTCTCTCTCTCTATATATATATATAATATATATACATTGTTAAGTATATATACCTATAATTTTTAGAGCCTAAATGCTCACTAAAATCCTCTAACTTGCTCTTATTATTATTGCTTTTTTCTTTTTTCTTTTTTTTACTTTTTCTTTTCTTTTGGAACTAGTTTGTTCTTAGCCCCAAGTTGCCAAGATGAAGCTAAGGCTCTTAGTATTTGACTGGGTTACCTTAATGAAGCTAAGGTTCCCAATACTTGATCTTAATATTATGCTCTTATTGATTCTTATATATATCTTATTTTATTAAATATATTGTTTTATTTCTAATGACTACATATTCATCTTAATGTATCAGTATATTGATATTGTCTCAAAAAAATAAAAAAAGGGAATTTTCTTAAATAAAAGAAGATGAAAACTCTTTTCAAAATAAACTTTTGTCACTTAAGAAATAATTTTTCCATAAAAGCTTGAGATTCTATCTTAACAAATCTTTTCCAAAATCTAGATAAGTTTATCACAAGTTTTTTTTTCTTTTTTTTTTTAGTGACAATAGAACATAAGAATTTCAACAAATGATACATAAAGTAGATACATCACACATATTACTTTCAAAACAATAAAATGGAAAAGTTTCCTTTAAAAACTTAAAATCTCAAATTCTTGATTAGTAAAGGTTTCCTCAAACATTCTTGTGAGAAGTTTCACCAATGCACTAAAATATTAAGGATTAGACAAGTTTTGTAAAATCATCAAGAAAGTTTCTTTTATAAAAATAAAATTTCTTAAGAAATAAAATTAGTAAACAACTTCGGAAATCATTATTTATTAAAGTAAAATGGACTTTAGAGGAAAAACTAAGAATATGAAAACTTTGATAAATCTTAACTACTATCAAAAAATACTTATGAGCTATATTTTCAACTCCTAAAAGTTAAGTTGTAAGAATCTTAAAAATACTAAAAATTATATTTGAAATTTAATTATTTCCAAAGATTAAGAAATAGAATTAAAAGGAGGAAATACTCACTTAAAATGATTCAAAGAATTTTTCCAACAAGTTATCAACAACAACAACAACAATAATCATCACCATCATCAAATCAAGACTTGGAAAAGAAAAACAATAACAACGATGAGCCGAAGCTCAGTACACAGTAACACAATCACATATGATGTGGCACACGAGCTTAAGCTATATGCAAATGCACAACATCAATAAGTTATTATATAATCTTTAATTAGTTAAACATCACTCAAGTATTCAAACTCCAAACAACAAGGATATCTGGGGGTCTCAAGTAACGATCTCAACGCTCAGGAGGTTGATATAAGTTGTTTGGAGACTTATATCTCCTAGATAATATATCCATAAATGAAAAAAAATAGTCTCATCTAGGGTTCCTAGCCATTTCTCATCTTCACTTGACTTAACCTATAATATCACTTAATTCAATTGTTCCCATAAACATTTAAATTAAATCATATTGTTTCATCTTAAGAATAAAAAAATGCTATATCGATGCTAATAATCCCATCGACTACCTGTCGTACCACTTATGAAAGTCATTGCATCATTACAAGGGTAGCCTAAGCACCTAAACTACCGTGCCCCCAATCTAAGCAAGGTGTCGCTCCCTGAACCAGATAGCAATCTTCCACTCCAGGGCAAGAGTCGAATTTGAACGACGAAAAACACAACCAACACTCATCAAATAATTAAGCCGTCTTTAAGTTCTTAATCCATTTTAGATGTCTATCCTAGCATCCAACACGCAAGTTACTTCATACTTTATTTATGAAATTCAAACAAAGGTAGAAGGTAGGATAGAAGCTATCTCGGAAGATAAATCAGAGGGCTGATTCAAGGGTAAACATCTGTTCAAGAAATTAAACTCATATAAGAACTTAAACTATATAAGAAATTAAACTAGTTAGTCATTATCTCAAACTTTTATTAACACCCTATTTGATCAAGCACTAAATAGGAGCCCTACTATGGCTATGAAGATTACTACGCTAAAATATGGATAGTTATCCTTTGTCTGTTAAAGTATTTCTTTTCACTTTGATTATAATCTCTTATTACAAAAGCATTCATATTCAAAACACTTAAATCCCAAAGTAAAGAAACAAACATTCGAAACATATATTCCTCATCTTATTCAGAGATCATCCTAACACATTCATCTAAACCAATTATTAGCTATTAACCCATTTTAGGTTAACCTCGGCCAAATTGATTAGAATTAATCATTTAATTCATTTACTAAGTCAAGTTAATTAAACTTAAACAATCTAACCCATTTTAGCTTAGTGAAGCTCATTAAGTCATGTTATACTTAGATTCATTACTAATTCATTATACATCAGGATCCATGTCAACTTGAGCTTATATTAACTTAAACTTAGCCAAATTAATTAACCTTAATCATTTAATTCAAAAACTAAGTCAAAGATGGTTAAACTAACTCAATCTAATTCATTTTAGCTCATTCAAGTCTATTTAATCAAGTTAAACCTAAGTTTGTTAGTTAAGTTCACTTTATAACTAACTTCTATACTTAATCCAATTATTTATTAAATCTATAAACCCACTTAATTTATACTTAATTATATCACTCAAATAACATAAGACGTCAATTATCATATATCTATCTCATTTTAGGTCAAAAAAATCCATTTCCTAAGCAAACACACATTTAACAAACAAAACAAGTTTTAAACTTTATTTATAAAAATGTAGCATCTGGAAAGAAGTGAAATTTAAGCATCAATACTTTTGGAATTTGTAAAAACTCAAAACATGAAAGTTATAGATCTCTTTTTGAACTTTTCCAACGCAATTTGAATAACCTCAATTCAATTTTGTATGAAAAAGTTATGATCAAATTACCAAAACATGTCAAGCTACAGGGGACCTATCATGCCCGAGATCTCACTTGTGAATTAAGAAAAACATGATCATAGCGTATCACGCCCCTTATCATGCCCATGATGTTTGAAAAATGCATGATCAGTGTTTCACTCCCTTTATCATGCCCGTGATTTCTCCCTGGTAGTTATTACGAATTTTCTTTGTTTTGAAAACTCATTTTTACACATTTTCATCAACTTATACACCTCTTACATCAATGCTAACATCAAATAAACATTTAAAACAACTTCTAACACTTTGAAATTCATCCAACAACATCAAATAACATCAAACCATCACAATTCACTATGCATCATCTTCTTCCTCAAAACAACTTCCATCAACATTAATCCAACATATACTATATAGTAACACTTCCAACTCATTTATAACATTTTTACATCATATAAACATATAAAGAAGAATTAAAGTAAAAGATGAATTGAAATAGAAAACTTATCTATCCAAGAACACATGCACGCTTGAGTTTTCTTTACACTTCTAGCTTGATTTCCTTCTCTAATCTTCTTTTCTAACTTTGATTTCTCTTTTTACTTCTTGAATTTGAGATTAGATGTTTAATTGAAGGAAAGCAAGAAGAAAAAGAAATAAGGAGAGAAAGGGAAAGAGAGAAAACGAAAGAAAGAAAAGAAAACAAGGAAAGAGGCAAGGAAGAAAAGTGAAAAAAAAAAAGGGAAAGGATAAATATAAAGATATTTTCATATTAGGGTATTAGATTTAGAACTATCATATCAATATCTATAGTTCTACAAATATTTAGGGAATGATTTCAGAACCATTAGGTTAGAAATTAAGAACTTAAAATAAGAACTTACTTTAGGAATTTATTTTAAATAAAATGATATTTAATTTGAATTTGGATTTAAGAACTTATATTTTTATAAAAGCAAATGAACTCAAATTTTATAGGGATTTAGGAATTGGAATTTAAGCTATGAATTAAGGGTTTATGAATCCTCTAAACATTTTAATGACATGTTTAGAGATTTGGGAATCTAAAATCTCAATTTCAACTTAGTTTATCACTATTATAATTATATCAACTTGTCTAATTATCTTATTGTCACGCCCCGAGGGGTACCTTAAACGTGGCAGTCTGCCGTACATGTGCAAGGCGTACATCACAACCAAGGGAACGCATCGGAGTAGCGCAATTTATATTGATAATAAGTAAGTAACAAGGCAAAGAGAATACTTATCATAAAACATACACATATTACATTTCAATTCTTATGGGCATATCCTTCTATTATCTTCAAATAAATATACATCACTAATCATATAGGTCATTACATATAAAGAACCTTATAAAATTACTTCATCTTATGATTCCATTTTCTTCATAGAAGCTTAATCATCCTTCCATGACTTCCTTAATGTCATGATCCTCAATTTAAGCCACGGGTATACCTGTTTCAACAAAATCTATAGGGGTATAAGCTACAACTAACTTAATGAGATATTCCTTTCAATTCGCACCATATTTTCAAACAAGTTTATTTATATATTCACACATATGCTATACATACAATGCAACAATCACATGATTACGCAAATATATATAGTTATCCGAAAACCATATATAGAATGGATTTACCCCTCCGTATCAAAGGTTAGGGAATCGGGGTTGAAGGTCCTCGACCTTCTATTGCTAGTCCCCAGGTCCTCACCCACAGCATTTGGTTAGCTCAGCTCCGAACCTAGAGTCGCTTTCCCCGAGCGATTTGGATTCTCCAGGAAGGAACATGGCCCGTGGCACCGCATAATCACAATCAATCCAACTCTACGCGTCGGAGTAGCAGCCTTCAGAAATAGATGTGACTCGATGGATGCTATGCGTGAGTGTTTTAGTTTTCTTAAGGCAAACCTTATTAAGGTTTATTAAGAGCGATCAATCAATTTAGCAAACAATAATCGGTCATACAAGTAAGTAAACAAAATTATTTAAACAAGCAATTCGAAGTTGCGATATTCTTAATTCTCATTTCACACATAAACATAGAATCACATATATACACATAATCCTGAATTCCCCAAATATATATCCATTTTTATCTTTTCTTAGTATACTAATGCTACTACTTTACAAGCACAAGCAAGGTAACAAAATTAGGAGGAATAACTCACTCGTCCATTTTGCGATCTTCTTAGTCGTAGTAATCCTCAGGTAGGGTAATCTCGCATCTTTCGTCACCTAGAAAAAAAAATACCCTGGATAAGTCTTTCATGAAATTTCTATTCTTGGAGATTCTAATCTTTTCTTAAAATCGCGGTAAAATCGTATAAGAGGAAATTCCAACTTAAAATAGCCATAACTTGCTCATTTTAACTCGGAATTTCGCATATAATATACCGTTTTCTACCTATTCGAAAAGATCTATCCATTTCTAAGGTTATCTTTGTCATATAAGGTCATATGGGTTCCCAAAACATTGGGTACAAATTTAAAACGAATTTTTCTAAACTTTTGCAAATCCGTTTTCTAACTCAACTTTATTTTAAAGAAAAATCCTTTTGTAACAATATACATATATATATAAAATTATGAACATATATTTGATAAATACTTTGAGTATATAGATAAGCTCACTTTTTATACAAAATTTCTAATGGTAGTGTCTCAATAATTTATTTCATAAAACAATTCTTTTTAAAGTGTTAAAACTTATCTTGATAAATTCTTTTTCAAGTATTTGGAAGAAACTTTATATTTTCATTATAAATGAGTATATTCTTATTTTATTGCCTTCATTCCTTTTTCCAAAACAAGTAAATTTTCCTTTAACCTTAGTTTTCATAATTTCACTTCTAGTGATAAAAGATCAATTTTATTAAAAAGTATATTTAGTTTGAAAACCTTTTTATAATTTTGTACTTAAGATGGTTTTAGAAAATGAATCTTGTCTTCTTATATCTATTTCTAAAATAAGTTTTTGCTTTCTAAAATATAAGTTTTTGCTTTCTAAAACTTTTCTTTTATTTCTTTTGAAAAGAATCATCTTATTGATAAAATCCATTATTGTTAATCTTACTTTTATTTATATTCTTTTGAAAATGATTCCTTCTTTTAAAAATTTGAAAATCATTACTTTTCCTAAGTGGGTTCATAGCTTTATGAGTTGATTTTTATCTTAACTTTGAAAACTAGTTTGTTTTCTTAGTTTTATGAAGTTTAAAAGAGTTTAATCTTAAGCTTTTTAAAAACTTTTAATATTAATAAATTATTTTACTAAAGCTTAGGTTAACATAATAATACAAAGAAAATATTTACTTCTTATGTTTCTTGGTAATCTATCTTTGTTATTTAAAAAACGTTGAGAAAACTCTATTTTTATGTTGTTGATAATAACTCCATGTTTTTTTTTTTTTTTGATAAATTACATAATCGAAAATCTAGTTTTGAGTTCCTTTAATAAAATGAAATTCTATTTTTAGATTAGTTGAGACATTAGCATTATGTAGATGCAAGTATCATGAGCATATAAAATAATAAGAAAATACTAGAAATAAATAATGAGCAAGAAAATAAAATATCAAGTATTGGGAACCTTAGCTTCATCAAGGTATCCCGGTTAAGTATTGGAGCCTTAGCTTCATCAAGGCATCCCGGGACTAAGAATAGACTAGTCCCACAAAATTAAAAATAAACAAAAAATTGTTTCGACTTGATATGGACAAGTTTAAAACTAGAAAGACTAGTCTTAATAATAATATGAAATAAATAAATTGCATAACTTGAAAGTAAATAAACAACAAATGAGCTTATATGCTCTAAATACATAATCTACATGATACTATATATAAGTTAGATTAGAAGCAAATAATAACAATAATAATAACAACATAATAAAATAGGAAGCTTATGTACAAGAACAAAACATGAACATGTTGTTGCTTTTACTACTCATATGAGTTTCAAAACAACACCATAGTCATGTTAAGTTACATGACATGAGTGAATAATAGTTGGAAGAAATATTTACCTAAAGTGTGTAAGTGGTATGAAGATAGTGGATGAAGGGGTATTATGTGAGTAGTGATATGTGGTAGATAGTTTATGTATAAGGAATGATTTTTGTGAGAAGTTGGTATAAGAGAGTTTTGGTAGAGAGAATTCTTGAAGAGAAGATTTGTGGAGAGATTTTGAGAGAGTTTTGGTAGTGAAATGAATTGTGTGAAAGAATGAAAGAGGAAGGGGGTATTATAGAATTTTTGGAGTGAATTTTAGATGTAATAAAATCAGTTGAAAAAGAAAAATAATTGAGAAGAGGAGAGAGGGAGTGGCGCCGGTTTTGGTACATGTAGAGGGGGTGTGAGTTGATTTTTGAGTGAATTTTGTAAGAAAATAATTAATATGTAAGGTATGATTTGATAAAAGGTGTATTAGAAATATAAAAATTAAGAAAATAGGTATGTAGGTAGTAAGAAATAGGTGTAAGAAAAAGTAGAGATAGTGAAATAGTAATGAATAGTAAAAAAGTACTATGAATAGTATACTAGACAATTAAAGTACCAGGTAGTAATAAAAATGCGAGTAATAATGCGATATTTGTAATTTTTAGCTACCGAAAAATTCTAAAACTGATATTTTTTGGAATCCTTATATTATTTTTAAGTCTATTGGTATAAACGGAATATTTTTAATATTCCAAGCTCCGAGACACGCTTTTCGAGCATTGATCCTGTTTGAGTCCGAAGGACACTCGAAATTCGCGAATCTGATATTTTTATGTTACCTAATATTATTACGAACTATTTTAAGCTATTGGCTTCATTTCATTTTCTAAGGTTTGAAACGCGGATTATCGGATCTTAAACACTAGGGTTCGTTAAAGGCTTTGTTGACTTTAGGGTTCGGTTTGACTTCCGATTTCGTCAAGATATTCGTAAGATCGTATAAATTTTTAGTTTTGAATCATTTTATATTTTAAGCTCGACATCTATGGTTTATCTTTATTTTATTGTGATTATTTAAATAGTTTTTAGTTCTCGGAATCGTTCAACCGAGTCTAGGGTTATGAGTTGACTTAGTTGACTTTGGTAAAAAAAATTTGAGAATTGTGATTCTAAAATTTACCAAAGGATTTAAGATTTTATCATTTCGTTGTTAAGCGTATTTGGGATCTATTGTTTGATTCGCGTTTAGGAATTGGGTAGATGATTTAATTGGCGTACGGACATTGATTAAACCGGATTGGACTTTATATTTTTGTTTTCAAGGGTTCTCGTTTTTCTCAAGATTTAGAAAGCTCGTTTTTTATCTTATTTGGAATTAAGTTTTTAACTTGATTCGATTTTTAGGGTTTTGTTTCCAGTGTTTTAACTCGGTCTGAATTTGGTTTTTATCTTGAGTCGATTTTCGGGATTTAAATTTTGATACTTAGACTTCTAGGATTATTTTCTAAGAATTATGAAAATTTTTTGGGGTTTACACCTATCATTCATTTGATTTATTTAATCTATCTAAACTCAATTTCCAATCTAGTGAAGCTTTGGGGTATTTCAACTTCCTTTATTTTCATACTTATGATTGTGCTTATAGCGTAGTAGCACTGGACTTAAGAAAAGATAAAATGGAATATGCATGTGATTATAATGTTAATGAAAGAATTTTAAGTATATCGAGCCATGAATTACTTATAACAAGTTGTATGATTCTACTAGCATGATGAAGTGTTTGAATATGGATGATCACTTGCAAGAAATTGAAATTAAGATGGCTAGATTTTAATAAAAAGTTGATACATGCAGACCATTCGTTGAGTCACATTACATTTGCTATTATATAATTGGTAGGACAAGTGTATTATAGTAGTAGTTAGCATGACCGGTAGTATTTGTATGTGATGAGTAGGAGCTAGTAAAATCTACAATTGATGGCGAATAAAATTCAATAAGAGCTGCATGTTTTTTATGGCAAATAGTAGCCGGTAAGATCTATAAAAATGGTTTTTAAAGAAATGTTGGTTTTAATTGGCCAGAATACCTAACCCCGAATGAAGGGCATGAACTCCTTCAACATATGATTCCAAAAATCATATGTCTTATATGCTCACGTGTTTGTTGCATTCCACTTGCTTGTTTAATAACTTGGTTATTGTTATTTTAAGTATGATTATCGGGTTTATTCTCACTATGCTCGTAAAGCTTACATCCTTATAGATATTTGTATATGTAGGACCATCTTTTCTTATACCCGAGGTCTCATCATATCCGCGTAAGTTTTCTTTTAGGAGCTTTTAAAGGAAATCTACTTGAAGGATTGAAATAGAAGTCCTTTAAAATCTTTTGATGAAGTGTTTAAGTTATTTGTAAAGACTAGTAAACCTATGAGATCCTTGGAGATTTAGCGGGAGAATGCCCCTATGATTTATATAATAGACTCTTAATAACTTTTATGAGACAACTTTATTTCTAGATTCTTGTATGTTCAAACTTCTTGCTTAGACCACACTTCCCAAAAGCATCTCCTATTACCGTGTTGTATGTCTTACATGTAATACTGAGACTTTTGCGTGACAAGGTAGTCATTCTTAAGTCTTGATATTATATGTGGCAGACTACCACGTTTAGGGTACCCTCGGGCGTGACAATTATGAGTCCTAAACATAAATAAACCAAGAAGTCAAATATACAAAATGAATAAATAAATAAATAAATAGATAGGTGGAAGATGAATAAATATTAAGTTATGCATGTATATTTGTATATCATTGAGAAATTAGTTTTTTTTTTCATTGTTTTAAACATATTTTATACATATAATATACAATGTATAATATAAATAGGTAAATTACATCAATAAGTATCAATGTTCGAGGATAAGTTCATTTAAGTTATCAATGTTTTGATTGATTAGAAAAAGAATCAAAGTTTGGAGATTATTCATTTAAGGTATTAATATTTCAAGTAGTTAAAAAGAAGAATTAACAATTTACAAAATCAAACAAATGAGGTATCAATATTGACGATTGAGAAAAACTAAGGAAACTTAATTAAAAACTAATCTAAATGTTAATATCATAGATGAACATTACGAAACATTGATACTTCACTTGGTTATCTTGCAAAACGCTGATTCCTCGTTTAATCACTTAAAACGTTGATACCTCAAATGAACTTACTCTCAAAAGTTGATATCTTATTGTGTGATTTATCTAATATAAATAACTACCAAGCCCAATCAAGCCTATTCACGAATATAAATGAACTTGCTCCCAAGCTGGCATACAAGACTAAATAAGAGGTCGAACTCGTTATTTAAATAAACGAGTTTTACTTTGGTTCAAGCTTGACTCGTTTATTAAATAAGCTTGAAACAACCTAAATCCTCACCTATCTAAAATAGGGTTAGGTTAATTGAATAGTATAATAGGTAGTTAATTTTGAACTTAAATTTGATCTTCGCTTAGATAGTTTAAACAAATAAAACAAGTAAATAGACATAATTGAATTAGTAAAAGATTAAATTGAAATTCGAAATTTCAAATGTTCTTTTCAAACTGTCTATTTGTTTCCTTAACCAATTTCATATATCAAATTAATAGATTCCTTACATAGATTAATTTTAGATCCCTTTCCTTTTAACTTTCCAATGAGCAAAATTTCTTAAATTCAACTACCTTAATTTTAAAAGACTCAAGCTTAGCCATTTTAGTCAAAATCCTGATCACTTAATCCCCATGAATTTTGAGCTCAACTGCTTACTTAAAAATATTAGATCTTATGTTTAGACCTAAACTAGATATCAATTTCTTACAAATTGAATTCCTAAACTAAATTTCTTATTTAAAACATTAATTTATGTTATATAAATTTTCAAATTATTTTCTAATTATTTTTGATACTTAAAATAATTATCTGAAAGATTTAAACCTAAAACCCGTATTCCAAAATATCTTATAATTACCTTTATTAAACTTTATCTTTTTCTTTTTCTTTTATTTTTCCCCACCTGCCTCTCTTTTTCTTCATTTCTTCTTCCCTTCTTCTTTTCTTCTTCTCTTTCTCTTTTCCTTATTACTTTACCCCCCCTTTTTTTTTACAAAACCCAACTCTAAATGTCCATTTCAAGGAGACTATAGGAGAAATAGAAGATAGAAATCAAGGTAGGATATGGAAAAAAAGCTTAAAGTAGTTTCATCAATAAGAAAAGAAGATCAAGTTAGTTAACTTCATCAAACAAGTAAGGATAGTTTTTTTCTTTGTTTTATTTGCTGTTATTGCAAGATTATGATGAGTTAAAACTAGATATAAGTAAAATTTGCAATAAAATTAGTAAATATGAAATATGACATGAATGGTAAAATCTACGTGTCTGTGTACATATATATAGAATTAGAAGTTGATAACATGATTTGAAGTTTTAGGAAGTAGAAACATGATTAAAAGTAATAGTTCGTTATGGAGATAAGTTGTATAAGTCATATGTTGAGTTTATGACATAAAACAAACAATTAAATAGGTTGGATTTTGAAGAAATAAACAAAGGAAAAATGTGAAAATCTGGCACGGAGCCTTCATCACGAGCGTGATGGATGTAACCCCCAAGTTTTTACATAAGTAAAACTAGAGAGTAAAATTTAAAATCAATAAAGTTTTAATATAATTTGAATGATAGTATGTTGAGTAAATGCAATTATAATTGTTTTTGATAATTAGCTTTAGAAGGAATAGAAACTTAAATTTTTAATTGAGTCATTTCAAATTGATTATCAAATATTTTGCTTTTATACATTTTTAGAAATTTGAATTTCAAAAACTCAGCTCCTAAATTATAAAGAATATCAATATAGAATTTTTATAAGGAATTTTCTAATTAAATCGAATTTACAAACCAAATTTATCAAACTTTGCATTGATTTCAAGTACTTGTTGATTTTAATGTATTATATGTGTAGAAGCTAATTTACGTATTAAACCAAGTTCATTTAAAAGTTTAATACATAAATCAAGCTTAATTTTCTTAAAAATTTAAGCCTTTAACTCCACCTTATTTACCATACAACTACTGTAAGCCCCGGCTTTTTTTGTAAACCAAGCTTGTCTTTATGAACTGAATTGGAAATTGAAACCCTAAACCGGAATAGCTAAGGTTAGAAAAAAACCTAGAAACCCTAAGTTTAGCTTCACCGAGAATTAAATCGTAGAAATTTTGAGAGCAAAATAATCTAGATTATCATTCTAAAGAATATATCAAAACATAAAAAGATCAATTTTCGAGAAATTATCTGTTTCAAACCCGACTGGGATCCATTTCGAAAAACCGGGCCCCAAGACTCAAAATTAGAAAATATTTCGGAATACTCTTTAAGACTGGAATTTAATAAGGAATTCAAAAATATATTTATTATAATTTTTCGGTTTATAAAAATTACAATTATAGCCTTTTATCGTATTTATTTACGAACCGGTAATTTAATTGTCTAATCTACTATTTATTACTATTCACAAGTACAAGCTTATACCCTACTCACACTCACAAGCTATACCCCTACTCTTACATCCTTACACTTCACTCATTACTATTTTCTTTTCCCATGCAAATTATCACATTTTATTACACAAAATTGATTTTTCAAAAATTACAAAACTCTCTCTCCCTTCCTCTCTCCCTTATGGCTGGCACACCCCCTCCCATTTCCCTCTCATTTGTCCCATTTTTCTTCTTTTATTGAATCATACAAAACCCTAATCCAATTCCCTATATAAACTCCTTTTTGCCTTCACCATTTCATTTCTTTCTTTCTTCATTTTCACTTTTGGAAAATTTTGCAAAATACTCTCCCTCTTTTCTCTCTTATTGTCATGACACCCCCTCCCCATTACACATTCACACACTTTTTTTTTTCTTCAACTCTTCTTGCATACAAAGCTTAATAGGTATAGATCTAAACTTTACCACCATAAAAACATGTAATGACAAGATCATTCATGTGTGAATTCATAAAAGTCCTCATTAGCTTCATGCTAGGGATATGAAACCACTAAAACATAATGATCAAGTAATCATAAGTTGTGGATCTTATGTTTAAAGCTCATATTTTTGTCATGGTAATAATGTATGTTCATATAGTGATAATTTCATGTAGGAATCTTGCTACTACATTATTATCATGGTAGTATACATCATTTCATGCATCTAACATGATCATTACACAGATCTAGCTTCTAAACATCTATTCTTTTACATGATATTGAAGATATCATGCATTTATTATGTTTAAAATGAATAAATGGTCATAAAGATTTTTGTCTTATGTAAATGAATGTTTTGTTATTTCTAAAAGTTAGGATATATATGAAGATGAGACAAAAAGCTCAAGAACAAATTTGGTTTCATCAAAACAAACTTTTGTAAATTCGAATGGAAAAATAGTTGTATTTTGAAAACCTATTTTTGAACTCCAAAACATGATTTTTATGTGAAAAATAAAGAGCTTATGGGATAGGTATCAATAAGAGATGATTTAAATAAGTTAATGGTAGATCTACTAAGAGAAAATTTGTCTAACAAGAAATATTTTTACAAAATAGAAAATTTGGATCTTAGGATAGTTACATGAAATTCGTAACAAGGAAAAGAGGATATGTAAACACCTATTTTTCAAACTCAAAATGAAAATTTTATTAAGGAAATGAAGTCCTTAGGGAATAGGAATAATGGGGCCTTAAATTTTAAAGTATCAAATGAGTTTTTCTTAAAGAAATCACTTAAAAACCTTTTTTTTTACAAAATTCCGATCTAGGAATAGCACATATTCAAACACTTGTTTACAAAGTGAAAAATGAGGATTTTTGTTGAAAATGAAGACCTTAAGGAATAGATATGGTAAAAACTTAATTTTAGCAATAATAAATAAATTTTATTAAGGAAAGTCTCTAAAGACAAGTGTGGTTTGTCAAGAACACAAAACTAGTCTTGCTAGATTAAGTATTCATGACATCTTGTAAAGTAGAAGTTTCTAAAAATGTTCTCTAATAGAATATCATCAAGAACATACATATAAGAAGCTCATATTATATCATTCATGATAATGATTTGTTAATATTGCATGCATATTTGGCATAGATAGTAGAAACATCATAACTACTCTCAAAAACAATTTCGAAAATGGATGTTGGCTACCAAACAAAACTGATCCAAAACCTTTTGAGACATAAAAGTTTTTCAAAACTGAGATATTTTATTAGAATTAGATAGATCTTTCGAAGTAGATAGGAATTGGTATATAATTTGCGAAATTCCAAGTTATGGTCGTTTTAAGTTGGAATTTCCATTAATGATGAGAATTACAAACTTAATAGTTTTTATGAAATAATATGGATTATATATGAATTGAAATACTCATTTGGGTATTTCTTTTGTTTAGGTGACTTAGATCCCAAGGATTCATTACCACCAGATTATTATTACTAAGAGACCGGTGACCAATGGCCGAGTGAGTATTACTTCCTAAATTCATTTCTTGCTTGTGTTTGTAGCAATTAGTTGCACTAGCTTATGAGGCAAAAGATAAAATGGAATTGCATGATGGGAATTATGGGGGATTATGTATGCTTGTTGATGAGTTGAGAAATTGTATTAAGAATATTGGAATCGAGTGATTAACTTATGCTCGATTAGAGTATTATAGGATTCATTGTCTGCGAAATTATTGATCACCTAGAAATTGGTATAAATAATTATACGGATTGATAATAACATGGACATACTCACTTCACGATGGGGATGGAGCATTAGCATATGTTGGTTACCTGTGATCCTTAAACAGCTAAAAGTTGGTTGATCGTGATCCATAAACGGCATATTAATTCAACGGTAGTACCACAGTATTCGTTAATTTGCTAACCTCAAATAAAGGGCGTAAATCCATTCACATATGATTTCCAGCTGATCATATGATTGTTTGTTCATGTTGTTGATGCATTCCATATGATTGAATAAACAACTTGATTGAATGATTTGTTATAAAATGTCTTATGGAAGTATTCACTCACTAAGCTAGTGTAGCTTATGCCCCCACAGCTTTTTCTTATTGCAGTTCTCATATATATGGCTAAGGTCGAGGCATCCTACCGAGCAAGTACAAGAATTAGGAGTTTCCGTTAGAAGTTTGTGTTCAATTTTGTATAAACCTCCATAGGAAACCCTAAGATTTATTGGATGATTGTAAAAGACTAAGTTAAACTTTAATATTCTTTTGCAAGGGAATGCCCCTAGAACCTTTGTAATTAATTATGTGGACTCATGGTTTGTGTTTTGATGCTTATAGTATGTCAAGTTAAACTATTTATCTCCATTGGTTTATGTATTCTATTGTCGTAAAGGTACGCCTTGTATATGTACGAAACTTTGGAATGATTGCAGTAATAATTCCTAAGTTTTATAGCTTACAGCGGACTGTTACGTTTAAAGTACCCTTTGGGGCGTGACACCTACACACACAAGATTACTCTTATATGGTTCTAAAGTCAACTTTTCTATATATATATATATATATATATTAGAGATAAAGATCAAAATTATGAAAAAAAAAAAATCACTTCCTCTCTTCTCCTTAGTAATGCAATCACACACACACGCGCGCATACTCTCCACTTTTTTCTACCAATTTTGTTCTTCTTAAATCAACAAGAAACTCAAGTTAATCTTCTATCATCAAGTTAAGACACAAATAGGTAAGTCAATTCTTGTTTTCACCTTGCTAATTTTTGTATATAAGTAAGTGTAGTTTAAGTGTTCTTGTTAGTTGATGATATATGTAAGGTTGTTATGGGTTTTTGTTAGTTATGTATAGTAGAGTAATGAAGTTGTGGTTTAAAGTTCTAAAACATGGATGATATGGGCTATGGATGGTCGGTTGTGGAGTTGAAGTGAAGTTGGATAGGTCTAGGGAATTATGAAGGTAAAACAGATGGATATAAGTCTGGTATGTTGATATTAGAGTGTTTTTTATGGTATAAAGCCCTTTGAAGTTGGTTAAATTATGTAAAAATTGTGAAGTTTGGAAGTGTGCTTACTGACATCTCCATACGAAGTGCGGCATAGGGCGTGAAACTCTCTGTACATGCTTCTAGGTACGCCCCTTTGTATCACTTTTGGTTGGATATGCCCCTCCATACAGGGCATAGTAATAAGCGTAATCCCAAATGGGAGCATGGTAAGAGACATAGTAGAATTTGTTTCTTGGTCTGTTTTATATGCTCTTATATACAGAGCGTAGTGGCCCTATGCCTTGCCCTGCTTCATATGCCCTTTGATAAGGGGCATAGCCAGGGACATATGGCATTTGATTGGTGTAGATGTCTCTTATAGCTTTAAGATCTTATTTAATCCTTCTTTACCTTGTTAAATGGTTAGTAATACAAGTTTTCTATCTTATAGGAGCCCTATATCAAGTCTCAGATTTCCCAAATAATTATTACAACTATTGAAGCAATATGCAAGGGTAAATAACTTGAATCTTTTCATATTGCTTGTGATTGTAAAGTAGTAGAACATAGTAGAAATATAATTGAAATGGATCAAATGTACGGGGTTGGGAAATTTTATATGCTATGTGTTGTATAAAGTTTAACATTCAAAGTGACAAGTACTTGCTTGATAATGATTGTGTAGCTTGAATTGATGATTGTTTGAAGATGGAGTGACCACTAAATAATATGAGATAAAGTTTATCAGATCTTAAAACTTGAAATGACATGCATAAAATGACGTCATTTACTCATTAGTATTGTATTCATGTCACGTATTAATATTTTGATTCTATGGTAATGCTTTGATGAGTCCAATGGATCTAGTTAAGGTTACCATAAGATTATCAGCCTCATAGGAACTAAGTAAGCTTTGAAGGAGGTCACTTGTATTGGAGTTAGCTTTAGAGTATTAATACTTAGTGGGGATTTTCAAGTTCTAAATGAAATGGAAGGTATGTATTATATCTATTTATAAACAGTAAATGAGTTCAAAAAGAGTTCTCTTTCATTAGTTTTAGGATTCTTGTAGGCATAAATTACTCAGCTGATCCTTCAACCCCCAAGAAGGGCATAAATCCCCATAGGTTTGGATTTCGATTATCCAAACCATGTTTGTTACATATGTTTGATTGATACATTTCATATCATTTTTAAGCAAACATTGCTTGATGTTCATGAATTATGTTAAGATTCTGTTATTCACTAAGCTTATCATGCTCACGCTCCTTTAAACTGTTGTTTATAGGAAATTAAACAAGAAGCCTGAGACCGAGACCAAGTATGGAAGTATTATAGAAGTGAGGTTTTGCATTCATGTTTTGGAAGGAAGACTTTGTTTGTGTAATGAAGACTCATAGTATAATGTTTGTAATAGTATAAGTTTCAGGAGTTTTGTCTATTATTTTCTTTGTTAGTTATGCTTAATGGTAAGCCCATGAAGGCAAAGTTGTAATCCTTTATTTTAAGTTTTAGACTTTGTGGTGTTATTTTCATATATGGCTTATATATATACAATGTTATTATTATTCTAAACAACCTTCGATCCTATTATATCTGTCCCCACCACGAGGTATGTTAATTGTACACTGCTCATGTAACTTCCTAGAGGCCTTAGTTGGCTACATGACATATTGTTACTGCTAGGGTATCTTATGAGGAAGTGACAATAGAACCTGCGATGTAAACCCTTAAATTTTTGGAATCGGTTTAGCATAAAACCCTAAACCGGAAGTCAAACGGAACCCTAAAGGTCAATAAAACCTTAGTTTACCGTAATCAGTTAAGTCCGGCATTGCCATTTTCTTTAGCCCTAGAAAATGAAGTTGGAATAATTAGCTAGAATAGTTCATAATAGCTATAGGTTATATAAAAACATCAGTTTTGCGAATTTCAGGTGTCCTTTGAACCCGATCGGACACAGTTCTCGAAAAACGTGTCTGGGAGCTCGGAATAGGAAAATTATTCGGAATACACTATTAGACTCGTAAAAATATAAGTTTTCCAAAAATATCAGTTTCATAATTTTTCAGTGAGTGAAAATAACAGATATCGCGTTTATACTCGTATTTTCTTACTACCGGTACTTTATTAGTCATATCTATCTTACATTACACTATTCATTACTATTCTACACTATTCTTTTATCTTTACTTTTTCTTCCCCCCCCCCCCCCCCCCCCCCCCCCCCCCCCCCCCCCCCCCCCCCCCCCCCCCCCCCCCCTCTTTCACTTCTTTCACACATTCACTACCCACAAATTCTTACCAAAACTCTCTCAAATTCTCCTCTCAAAACTCTCTCAACTTCTACCAACAACTAAAACCCATAACCACATAACCATACCAAAGTCTTCTTTAGGTAACTACCTTCTTTTATTTTCTTCTTCTTCATGTCATGAAACTTTACATGACCATAGTGTGAGTTTCCAAAGACTACAAAGTTATGGAAGCTACATTATGTTCATGTATTGTTCTTGTTCATAAAAAATCTATTTATGTTCATGTTATCATTTTTGTTCATATTATTGCTACTATATCTAAATATTATTATATATATATATACATATCCTTTAGAGCATATAAGCTCACTTGCAATTTATTTACTTTTATGCAATGCAATTTATTTAGTAATTCCTTGCAATTTATTTATTCCTTGTTATTTTAAGACTAGTCTCTAGTCTTAGACTTGTCCTCATCAAGTTAAAACAAGCTTTTCTTTCTTTCTTTCTTTCTTTCTTATTTTGGGACTAGTCTACTTCTTAGTCCCAGGAGCCTTGAAAAAGCTAAGACTCCAATACTTGACTTTATTATTTTTGTTTTATGTTATATTTGCTTACTATTATTCTCATAAATAATATTCATTTAAATTCTTGTCCACAATTTCAAGTTCTAAAAATAAATTGACAAAAAGAAGATTTTAAAACATTAGAAATAAGTTTATGTAAAGAAGGAAATCTATGGTTTGAAAAACAAAAATAAAGTTATCTCTTTTCAAGTTACAAGAATAAACTATTAAGATTTTAGAAATTACTTTATTATAAAAAGTTCTTAAGTCACATATTGTTCCACTTTGTTTTATCAAGAAAAAAAAACTTTTATGAATGGATGATTTCTATGAAAAACATAAGGCACGAGAAAAGAATGAGAAATTTTCAAGTAAAGATTTTTGCAAACAAATAGACAAAGGGATTTGTACAAGAAAAATAAATAGGAAGAATAGTGTATTTTCTAAAAACTCCAAAATAGTATTAGTATAGAAAACTTAGAAAATAGAAAATTTTAATTTTACTTGGGAAAAAATGAAACCCACATAAAGCATTTTTAGAAAACAAAGGAAACAAGGTATTTATTTCAAGAAATTTACAAAAACAATTTTTTAAAACTATATTTTTCTAAAAACTTCAAACCGACATTATTTTACTCAAGAAAAATAATTGGACAACAACACACTTGAGCATGCTTAAATATGAGTTATATAGTTACAAAAAGAGAATTTTTCAATTATATAGATAACTAAGTATTTATCAAACAAATTTTGATTTCTTGAACCAAAATTGTTTTGTGTTGGAAAATCCGTGGTGAATGTTGTTGCCACTGTTTCAGAGCCTATATGACCTTGTTTGTTAAAATAAGTTTGGAAATGGATAGATCTTTTCGAGTAGGTAGAAATCAGTATATTATATGCGCGATTCCGAGTTAAAATGACCAAGTTATGGCCATTTTAAGTTGGAACATTCCTTTATACGAACTTTAACGTTCTTTTGACATTGTCTTATCAAATTTCAAGAAAATCATCAAGGAATACTCATTGTCAGTATTTTCTTTGGCTAGGTGACCCCAAGGAAGGATTCCTTTATCCCGAAGATTATTACGATTAAGTGGAGTGTGTGAACAACTCATCCGCTTAGAGGAATAGTCGACATGGCATCGTGAGTTTATTTCCATTAAATGCTATATTTGTTGTGCTTGTAAATTAGTTGCATTAGAATTAGGAAAAAGATAAACCGATATGTATGTAAAATAATTCTTTGAAAGAATTTGAAGAATATCAGAGCCGGAATTGTTTTTAATGTTTGTTTTAGTATAACATTTGATTGGTATGAAATTCTTTGGTCGCCTTAAATTCAAAAATAATTATGCTATGACTGTATAAATAAATGAATTCATGCATACCACGAAGTGAGTCATATTGCATTTTGGGTTATTATCCTTGGATGAGAAGGATAGTAAGCTCATGTCGAAAGCGATTGCTTGGCGGCTTAAGGGAAATGCTTGGCGAATGATCCAAAAGCAAGGTCAAATCAAGTAGATTCGGAATGCTTGGCGATGAGTGCTCGCGAGCATAAAACTTTTTAATTAAAACTACTTGTTTTGAGGTTAAGTATCACCAAACCCCGAATGGAGGGCGCAAATCCATTCAACATATAGTTCCCGGAAAACTATATGCTTATTTGCTCATGTGTATGTTGCATTACATTTGATTGTTTAAATCAACTTGTTTGAGATCTTGTTACAAGAAGTTATTTATGGAAATAGTTCTCACTAAGCCTATTAGCTTATACCCCTATAGATATCTTTTGCAGTTTCCCTACTTATGATTAAGGCCACGAGGACCCTGCAGGCAGGTAATTTCTTTGAGATAAAGAAATTTTAGATGAAGTTTAGTACTAGAGAAAATGCACAAATGTCTTGTAATAGATTAGTGATCAAAAGGAAATGTCCCTAAGTTTGTAAAACTATTGCTATGAATAAAATGTTTATTATAAATCCTCTTTTCTTAATATGTTTTTATATCACCTTAAGCTTCATAATTCTATATATGGTTCTCTAAATTTGTGAAAGTATGCCTTATGCTTAATATAAAAGCTTTTGGGATTAGCTAAGGTTGTCATACTTAAGCTTTAATATTGAGTGTGGCGCACTGTCACGTTTAGGGTACCCGTTGGGGCGTGACACTGGTTCTAGCCTTTTGTTGGTAATATTTAAGCTTTTGATGTAGTTTGTTTTAGGTGTGTTCAGGGTAGATGGCATTTAATTTGATTTCTACTTTTGATATATGTTAAAATTTCTTATGGTTTTATATCTATCCATTTTGTGGTGACGATTATGTAATCTACGATCATTACTAGCAAACTATTTCTTTAGTCCTAGCAATGTAAAAAAGGAAATCTAACATCTAAGGGTATGATAGTAACCTGATATCGAATCACATGCGTGTCTATCATCCTCTTCCAACATAGCAAATTCTATCTCTTTGTGGTTGGCTACCTCGCAAACCCATTGTCCTTGTAGGTTGTACACACGTACTCCTTGTGGGGGTATTATCGAATATCTCCCGTTCCTACTGTCATTTCCATTTTTTGTGTTATCCATATTTTTCTTCTTAGGGCACTCTTGGCAATATGTCCTAGTTCCTTACAGATCAGGCAGGTGGCAGTGGTTTTCTTTGGACATCTCAGGACTTTGTGATTCGGACTTCCGCAGTAGTAACACTTGTGTTGTAGCTTAGGACACTGTCTTGGTTGATGTCCCCTTTTGCATTTCCAACGTTGGATATCTGGCTTCTTTTTATCCCTCTTTTTACTCGGGTAGACTGATGGTTCGAACTCATTGACTTTGAAACTTAAGCTAGGTCCACTTATACGTTCTTCCTCAATTATCATGACATTCCTTTCCGTCCTTCTCCTTTTCTTAGCACCTTCCACAATTCATGCTCTTTCTACTAATTCTCGAAAATCTTTGATGTCAAATTCTATCAACTTGATACAAAGGTCTTTGTCCAATCCCCCCAAGAATACTTGCCTCTTGAGTTCCTTGTTATTCCTATATGATTTAGGGGCATATTGTAACAGCTTACTAAACTCTGTTTCATATTGATCAAGGTTATAGCCTCCTTGAGAGACACTTAGGAAATCTGCACTATATTGGACTCTCCAGCTTCCTGGGAAGAAGTTCTCCAAGAATTCTTGCCTAAATATTTCCCATATAATTGGCGGTAGTAGCTCCCTGTTTTTGGATTCCCACCATATCCTTACGTTAAATCTCAACATAAAAATACCATAAGTAAGCTGAAGGTGTTGTGGTACTTCAAAAGCACTAAAAGATCACTCTATTTGTGCTAACCAATCCTCGGCTTCATCCGGTTTCCCAAAAGCTCCATCAAAATATCGATTGCACTTGATGAAGTCTGGCAACATACTTTGATAAGGTTTTGGTGATAGCGGCTCAACTGGTGCCGTTTCAATAGATGGTGTTTGAACTTCTGGTGCTGCTTCTTGCGTAGGTACAGGTGTTGGTATAGCATGAGCTTGTTGCGCGAAATTCCTTATGAGGTTAGCAAGTTGTTCGATGTTAGCTGGGTTCATTGTTGGTTGATTGGGTTGTTGAGGTCCTTCCCGATTATCAAGTTCTACAGAGGATATTTCTAGTTTGCATTGTGCACGAGTGCATATCCTATTTACTCTACAAGTTTTATTAAGCTTGTGTGAGATTCTTAAATTTTATTAAGTCCTAGACGTTTTCGAAAAAACATTAAAGAAATAAGCTAATAGCAATCGAGTACGAAAATGCATAAATATATATATAGAAGAAATATTAAAAACTGGCTGAAATCATAATAATGAAAAAGGAAATTCATATCATTAAAACAAATATATGAAAATAGAAGGAAGACTTAAATTCTTCCTTTACAAAAGTTCAAAGAAAGGATGCAAAACATGGTTACAATTTCAAATCATTGCTTAGATAATGTTTACATCATCGTTAATCTTTTTTTAACAAAAGCGTTACTCCTAACAATACTTTAAGGTTTTCGTCCCTGCTTCGAATTGCTCTTCACAGGGTAGGAACATCTCCTTGACATTTTGAGCCTACTGATCCCTCGTCTTTATCATCAAGAGCTCCTTCTTTTCCTGTGTGGTGAGATATTATGGTAGGATCTTTAGACAATGTTCCACATTCTTTCTTGGATGAGTCATCTCCTTTGGGGAATGGGATGGGGTCGTCCCATAGACCTTGCAACTTTAGATCTTCACATATATAGAGGTTCCTTACTTTGCACATGTAGCATGTTTCTTTGGCATTTCTGGGGTATTTCTTGGTCTTGCAAATGGGGCGTCTGCATACATAGCACTCTCTTATTGTCGTTGGGCAAATGTTGGCACCGTGTCTTCCTTTTGCAAAACCAGAATAGATAGTGCCATTCTTTTTAGGACAATCATGGATTTTGTGATCGGGGATTCCACAAAAGTAACACTTGTTCGGCAGTCGTTGGTAGAAATGCAATCGGGACAGGTATACTAAAACCTGAACCCGATACCTAATAGGATTCTCAAAACTTGTCCAAACCCTATAGGTTTTTGTCCATGAACCCAAAACCCGCTAGACAAACCCTATAGGGTACTTAAACCCGAACCCGAAACCCAATATAAAATTAGAATCATTACATAATTAAATATTTAAAAACATCATTATAAATGTTTTTTTTTTCATCTTTTTCTATTTCCGATCCATTCCCGCTTTATAGACCAAGAAATTTGAAACTTGTTATTCTAAAATTCACCGAAGGATTTAAGATCTTAGTATTTCATTGTCGAACGTTATTTAGATATATTGTCTTTATTTGCATGTTAGAAATTGGATAGATGATTTGATTAGTGTACAGATGTTGAGTTAACCGATAGTTGGATTTTATATTTTGTTTCGAGGGTTCTCATTTTCTCAAGATTAAGAATTTTCGTGTTTGACCTGATTTAGAATTTGGTTTTAACTTGGGTCGATTTTCGGGGTTTCGATTTTGGTATTAGACTTCTAGGATTATTTTCTATGAATTATGAAAATTTCAGTGGTTTACAACAGTAAACTTCACCAAATAGAATTGCAATAGTTGTACATTCATTTAGAGATAGATCATGGAAGCTAAAAGGACAACAAAAAACATTTGTCCTATAATTGCATAAATGACTCCATTTTTTACATGAATGCAAAGATTAACAACCAATGTGATAATGTGAATAGTTATCGCTACCAAGTTTGCAATAATGTTGAAATCTCCCCTTTTTCTAAGTAAATGAATGCAGTAAGCCATTGAAACAAGACCAAAGTACTTAGTTTATCAAGTGGATCTATTCGTCGAAGAAGGGTGACATTTAAGTCAACTAAGAGTTAAGTTGCTACAACTAATACAATAAGTGAAGAGACATGTAATGAGAAGTATCTGGATTTTGGTTACAATCTCACAACAGTTATCCAAATGAATTCTTAATTCATATAATATAACACAAGTCAGTGTAGATGGTTTATAAAGTAAAAATCATATATCCATTACATTATTCCTACTTAATTGCTTGACTATGCTGCCTCTTTATCAATTTTAAGTACTTACAAGGATCACCCATTTCCAATCAACCCCAGGTTGTTTAGGGTTAACAAAGGCCACTAGGTTAATTAAATGGGCGATTGGCTTAGGTGGTCAACCAAATCCTCCTAGCAATTTAGCTAATAATTTTAAGTTTAGGAATTAACTTGGTTGTAACCTAATTTGTATTTTCCTTATTCTTTCTCCATTACTTTTAATTTCATTTGAAGTATATTCTAAGCCCTTGTTTTACTTTTCACCACTTTTATTACATAAAGTAGTTGCTTTTCATAGTTGCTCAATTATATAATAATAGAGATCCATCATATTGATAATTCCAAATGATATTCTATTTTTCAATTATGGTTCAGTCCTAATAGTATTAGGTCTTTTATTAAACTATCAAAGAGTTTACCAAAAGTGCTCGCTTTAACATAAACCAAAAGAGGATTATTTAAATCCATTGCAAAATTCATTTCAAGATGACAACTTTTAACCAGCTATTTAATCTAAACCAAAAAGGTTAAGAATTTCTTATTTATCATCAAAGGAAACTTAAGGATCTCAAACCCGCACCATTAAACACAATGGTTCCCTTTTATGTATGCTTGTTGAGATCATATTCCTTATGGCAAAAAAAAAAAAAAAAAAAAACAATTGAAAATTTTGTTATTAACCTCATAACTTTCCTTAACTACTGGGTAGAGTAAAGTGGATCGAATAAGGGAAAGAATATAAACTTACCTTTGATGATAATTTCTTTTGTACCATCTTAGGAAAAGAAATTCTACTCAAGGAGGAATAGGGTTAAGGAGGGGGATAGCAAGTAGAGATCAGGGCTAAAGAGGTAGACAAGGTTTGTCTAACTACAATTTCCTACAAACGTGAGAGGGAAAGGATAAGTCTACATTTATAATAAGAAAACTCTAGTACAAATGTTGGTCTTGCTATTAATTTTAGGTACTCATATAGGGTATCACATCAATGTGCAAACTAGTTAATATTACTTTATCTAATTGAACATCTTTTTGCCAAATAATAATAATGAAGTTGTTATTGACTAATGTTAACATAGACAACTAAGATTAGATACAAAGTTAGTATTAGAATCGAAATGAAGCTCTTCATGAATCTAGAGTAACATTAACATAAAGTTTTTCAATAGCAAACACCATAAAAGGAAAAAAAAAAAGATTGTGTTTGTTTCATCTGTTTTATATTGTTTTGGCATGAGTTTGGTATATATTTGAATCCGAGAATTTAGGAAATAACATATTAAAAGGAGATGAATACATAAGTACTTCAATACATATCAAATATATATATATATATACAGATTAAATACAGATAAAATACAAATAACGTAAACAGAGCTTGATATCTTAATATCATTAGTAGTTTTTGCTTTCAATTATCATAGATAATTTCACCTTTTAAACATATTTTCAATTGAATAATTAATCCATTTATGTCACATTGAGCATTATATAAGTTATCTCGTCATCAAAATTTATTGAAAATTATTTAAACATATGTCCTTGCAAGTGTGATAGCGGCAATAATTTGATTATCGTTTTAAAGCGCCAGCTTCCAAAATACAATAAACATTCTTTTCTTTAATAATCTGAAATAACCTAAACTAATTAAGTCATATAAGGAGCAAAATTGCAAATTTTACTCATTTATAAACAAAGGCAATTGTATCCTAACTTTAAAACCCAGCAAATATGTTGGCTAAGAAACGTATTCGAATCCAAGAAAAATAACTAGCTTTAATTTTTTTTTTTAATTCATGTATGTACTATAGCTTCCTCCCCTACCTACAATTATTGATGACTTCCAAACATACATCCAAGGTAAATTGTTGTTTTCCCTATTTTTGTTTCATCTCCTAACAAAGAAAACATAAAGATAACATAATTTTGGTGCATGCGTATTAGAAGTGACATTTACTAAAAGAACTACAAATTTTTTGAAAGGTTCTTGGGAAATTTCAAACACAGGGAACTCAAGAGATTCCTTAAGAAAAGGAAGATTGAGGGGTTATGAGTAAGTGTTGATGCAATTCTTAAACCCTCTTAGAAATTTTTATCTAGTTGATGTTTAAGGACATAATGAAGTGATGAAAACAAAACTGTAGAGTGTATTTTAAGAAGAAATCAAAGTTTGTAGGATGTAAAAATGTTATATCGGAAGAAAAATATGAAAGCACTTCATCTAGGTGAACACAACTTGGAACTAATGTAGTTTGTTGTGGTTTTTTGTTTTGATCAGTAGTGGCAACACGAATTTTAATTGTTGATGTGGTTTCTAGTAAGTTTTAAAGGCTATAATGAGTATTAAATGTGATTACAAGTAAGTTTTAAGTTTTGAGTTTAGCATGTCTATAATAATTGTAGACATGTGGAGGACTATAAGTGACTCCGAGTTTAAGGAATTACATAACCATTTTCTTTTATCGTAAATGTGTGGGATTAGGATTATACATCTAATACAACTCATTAACTAGATTTTAACAAATACAATCAGTTAGGTTGCAAAACATATATGCATGAACTATAGCACACTAATGAGCATTCTATATACTAAATGTTGGGGTTAATATATTACAATCTTTCAAACGGTAATGAAAAAAGGTTACAAGTCTTTAGGAGTACTACCTTTAAAGCATGTATAACTAAAAGAAAATCAATAAAAATAAAAGTTATATTGTGGCAAAAACTATTATTAATAAAAATCAAGTCATATTTATATCTTGTTTCATAAGAATGATAATTTTTCACATAATGCAACATTATATGTCTAAGAATTGCATTATTTTCATTAAATAATACAATAGATAAGACAACAAAACCCTAAAATATGAATTTGCGAGTTGTTTGGATGATTAGCTAAGGCTTATGAAGTTCAATGCATTTCCTAACAAGGACTTGGAATATAAAATGAGGATTTTAGAATGTTGGAAATACATCTTTATATGACTTACGACCAATGGCCTTTAGGTAAAATTGTAATTATTGAGCCTTATTTCATATTAAACGTGAGAATAGAGTTTGAAAACTCGAATATCAGTTTAATGATTAGAACAATGCTTGAATATATAATACTTAAAATCTTAGAACCCCGCCAATATACTTTAGCTTGAAAACACCACGATACATGGTATGGATTTTTTGTTTTTTCCATAAGCAAACATGGGATTATGTCGCCTTTGGCGTTTCATGTTAAAATCATTAACATCTTGAAAATCCATATTCATATGGCTGTCTTCTCTTTTATTCATAAGAACCTTTTACATTTATCGTGTATTGTGCCGAATTTTTCTCACAGACTCACTCTGTGCAGGAATATTGCCTTTTTCTTGCTTATGGACAACCTAAGATCAAAAACTGCTGTCTTCTCCCTCTGTATTTTACTCATCAAATCATGTCGGTATAATTGGAAGGCAATACACACCCTTTTCTTCACCTGTCATGAACATACAGATTGCACACGTCTTTTAACGTAAAATTCAGTAATAAAATTATTAATATTAATATTATTTTTATTCTTTAAAGTTATAAAAGTTCCGTCGCATTACAAATTCAAAAGTCTTGTCAGAGGCTCTCAGAGTTATGTATAACATGTACACACCATACACGTACAGAGCATATATACGACAAAAAAGAACGTGTGGACGTGTCGATGTTTATAGCTAAAGGAGGAAATGTGTATAATTATATAACTTTAGAGCTAAGAATATCTCAAGGTCCAAATTTAGACCCACAAGGGGAAAAAATAAAAAAAGAAAAAAAAAAAGTTCACATTTCATGTAGTGTTATACACTATATCATATTTTATGATCAAACGAAAGTGTCATATGATATTATATATTTCATATAACAATATGATAGAATTGAAGGTTTAAAACCGTAGTAGGTTAATGGAATAGGACCAATTCGATCAACCGAATTTGGCTCGGAACTTCCGACAACCTACATTCGGCCGCTCAAGAACCTTGTGCAGGGAGCCTCAACTACCTCTTTTATATTTGAGGTTCATCTACTCCCCTAAACTTATTTAGAATATGTAAATACGCTTTGTTTAGTGTTTTTTATTGCATGAGAGAAAATTCACCAAACATTATATGCGATGTAGAACACTACCAGTAGATAATTTTATATAAAATTGGAATAATATTACAAATGGTATCTAAACTTTAATAAAATATATTACTAACTAACTGAATTTTGAAATTAATCAATTTAATACCTAAACTTTGAAATTAATCAATTTAATATGTGAAAAACTTTAAAATTGATTAATTATTACCTAAAAGTACTTGATTGAGGTATTATTGATGTACATGAAAATTTTTTGAACAAAAGTTGTCGTGAAATAAAAACAATAGTGCTATTATTTATATCTTATATACTAATATTATATTATAATTTTTAATATAATAAATACTCAATGATCACAAAATAAAAATATAGAATATTATATATATTTTATTTATTTAATATTATTTTACCATTTTTATTATAGTGTTTATTTTTTCTTATATTAAAGTACATGTTTCAAAATGAAATATATCCTATTGTGAGACAGCGTATTATGAAAAATTCTACGCTCATATCTTATCTTGTGATTTTCAATATCAACTTAAGCTCTACCTTGTTAAGTAGGATACTGCTCAACCTTAATTCCATACATAAAGAAGATGAAGGTTCTGGTTTAGTTTGTATAAAAATCTGGCTAGACGAACCATGCAGTAGGAATCATCTATTTAAAGATATATTGGTTAATTATGTAGCTGCGACAGCAAACGAAATAATAATAATTACACTTTTTGAATAATTGATATTTTCTCTCTCATTAAAGAACATATTTACAGTATTCATAATTGAACCTTACTTCGATTTCAAAAAGAAACTCATGAACATCTTGAAAGCGACAAGAACCAAAAAGTGACCTGATTTCTGAAGTATGAACAGGGATAAAGTATAATAATGCAAGTGAAACATGGGGACGGTATCACTAATATCATGATCACAATTTTTACCTTTATTACTATTTGATTATTATTACCCTTTTGTTTGTTCTAGTTGAAAGTATTCCTATGAGACATCGCAATTATGCCTTCTACATGAGTGGCATGTCGCACATGTATATGGACGAGTGGGCACTGAAAATTGGGATGGATTGTAATGATAATGAATTCATACACAATTTAGAGAATCATGTGAACTCGGACAATTAGTCAATGATATAGCGATTTCTCATATTTATGTTGTTGCTTCGAACCTTAACTTTATATATGTTACTATGTATGTATGTGTGTGTGTATATTAGAGTCTAATGCCACTAACCTAACATTTTATTTATACTTATTTTCCTTACTTATTTATTTATTTCATGTAAATAAATAAGACGAGTCAACTTCTAGTCTTAGACTTGTTCTCATCAAGTCAAAACAATTTTCTTCTTTCTTTTTAGACTTATCCATAATCTAAGTCAAGGGAGCCTTGATATAAATCTAAGACTCTCATGATTTTTCTTATTTGTTCTCTTGTTTTTCTTAAGGCACTTGCTCATATCTAAGTCCGGGAAGACTTGAATAAAAATCTAAGACTTCCAAAATTTTCTTCTTTTGTTTTTCCTTAAGCTTTCTTATGCATTTTCTTTTCTCTTTTTAGAACTTATCCATTCTAAGTTCCGAGAAGTCTTGATGCAAGCTAAGACTTCCCAATACTTGACTTTACATATATGTTTATTTAATTTTCTATATCGCTTATATTCTATATGAGTTATTTTTCTTTTGTCATACAGCATAGCTATAAGTTCATAGTCATGCATGATTATAATATTGTTGTCTTAATGGAATTTTTCAAAAAAAAATAAAAGTAGTCTTTTCTTTTATAAAAATAACACTCAACCCTTTATAAAAATAATTTTTGACACGTACGAAAAATTTCCATTTAAAACTTATTATCATGATTCAACAACCCTTTTCAAAAATTTAAATAGGTTCATCAGAAATTTTTAATGTTATATTTATGCAAAGTTTCTTCAAGACTTAATTATGTGGTTTCATTACTCTCTTTTCAAATACTAAAATAAATTTATTATTAAATCTTAATGTTGATAATTCTTTATTATGCAAACTTTTCTTAAAACCTTATTTATAAGATTTATACCAACACTTTGATAAACACTAATAACCAAACAATTTTTCTAAGTTAAGTTTAAAATCAACCCACTAGTTAAAAACTCACTTAGAAAATAAAATCGATAGACCACCTAAAGGATCCAATTTTTAAGAATATAAAAATTTATGAAGTTGAGAATATACGAAAACAATAGTTATAATAAGAAGAATTCAATTGTAACAACTCAAAATTTTATGTTTTCTTTCAACAACCTCTTAAATACTCAAATGTTGAAAAACTATTAATAGAGAAAGAATTACTATAAGAATAAAAATTTAGAACAAGACATTCATTTAATTTTTCCTCATGCTAAAACTTAAAACATTTTAGAGGTAACAAGACTTAGAATGATTTTTCTTCATAACCACATAAAAATTCATGTGAAGGAAAGTAATTAGTTAAAAGAAGTCTAATATGAAAATGAAATATTCATGAATTCATAATAAATATAAAATCATGATTTTCTTTAATTAAATTTCATATTTACGAAATCTAAGAATTAAAACTTTGCTTAAGAATTAAACTTAAGAAAATTTCTATAAGGAAATATACTTAGAGTTTCTTACCACTAATGAATAAAACCATGTCTTGTAAAATAAATTATTAAATAAAATTCTTTTTAAATATGAGACTTTTGAGATTTCAAAATATATATTGAATTATGATTCTTATTGTTGAGTCACATGTTTACAAAATAGAAAATTTAATCCCAAGTCAAAGAAAGACCTTCCACAAAACTCTATTTTTCACAAAAATTGTTTACTAATTTTATTTTAAGCCAATGTCACTAGGATCATGCATATAACAAGAGCTATTGTCAATATTAAATGATTTTCAAAGGTAGAAATATGTAGAGGATATCCCACATCGGTTGTGGAAGGGGCTGGGTGCTACTTTATAAGTGTGAGGAAAAGCTTCACCTCATAAGCTAGCTTTTGAGGTTGAGAAGGCTCAATAGCACCTAACAAGTGGTATTAGAGATTTAGGCGCTTTTTTTAAAAAAAAAAAAAGGGGAGGAGAAGGCATGTAAGAAGACAAAAGATCCTTGCATGAGACTCCAAGGCAGTAGGCGTGATAGAAACCCCATATGAGTTGGAGGAGGAGATTGTTGGGGTTATAGATCCAACTCATATGGGTCTATAACCAATAAATCCTAATTATATATTGTATATATTCAGAAGACACTGAAAATGGAAATCCTAAATATATGTGATATATTTAGATGGATATATATGGGAAAATGAGAAGACATGGAAGAGATAAATGCGAGAAATTAATGCTGGTCAAATGGAATAAATGCAGCTAGCATTAAATGTGAGCCTTCTTTGTTTTTCTTATAAATTCTCCTTATTTTTTCTTTCAATGTAGATATACACAGGGGAGGTGTAAAGACACGCCGTGAAGCGTGTGGATTATGTACACCGAGGAGGTCTAGAGACACTCCATGAGGCGTGTAGATTATATACACTGGAGAGGTGTAGAGACACACCGTAGGGTGTGTGGAGGGACAAGATGTTGATCCTTGTTTCGGTGTACCACCAGTCAACATTGATGAAAGGTGTCCTGCCTAAAGCGATGATGAAGAGAAGAAACAGGAGAACAAGATGGATGTCTCTTCTCAAGTCTAGATAGGATACATCTAGAGAGAGAAAGAGAGGGAATCCTAGAGAAAGAAACTCTAGATGAATAGATCTTGTTTCTGTTTGTAATTCCACCAGTTGAAGGTGATGAATCGGTAATCTACTAGAGAGATCTAGTGATGAACAATAATCTGTAATCCCATTATATTATTTATAGTGGATGAATCTATGCGCTGCTGGTTCGTGGTTTTTCCCACTTTGGGTTTCCCACGTAATATCCTGGTGTTTGTTATTTACTTTATGCAATTATGTTTATTGCATGTTTTCACCTTTTGGCAAGAGGAAAAAGATTGGATCTTTTTTTCCTAACAAGTGCTCTTGTTAGGTGCTATTGAGCCTTCTCAACCTCAAAAGCTAGCTCATGAGGTGAGGCTTTCCCTCACACTTATAAAGTAGCACCCAACCTCTTCCACAACCAATGTGGGATATCCCTAATATCTCCCCCTATCACACATCAGACCATGGGATTAACCGTCCATGTTCGGCTCATCCGGAGATATTGCAAACCTGGGTTCTAATACTAACTGTTAGAGTCTATTATGCCTTCAATGGGACAAATCTAATAGGCTTCGTGAAGATAACACAATTGGGCTTTAGACACCATCTATAACCCAAAACCTAAAGGTAATGGGTTAACGGGTCTTCCCTCGTATAAACCCTTCACAAAAGTCTCATATTTTCCATGTGGAATTCTTACACTTGTATCCTAACAATCTCCCCTTCAAGTGTGAGTCTCCACAATGGGATAGGCTATACTGCCCCTCAACAAGAGCTTGTCAAACTTACTCCACTAAACCCGCTTTATGAATGGTCCTACCTACTCACCATGGGTTTCACAGACGAGTCATACCACAAAGCTTTTCTTTCCACATAGTGGGCTAACCATGGGAGATTCCCATCCGAACCATTAGCTTTAACCAATTGTTAAGGTCTGGAGTATGCCTTAAATGGGGAGAAATCCAATAGGCTTTGTGAAGGATAATACAATTGGGCTTTAGACACCATCTATAACCCAAAACCTTAAGGTAATGGGCTAATGGGTCTCCTATTTTATAAACTATTCACACAAGTCTCATATTTCTTATGTGGATTCTCACACTTGTATCCTAACAAAATATTTATATGATTGCTATAAAATGTTTGAGTGAAGTGAAACTTAGGAAAAATTATAATTTGAGAGCTGGAATTTTCGTATATGTTCTATACCAACTCGACTTAGAACCCAAATGGCTTTAAATAATAAAATTAACCTTATAAATAAATATATCTTTTTGAGTAGGGAGAAAATGACATCTAATATGCAAAATTCCGAGTTAATATGAGCAAGTTATGGCCATTTTAAGTTGGAATTTCCTTCATCCAAAATTTGACAATAATAACAAGATAGAATTAGATAGTTTAAGTAGAACTTCTATGAAATACTCATTCCTGGTATTTCTTTTGTCTAGGTGACGAGGAATACGAGACTCCCCTTCCTGAGGATTATTACGACTAGAAAGATTGTGATATAGATGAGTGAGTTTTTCCTCCTAAATTCGTTACCTTGCTTATGTTTGTAAAGTAGTTGCACTAGCATGATAAGAAAAGATAAAAACATATATGTATTAGGGATTATCAAGGGTTAAGCATATGTTTCTTTTTCTTGTATGATTAAGTGAATGCTAAGGATATCACAATACTAGAATGCTTGTTTAACTATGTTTATTCATTTGTATGCTTGATTGCTATGTATGTTCAAATTGATTGATCACCCTTAATGAATCATAATATGGAAATGGTGTTAATAAGAAACGGCCTTGCATAGCATTCAACAAGTCACATTTCGAAAGTCTGCTACTCCTATGCTTAGAGTTAGATGGGCTACAAGCGTATTGGGACATGGACCCTGCTCCTTCCTAGAGAATCTACATCACTCAAGAAATGCGACTCTAGATTCGGAGCCGTACCAACCGAATGCTTTGGGTGAGTACCTAGAGACTAGCAGTAGAAGATCAAGAGGACCTTCATCAACAATTTCCTACCCCTTGATATGGAGGGCATAAATCAATTCTATGTATAGGTTCCTGATAACTATACATATGTGTATTCTTCATGTTATTGATGCATAAGCATAGCATATGCTTGACTAACCAACTTGTTTATGAGTGTTGGTACGAATGACGAGGAAACATCTCACTAAGCACATTGTAAGATTATAACCCAATAGTTTTTGTTAAAATAGGTATGCTTGAGACTTTATTCGAGGACGGTACATTAAGGAAATCATTAGTGGATCTTTGAGCCCATGTGGAAGGAGTGGAAACATAGGATGGATTTGCTTTTTTGTAATTTTCTTATGAGCAAAAATATGATATGTTGATTTTGGAGATTACTAGGATATGTATTTACATAGACTTGAAGACATTAGCAGGGTATACCCCTAAGAAGTGTAATTGACCTTGTTTATGTTTCATGTTAAGTATTTCTATTGCCTTGTTACTTAATTGCTATCAAAGTAAATTGCACTACTTCGATGCAGTCACTCTGATGTGTTGTACACCTCATGCACGATATAAAAGTCTTTGCGTGACTAAGGAAGTCATTTCTAGGCTTTAATATTACGTACAGCGGACTGCCACGTTCACAGTATCCTTTGGGGCATGGCAAAGGCCATATCTCATGAGCACTTTTAAGAAAATTGGGCATTTTGGAAATTATTTTACATACAGAAAATATGTTTCATATTGGTAAATATTAATGACACAAAGCATAACTAATTTGACATATTTAAAGTTCATGTAGGAAATTGAATATTTAATCAAAGTTCCGACAGTATCTACAACATTAGGCCCACTTAAACCCTACTACTTTATTCTCAAGAGTCTTTTTTTTTCACCCAAAATCACAAAATGCAAATTATAAAAGTAGTGTCACTTTTGAATTTAAATTATAACAAATAAAATATGAATTTATTTCAATAAAAACACAAGTAATAACAAATTACAAGAAATGGCATAAAATTGACAACTTGACCCTATAGTGCACTAAAACAATGAATTATAAGTTAGGTCAATATATGATTGAATTTCCATGATATATATATAATATGTTAAATTAAATTATTTATGTGTATTGGTTATTGTACATATTGAGTCAATAGCATATTAATATATATATATATATATATATATTATAGAAAGGGTAATTATCATATTTGGTATCTAAACTTTGCCTACAAATAAGATTTGAAAGTCCAAAAGTATCAATTGGGTATCTAAATTTTGTCTATTTTTATAATTAACTATTTAAACTTTGTTAAATTTTGTAATTAGCTACCTATATTTTATTAATTTTGCACTTAACCATCTCATCGAAATATTATAAATGAACTCAATAAGCTTATAGGTAATAAATTGATACTTCTGTGTTATAGGCAGTTAATTACACAAATTAAAAAAGGTAAAATACCAAATGTAAATAATGGGATACATTGGAACTTTGATCCTATAGTATGCAAAGTCATATTACAAGCAAGTGCTTAGATAAATATGATAACATACCATAAGACTCATTTTGTGATTTTTAATTTAAATAATTAAAACTTATTCTATAATATCTAATATCTATCTCATAAAATATATGCAATAAAGTAGAATAATCCTTTTAAGGTTGTTAGTTTATTTGATAGGTGAAACTTATCTCATCCTTTAATGAAATGGTTGTTTCCAAAGATGGGCATATTTCAAATACCATAAAAAAAATAATAAAAAGAGTGTGGCCATGTATATTAATTGTGTTAAGGTAGAATATATTATAGGTCTCGAAAAGGGTAACAAGAGACGGGTGAATTGTTAGTCAAAACTTTTCCGAAAATATTTAAACATTATCAAACTTGTGAAACTTGTTACTTATGTTTTAAAGTACGAATGCAAGTTATATGCTACAAATAAAATGATAGAAAATTAAAGTGCAAGAAATTAAAGGAAACAACAATTTATAGAGGTTCTTCCTTGTGGTCAGTCCTCTCTTCCAGCTCTATTGCTGGGGATTTAGTCTTCCACGCCGGTCATTCCACCAATCCAATAGCAAAGAATAATTACAAATACCAATAGCTCTTACTCTATCTTTCTAGCCTTTCACTTGTCTATGCACAGATTATAAGACTTATATAATCTAACTTCTAAGTTAATTCTAACTCAAAAAGAGAAGAGATAAATTTGTTGTAAGAGAAAAATATATTATCTCGAAATTCTATAAAGAGATGTAAAAAGGATGATGCTCGTAGTATCTATTCAAGTGTTTGTATGTTTGCTCAGTAAGCTTTTTGTAACATGGAAGAGACATCAAAAAGTTGCATTTGTATCTACACTTGAAACTTGAAGAGAGTTGTTTATATACTTACTTTCTAATCCATGCTTCTTGGAGGAAAACTTAAAACATTCATAATATTGTCTAACGGCTTAATTGTTGCTTGCATAAGATTGATATCCTTAGATTTATGGGATATGAATAGCTTGTTTAATCTTTCAAACTTCAAATTGACTTGAACATATCTTATTCCACTCATTTTACATCAGATGCTCCTGATGTATATCTTCACTTGAATCTTCAACAACATGTATGGATAAACTTCAATTTGAATTTTAAATATCCCTCTTATTTCGAAAGTCTTTAGCTGATAACAAACTAGAAAAAAAAATCTTATCTTCATCCATTGATAATTATATCAAGATAAAAATACGTTTGAACTTGTTCCGATATCTTTATTGCTACTTGATAAAAACATCTTCATTAAACTCCAAAAAACCTTTTAGAAAAATAAAAAAATAAAAATAAAAATTTGTGAAATCTTCTTTGAAAATCACGTAAAATACTTCAACAAATTCTCTATGGATTATTATCCTCCTCATGTGGAATGAATTAGTTTATTACCTAAATACTCTTAATTAGTGGAGCCAGAGCTTCAAATAAATCCAACTTGTATTTTGATGTTTGATAAAGAACCATATGATCGTTTATTCTGTGAACTAAGATAGCTATATCCAACTATCTGTTCAAGTGTCTACTAATATGTCTAACAGATTGTCTTGTTAATTCTCTGATTAAGTGTCTGTAAAACTAAATACTTTTGATCTACATACTTAAAATAGATTTCATTAGTTATCTTTTAACCTTTTTGTTATATTCAAAACTTGTTTAGGAGAACTCAACATACATAAAAACATATCAACCTTCTCCATTTTTCTTGCATTCCTTCTGGTTATGAGGAAAAGATGTATACTAATTATGTGTTTGTTTTGTGAATAATATTTTATCGATATTTTGATACATTTGATATAATTAAAGTTTTGAAATAGTCATTATTATGGTAGTGATCTTAAAAGTTTTACAATTATTAGCTATTGATTGTGAATCATCATTTGAAAAAAAGATAAGGTAAATTATTTTCTTTCTTGAAAATAATTTATCCATTGTCCTTTTGTCCATCAATTTTTAATTAGTACTTATAATCATTTACAATATATAATTTATGAATTTTTTTTTCTATCTTTTACCTCTTCTTTATATATTTATTTTTTTTTTTTTTTTGCATTGTGTCTTTTTGAAATTATTTTTTTGTATAATCACAATTTATGAAATATTAGTTTTGTATGGGCATCTTTTTTTTTTTTTTTGTACATTTTTGTTGGTACCCTTTTATATTGTACCTTTTTGATAATATTGTTCCATGAAATATAACCTTTCATACTAACACGTTTTTAGTATCATCTTTTATTGCTGCTATGTTCTTGAAAAAACACATGACTTTATCCCTAAATTTTGATAATACCTATAACTGTAATCCTTGAAAATTTTTCACACTAGTATAAAATAATACAATGGAAAATGTGAATTAGATAGTGAATTTGAGACCTAATAAAAATCTTAGAATGGACCTATAAGTAGTAATGAACTCCTTTACAGCTTAAAAAAAAAAAACTAAATATAAATTTCTTTGACCCTCATTGATACCAAAGACAAGATTTCGTATCTTGAGCCAATAACTCAAGATATAATTAAAAGCAACTCTAAATTTTAAAAACAATAAAAGACAACCCTTTTATAGAGCCTATTGATTATAAAACGATAACTAAAAAATGAACTGCTAGGATTATAAATATGCAATGAGAATAGAAATATCCATAACTAATAATCTAGATTTAAAATAAAGACTTTTATTGCATCATTGTTCTAGCTAGACAATTTGGAGACTATAGGTAATAAAATCCTAATTTAACCTATTAGGCTAGAAAACCCTAATCACATAAGGTAAACTCCAAAAATACCCAATTGCGTAAACTTTAAACTCAATATTTGAACTCACAGATAGTCTTGAGATTTTGTAGAGCCTTTATATAAAATTTTAGAGATAAAACTCTTTATATAACTGATATATAAATAATTGTATAGCCTAACAAACTACTTAAAAATTTAGATAATTCATAACATAACTATAATTCTAACTAAAGCTATCCAATATACGATGGGAATTGGAGCAAGGTAATTGACTGCTATTCTTGGAGAATCCAACACCACTTTCCCTGTAATTTGGGTTAAACTGTCCATAAAAGTCAAATGATAAGGACACTTGACCAAATGAAAAGCCTCCAAGTAACCTAGGTAATTAATGAACAAATTACAAGCTTCATTCAACTTGCTCACCGGTTCAAATCCTTTCCTAATTTCCCTAAGTTGCAGCTATATAAAGGAGACCACAATTCTTCAAGTTGTTGCACTTGTTCTCATCGTATATGACCATAGGAATTATAAGTGTAACTCAAGCCCACAACTTTGACAAGTTGACGCATCCAAGCTCCAATAAAAACTCCTTAATTAGACACATAAGTATAGGAATGTTTACTTGAAAATTTGTTGTTCAAAAACACACAAACCAAATTTAAGGAGCCTCAGATTTCAGAGGTGAAACGAAGATTTCTCCAAGCAACCATCACGTCCAAACATTCCACCAATGGCATTACAACTCACCATGTGTTCTCTCTTGAGAAGGACACACTAAGGCCATAAATTCACTAATCCACAAATATTCACTCATATATCTCTAATACTTACACATAAAAGGAATCTGTTTCTAAATATTTCATAACAAGACTTTTTTATAAACTTGTTGGCATAAACCAAAGCCAACATATCTCAAAGTTCAAATATCATAAATAAAAACTTTTAACAGTTTCCAAAAGTATAAAACTTAATAAGGTCTTCTATTAACTATCTTCAATCCATAGCTACTTTAGGGATCAGTAGGATAATCAAATCCACTAACATTCTCCCCATCATCAACATAAATGTCATACCTAAATAGATCAAACACTAACAGATTTTCATCTGTACCTGAAAAATAAAAGAATAAGCGAAAACGCCCAGTACGATATACCACAAACAAATACACATGAACACGCAATATACAAATTTCACATACAACCTAAAATTAATGCAACAAACACAGGTTATTATCTATGATTAGTCAAGCAAGCAACACAGTTTAGAACCACTTGCAATTAGTTCTAAATCCGGAGTAACTCATGACCCCGAGAAAACAAGCTTTCATACAAAATATTTTATATACATATAGTGATGTTGGGTACTCTCCACACATCGTTATGTACTACAATTAAGCTAGCACAACTAATCTACCGGAATCATTTCTGTGCACGAGTCCACTCTGGATACCCTCACACATAGATCATAAGGTTGCCAGCATTAATATCATACTCTGCATGGTCTTCACTGACAGCAGCCAAGCACAAGCAGCAAATAATATAATTAAAAGTCAAATATAATTAGATCAATTGAGCAATTCTAATTCTACAAGCAAAAAAATAAACAAGGAATGGTTGTACCTGATTCGCTTTCAAAACTCCAACTCTAATAACAGCTCCTTTTAAAAAGACTGGAAACCCTAGTTTCACCAAAATTCTTATTCACATAAACAGAAAAAATTTCAATATATAACATCCATAGCATAACTTAATCCAATATCACCTAAAACCCTAATCTTAATAGGAATATAAATCTACAACTTCCTTCTATGATAAAATTTCACAATTTCTCCAATCCTCAATCTAGGGTTTTCTCCAGCTTTTCTCCCACAATTAGAACTTCCAACAAAAGATAAAGAAAAAAAATTGATCTTTTACGTCATCAAAAGAAAAGAAAAGATTCAATATACCTATAACTTTGGATCTTGATCCTCATTGATTGCAAATGGCAAAATCTCAATAAAATAAAGAGTTTCTCCACAAAACTTGATATTCAAAAACAAAAAAGACTTTAGGCAAACAACATTTCCTTTAAATCTCCATAGAAAAGAAGAAGATTAACTTAATCTTGTTTCTTTATCTTCCCTTCAAGAACATCTCACAAATAAATCTTTTTAGAGAGGTTTCTAGGTTTAGGAATGAGTTTTGGAGAACAGAAAGCCTATTTTATATAGAAGACAAGGAGTAACTGTTTATCCTTAATAATGTCTCTTCATCTTTAATAACGTTCCTTCATCTTCGATAGCATCTCTTCATCTTTAACAATGTCTCTTCATCTCTAATAATATCTCATTATATTTAATAACGTCTTTGTAAACCCCCAAATTTTTGGAATCAGTTTAAGCCTAAAACCCTAAACCGAAAGTCAACCGGAGCTCTAATGGTCAACAAAACCCTAGTTAGACATAATAGCTTAAGTCCGACACTCCCGAATAAGAAACTCAGTGAGGATAAGTAGAAGTTTAGAATGTAGAATAGTGCGGAATTATCTAAGGCAACATAAAAAGATCATATTAGTGAAACCGTAATTCATTTCGAACCCAATCGGACATGATCCTTGAAAAACGTGTCCAGGATCCTGGAATAGTAAAAATATTCCGAATACACCATTAGACTCGTAAAAATACAAGGTTTTCAAAAATATCAATTTCGTAATTTTTCGATAAGTAGCAATAACAGATATCGCATTTATACACGTATTTTCTTACTACCGGTACTTTATTAGTCATATCTACTGATATAGATCGTATCAACCCTTAAATTTATAATTGTAATTAACTCCTACGACCCAGCTAGGAAGTGTACCTATCTATAGTTGTATAGGGTCAAACAGATATCATCCACGGGGATCTTTGAGACAATTACTAGAATTAACCGGTTTTCCACTATTTAGCAATCCTAATTAAATACCACTATTACTAACAACTAAGATTCACTAATTAACTAATTAATTCGCAATCAACGTATATTCACAACCTTAATAATTCAACAATCACAAAACAATAGCCTAGACCTTGATACACCACTAACCCTATCAATCTTATTAATAACATTCGTCAATGCAGCACGTGTTCTTGAATTGCAGGAACCTTAATTTCATTAAACTCTCTCTCGAGATAATTAAATCCTAACGCTATATGTCTAATGGAAATCTCTTCCTCACTAGATGCATATAAAGGTTGCATTAATGATCACAATTCCTCATAAAGATAAATTCTTGATGCAAAAGATTCATGTAATCTATCTCTAGATTTACATTCAAACCCTTCTACTCATGCTAGATCTTTCCTATTAATCAATCCGTCGATTCAATTAACAAGAATCATACAATAACCTAATATTGCACATATACTAGATTAAGACAATCAAGCAACATGAATAGATTCAAGAACAAGAACTTTATTCAACAAATCAATTCAATCCACATTAGGGTTAGGGTTTCTCAAAATCTAGGGCATATAGATCTAAGCTTCCATTGTAAAATAATTACAAATATAAACCATGGAATAATAAACATAAAACATGATGATTACACCCTTTAACCAACAAGTCTTGTGATGGAAAATTGTTAGGAGTTCCTCTTCTTCTCACACGTCTTTTCTCCTAGGGTTTCTTCTTATCAATTGGGTGTGTATCAAACAAAGCGCAGGTGGATATATTTATAAGAAAATGGATTTTTCTTCTACACGGGCATCCTACACGGGCCGTGTTCGGGCCGTGTTGTTGCCCATTTCAACGATTTCCTCGGATTTCTGCGATTTGGAGTCCTACACAAGCCGATCACAGCCTGTGTTGCGAAGTCATGTACGTTCTACGAAGCATTCTGTCCATTTCTTATCTCCAACATAAGCATCCAACATGGCTCGTGTTGCGTCCTCATGTTCTTCACAATAGCTTGCTGTACATTTTCCAACGCCAACACCAGCACTCAACACAGCTTGTGTTGAAATCTCATGTATAATGAAATTCTTCACTTGCACTTTTCTCATCAGAACTTGTTGTAATTCTTCAAAACATCTCCATAGTACTTATTATCTCCTCTTAATCCTAAAATTAACATATTACTCAAATCAGTATCCTTTTCTACAATTATTCACATAAAAATCACTATAATATATACTAAAGCCATGTGAATAATTAGGGTATTTTGTACTTATCATCTACTTTACATTACACTATTTATTTACTATTCTACACTATTCTTTTATCTCTACTTTTTCTTACACCTACTCTTACACACTCCATAACCTATAATTCTTATTTTTTACCTTTCCCATAACTTTATTTCACATCTACCTTACATATTACATCTTTTATTTAACAAAAATAAAAAAAATAAAATAAAATCTCTTCCCCCCCTTTACAAGCTATGGTCGGCGCCCCCTTGCCCATTTCCCCTCAATTTTGTTTCAATATTTATTTATTTTAATCACGCAAAATCACTCCACATTTTCCTATAAATACCCCCCTCCTCTTTCACTTCTTTCACGTATTCACTACCCATAAATTCTATACTAAAACTCTCTCAAATTCTCCTCTAAAAACTCTTTCCAACTACCATCCCAAAACTCTCTTAAAATAATTCCAAAACAACTTCTACCTACAACAAAAACTCATAACCACATACTACTACCAAAATCATCTTTAGGTAACCATCTTCTATTATTTCCTTTCTTCTCATGTCATGTAACTTTACATAACCATAGTGTGATTTTCCAAAGACTAAATGTTATGGAAGCTACATTATGCTCATGTGTTGTTCTTGTTCATGAAAATCTATTTATGTTTATGTTATTATTTTGTTCATATTATTGTTACTATATCTAAGTATTATTATATATATATATATAATATACATATTCTTTAAGAGCATATAAGCTCACTTGCAATTTATTTATTATTCCATTGCAATTTATTTATTTATTTCGTCGCAATTTATTCCTTGTTAAATTAAGACTGGTCTCTAGTCTTAGACTTGTCCTCATCAAGTCAAAACAAATTTTTCTTTCTTTCATTTTCTTTTTATTTTGGTACTAGTCTACTTCTTAGTCCCGGGAGCCTTGAAAAAGCTAAGACTCCAATACTTGACTTTATTACTTATGTTATTTTACTTGCTATTATTTTCTCATAATTCATATTCATTTAAATTGTTGTCCAAAGTTTCAAGTTCTAAAAATAAATTGACAAAAAGGAGATTTTGACACTTAGAAAACAAGTTTATATAAAGTAGAAGATCTATGATTTAAAACAAAAATAAAGTTATCTCTTTTCAAGTTATAAGAAGAAATCACTACGATTTTAGAAACTACTATAAAAAGTTTCTTAAAACACCTATTATCCAACTTTGTTTCTATAAAGAAAATAAATTTTTATGCAAGGATAATTTCTATGAAAAATATAATATGAGGAAAGAATGAGGAATTTTCAAATGAAAGATTTTTGTAAACAAATAGACAAAGAAATTTGTATAGGAAAAATAAATAGGAAAAATAGTATTAATATAAAAAACATAGAAAGAAGAAAAGTTATTTTCAAAAAGTTACTTGGAAATATATATATATATATATGTCAACATAAAACATCTTTGGAAACAAAGAAAAAAAAATGTTCATTTCAAGAGATTTACAAAAGAGAATTCATGTAAACTATATTTTTCTAAAAACTCCAAAACCGACATGATTTTTACTTGAGCAACATGAATGGACAACAAACACTTGAACATGAATGAATATGAGCTAAGTAACCACAAAAAGATAATTTTTTAACTATATAGATAACTAAGTATTTATCAAACAAATTTTGAATTCTTAAACCAAAGTTGTTTTTGCATTGGAAAATCCGTGGTGAATTTTGTCGCTACTGTTTTGGAGGCTATATGACCTGAATTTTGTAGATCTTTTCTAGTAGGTAGAAATCGGTATATTATATACGCGATTCCGAGTTAAAATGACCAAGTTATGGCCATTTTAAGTTGGAACATTCCTTTATACGAACTGTAACGTTCTTTTGACATTGATTTGTCAAAGTTCAAGAAAATCATCAAGAAACTCATTATGGGTATTTTCTTTGGCTAGGTGACTCCGAGGAAGGATACCTATATCCCGAAGATTATTTTGATTGAGTGGAGTGTGTGAACGACTCATCCGCATAGAGGAATAGTCGACATTGCATCGTGAGTTTATTTCCGTTAAATGCTATACTTATTGTGCTTGTAATTTAGTTGCATTAGAGTTAGGAAAAGGAAAATGGATATGTATGTTAATTAATTCTTTGAAAGAATCCTAAGAATATCGAGGCCGGAATTGATTTAAAATGTTTGTTTAGTATAACACTTGCATGTATGAAATGCTTTGATCACCTTAAACTTGATAATAATAATGTTATGATATCATAAATAAACGGATTCATGCATACCACGAAGTGAGTCACATTACATTTTGGGTTATTATCCTTGGGTGAGAAGGATAGTAAGCTCATGTCGAAAGCAACACTTGGCGAAGGATCCGAAAGCGATTGCTTGGTGGCGTTATGGAAAAATGAAATGCTTAGCAGAAGATCCCAAAGCAAGGCTCAATTCAAGTAGACTTCATGTGCTTGGCGATATTGATCGAAAGCATAAAACTTTTTATTAAAACTACTTGTTTTGAGATCCATTCAACATATAGTTCTCGGAAAACTATATGCCTTGTTTGCCCACGTGTATGTTGCATCCCATTTGTTTGCTTAATTAACTTGTTTGAAACTTTGTTATAAGAAGTTATTTATGGAAATAATTCTCACTAAGCCTGTTAGCTTATACCCCCATAGATATATTTTGCAGTTTCTCTATTTATGGTTAAGGCCACGAGGACCTTGCGATCAGGTAATTTCTTTTGGATAAAGGAAATTTTAGATGAAGTGTAGTATTAGTATTGATGTATAAATATCTTTGTAATAGATTAGTAATCAAAGGAAAATGACCCTAAGTTGTAAAGATTGTTGTTATAAGTAATTGAATATTATGAATCCTCTTTTCTTAATTTGTTATTGTACCTTCTTAAGCTTCATAATTCCATGTATGGTTCTCTAAAGTTGTGAAAGTATGTCTTACACTTAATATAAAAGCTTTTGGGAACGACTAAGGTTGTCATACTTAAGTTTTAATATTAAGTGTGGTGGACTGTCACGTTTAGGATACCCTTTGGGGCGTGACAGTTTAAGTTGGTATCAGAGCATGGTTAAGAACCTAGGAATCATAAGTATAGAATTGGACTTAAGAAGAATTAAATAGAAATAAGAAAGACTTAGATGAAATAGAATGGGTAGAATAAGCTTTCTAATCTCTCTCTTTTACATAGATCACCATAGATGAGGCCCGTCTTCAAGCCAAGAACTTCCGAAAAGGACCTTTCAAAAACCAGAGGATTACCGATTGAGACTTAGAGTTTTATGCGAGGAGTTTGCCCTAGCAGGACAACCTAAGACTATTCAGGAAATGTTTCTAATTTGGAAGAGGGGAATGATGCAAACCGAATGGAAGGGAGTGGCACAGACTATCCACAACTGCCCTATAGGAAGGAAAATGATCGAGTTGGAAATGATATACGTCGTGGAAGGTATTGCTGCCATTGCTGAAGATAAACCTATGTTGAAGGAAGCAACATTTGTCCTTAGAGAAGATAGAGGACGAACTTCACCAGATTTTTGAACTTGGACCCGGATCGGACCAATGTTTGTTTACGCCCATGATAACCTTATGGATCATCTCGAATGGATGAAGGCTGACATCAACGATATCTTCCACTGGCATGGAGTATATCAGGAAGTGCTACGACCCCCAACCCAAGTGCCCACTGAGCCGCCTACCTTTACAGGAATCCAACTAGGGAAAGACGAGACCTTACGTCTACGAGAGGATGGATCGGTGATAAGAGATGAACCAATGGAAGAAGAAAGTGAAAATTTGGGAGAAGACCCAGAAGAAGATAATGAAGAAGGACCAGAACAAGAAGAAAACAACCAGACCGCTATTAGGGAAGATGAACCCCGTAATAGCACTGAAGAAAGAATCATCCGCTACTTAATGGGACAACAGACTCGAAGAGGGCAAGGAGCAGACTCAGCCATGACACGGACAGTGCTCCACCTAATGAGAACAACAGCATGGAGACGGATGGAGCTGTTACTTGGAAAACTATCCATGACATAGTACCAGAATTGACTGGGGAGGAACTGACCGACATACATGAAAGATCAAGGGAGGCAGCCTGGAAAAGGAGAAAATATTTTAGGCAATTCATGAGGGACTGGAACCCAGGATCGTCTAGTAGCGATCCCGGAGATGCGCCCAAAGAATGAAAGAGGAAGGAAGAAGATTGAGCATATCCCTCGAAGTCCAGCTTAAATTTTGTAACCATAGACTAGATCCACGATCTCAGTCTATCTTTTAGTTTTCGAAACAATGTTTTGTTGTTTTCTATGTAATTTTCCTTTTGTGATTTCCTTTGAATATTTCTATTTTCATGTATGAACTTTATTTCAAAATTAACTATGTTATGCTTCGAGTTGATTTCAGAAATTGTTTTGATTTAAATTTTATTATCTTCTATGTATGTTAAAGTTTCCATTACATCCACCAATTTTCGACAAAAATTTAATTAAGTTATCAAAACTTTATAAAACCTAACTTAGGAAAAGTTTTAAACAGCCGAAATAGAAGTAGACAAGGAGAGGAGCAAAGTGCCTCTAACCAGCCGAAGGTGGAAGCAGAACAACCTGCTGCTCAAGGAGCCACTGCACCTCAGATGGACTTCCATGCCACGCTAGGACATTTGACCCACATGTTAGAAACGATTAGGTAAAACACGCCAACCAAGCACCCGTACCTGAAGCTGCACCAACAACAGCACCAGCAACTATGCCAACACCACCGCAACAACAAGTATCAGCTGAGGCATCTGTGCAAAGGAACATGCACTCCCAAAATACGCCTTTAACCCCACCCCCACCGCCAAGGCCATATAAAAGCATGTTGCCCGACTTCATCAAAAGCAACCGCTATTTTGACGGAGCTTATGATAAGCCGGAGGAGGCCGAAGATTAGCTGTCCCAAATTGAGATGTCTTTTGATGCATATGAAGTTCCGCCCCACCTGCAAATCAAGTATGGAACATTCATGCTTCGTCTGAACGTTAAGATATGGTGGGAATCAAAGAAAAGGGAATTGGTAGCTCCAATCAATCACTTGGGAAATGTTCAGACATGAATTCTTGGAGAATTACTTCCCAGGAAGTTTACGAGTAAGATATAGTGCAGACTTCTTGCAGATTGCTCAAAAGGGAAGAACGATCGAGCAATATGAGACCGAGTTCAGTAGATTGCTACAATATGCCCCTGATTCGTATAAGTACAGCGAGGAATTGAAAAGACAAGTCTTTATAGGAGGATTGGACGAAGACCTGAGAATAAGATTAGAAGAATTCGACATAAGAAATTTTCGAGAATTGGTAGAAAGAGCTCGAATCGTAGAAGGAGCGAGGAAAAGGAGAGAAAGAAAAGAAGAAGAAGAAAACTCGATCGTTGAGAGGAAGTTTTATGTAGAATCCAATTTCATGCCTCCACCAAAGAAATTCAAGATCTCCAACGACTACAGAAACAATAATAACAGTGGAAGGTTCACAGCAAGAGACGTTCAGTATTAGAAGTGCAATGGAGCACACTACCTTAAGAAGTGCCCACAGTTATTTGGAAAGTGTTTCTTCTATGGAAATGCAGACCATAAGATATCAAAATGCCCAAACAAAGGAGTTAATACTGGTCATGTCTGCAAACAGAAAGGGCATTTTGCCAACAACTGTCCACAAGGGAGGAATATTTTGACAAGATCTTCAGAAGAAGTTGTACCTATAAGGATTGAGAAAGGAAAGGGAAGTCAAAGTGAAAGCAGATCAGGATCCATTGCTTCAGGAGTTCGAATCTACAACCTAGAAGGGCAATAGATAAATGAAGAAATAAATAAAGATGATAAAGGCCTAGCTACCATGGGAAGCAATAGAGACTATAGCTGCGACGTGAGAACTGATAAGCCTTGAACCCTCTTTGTTGTTATTCCTTATAGCAAGCAAGTTTAAAGTTAAGTAGAAATGCGAATAGAAGTAATAATCCCTTTGCCAGATATGCAAGAAGCCTACAGTTAGGAAGCCAAAATGTTTTTGCTCTCTTAGATTTCGAAGCAACACATCCTTTTGTCAGACCTAGATAAGAGGACAAGACTACCAATAGCAAACGTCAAAGATTTGAAATCCCCACAAGAAAGGATGACGAAACTCAAAGAAGTGTTGAAGAATCATCTAGTAACAACATAAAGCCGCTCGTGATAGAATTAAGGAGTAATCTATGGTACAAGACGATTACTTCCCTGTAAAGCTCCAATAAAAGTCACAAAGAGAACATAGGACTCATAAACTATACGAAGGGAAGATAACATTGAGAAAAGAAGAGTCACATTCTTTCAAAATTGAGAGAAAGTTCCAAAACGATGACTATCTGGATGACGCAAAAGAAAATGAAGAGGGACCGACCCTGGATATTCACGATTTTCGATAAAGTTCCGAATAAATAAGATGACGTCCGAAGAAGAGAATCAACTTTGAATAAGACTAATGGCCTTTGAATGTTCTTAAAGGAGATCAAAAGAAGTCGGAAGATTAACTACAAGAACTTTGAATCAAGGCTTTATGCAATGAAGTATACCCCCATGGAATATGCCAGTTCAGCTTATAAAGGGAGAAAAAAGATAAAACCCTAAGTTTATGCGTTGATTCTCAGAGATGAGCAAGGGCACAATCGAGAGTGAATACCACTACCAGGAATTGAAGATCTTTTGACCAACTAGAAAGAACCAATTCAATTTCTCATGAATCAAGATCAAGGCACTACCCACCAATGATAAAATCAAAAAGTGATTCAGAGGAATGACTCTTAAACTCTTTATGGACTCTACGAGTTTCTAGTAATGCTTTTTGGAAACCCAGCTGGAACCAAGAATGTAAGTCCTTATTGGATAAATTGGAAATTGACGAGAATCGTAATCTATTCAAAAAAGAGGAATGGGAGATAATCAAGGAATGTAATTTGGAGTACAAGAAGTTAATAGAAGAAATCGAGAATCTGAACATCGAAATTTCAAAACAAGGCTTAAACGAAGGAGACGATCAATATGGTATTAAAATCAACCTTGAAGGAAATAGATAAAAGGGCTTAACGCTAAAATAAGAAGATACAAAGGATAAAGAAGATAATATAGAAGGAAGATATACAGATCAATAATAATATAGAAACTAAAGGATGAATTTGAGAACTAAGATCAAGGAAGTAAGAGAAAGGTCATGAGTATAACCCGTAGCTTGGGATTGACAACCCATTCGAGAAGAACTCGGGTATACCAAAGTTTTAAAGGAACAAACAAAGTGTCAAACGAGAAGTAGGAACTCTAAGGGACAAAAGGTCTATGAAGCCTTTGCCAATGTTGGAATAAAAATGGAACTAGATACCCAAGGGAGTAGATTCCAGGAAGGCATAAGCTGATCGATTGACCAATTTTGGCTCGTTCCTTAGTCGATTAATATAACGTTCTTTATGAACAACCTAGCAAAATCTTGTGAGATGAAAGCAAGGAGTCCTAGTTAGGACCGTAACAAACCAGGACATGAGAATAGTACAGCAATGGGGAACTAACAAGGAAACTTGGAGAAAAGAGACCCTTGATGCTACATAACAAACGATCGAGGAGAACAATTCAGGACCCTGGAGGAACAATAGAAAGTGCCTCATGAATGAGAAGGGCACAAGATAGACGAAAGAAATAAGACTGATCTGAAAAGAAGGACCCTAGGAATTTCAAAATGGAAATCATGTGCGCTTAAGGGTAGGAAGTAATTACCGTATGATCTTTTGAGAAGAAATAAAACAAGATAGAAGTTTAGATTGTTATCTAAACATGTTGGAAACATGCGACATATTCCAAATCCCTATTTAACGAATTGTCAAGGGATAAAATTACGGAGATAAAAGTTAATGCTTTTAAAGGAGGACTTTCCTTATAAGGAATACCCAATACAGATATTTATCCCGAAGAGTTCAGAGGATAAGGAATGAGGAAGTCGAATAAGAGAAATCTTTTTAAGCAAACCTGAGGAGATACGAATAGAGTGTAGCTCAATCACCCAAGTTTGTTTGAAGCCGCAGTTAGGAATTTCCAAGTTTTGAGGACAAAACTTTCCTTAAGGGGGTAGGTTGTAAACCCCCAAAATTTTTTTGAATCAGTTTAAGCCTAAAACCCTAAATCGAAAGTCAACCGGAGCTCTAATGGTCAACAAAACCCTAATTAGATGTAATAACTTAAGTCCAACACTCCCGAATAAGAAACTCGGTGAGGATAAGTAGAAGTTTAGAATGTAGAATAGTGCGGAATTATCTAAGGCAACATAAAAAGATTAGATTAGTGAAACTGCAACTTGTTTCGAACCCGATCGGACATGATCCTCGAAAAACATGTCTAGGACCCCGGAATAGTAAAAATATTCCGAATACACCATTAGACTCATAAAAATACAAGGTTTTCAAAAATATCATTTTCGTAATTTTTCGTTAAGTAACAATAACAGATATCGCATTTATACGCATTTTTCTTACTACCGGTACTTTATTAGTCATATCTTTTTTACATTACACTATTCATTACTATTCTATACTATTCTTTTATCTCTACTTTTTCTTACACCTACTCTTACATACTCATAACCTAAATTCTTACTTTTACCTTTCCATAACTTTATTTCACATCTACCTTACATATTACATCTTTTATTTAACAAAAATAAAAATAAAAAATAAAATCTCTTCCCCCCTCTACAAGCTATGGTCGGCGGCCCCCTTGCTCATTTCCCCGCAATTTTGTTTTAAGTTTTTATTTATTTTAATCATACAAAAATCACTCCACATATTCCTATAAATACCCCCCTCTCCTTTCACTTCTTTCACGCATTCACTACCCACAAATTCTATCTAAAACTCTCTCAAATTCCTCCTCTCAAAACTCTCTCCAACAACCATCCCAAAACTCTCTCAAAATAATTCCAAAACAACTTCTACCTACAACAAAACCCATAACCACATACTACTACCAAATCTTCTTTAGGTAACCATCTTCCATTATTTCCTTTCTCTCATGTCATGTAATTTACATGACCATAGTGTGAGTTTCCAAAAACTAAATGTTATGGAAGCTACATTATGTTCATGTGTTGTTCTTGTTCATGAAAATCTATTTATGTTTATGTTATTATTTTTGTTCATATTATTGTTACTATATCTAAGTATTATTATCATATATATATATATATACATATTCTTTAAGAGCATATAAGCTCACTTGTAATTTATTTATTTTTATGCAAATGCAATTTATTTATTATTCCATTGCAATTTATTTATTTATTCTATCACAATTTATTCCTTGTTAAATTAAGACTAGTCTCTAGTCTTAAACTTGTCCTCATCAAGTCAAAAAAAATTTTTCTTTCTTTCATTTTATTTTTATTTTGGGACTAGTCTACTTCTTAGTCCCAGAAGCCTTGAAAAAGCTAAGACTCCAATACTTGACTTTAAAACTTATGTTATTTTGCTTGCTATTATTTTCTCATAATTGTTCATTTAAATTGTTGTCCAAAGTTTCAAGTTCTAAAAATAAATTGACAAAAAGGAGATTTTGACACTTAAAAACAAGTTTATGTAAAGTAGAAGATCTATGGTTTTAAAACAAAAATAAAGTTATCTCTTTTCAAGTTACAAGAAGAAACCACTACGATTTTAGAAACTATTATAAAAAGTTTCTTAGAAACACTTATTATCCAACTTTGTTTTTATAAGAAATAAATTTTTATGCAAGGATAATTTCTATGAAAAATAATATGAGGAAAGAATGATGAATTTTCAAATGAAAGATTTTTGTAAACAAATAGACAAAGAAATTTGTATAGGAAAAATAGTATTAACATAGAAAACATAGAAAAGAAAGTTATTTTCAAAAAGTTACTTGGAAATATATATATATATATGTCAACATAAACATCTTTGGAAACAAAGGAAACAAAATGTTCATTTCAGAGATTTACAAAAGAGAATTCATGTAAACTATATTTTTAAAAACTCCAAAAATCGACATGATTTTTACTTGAGCAACATGAATCGACAACAAACACTTGAGCATGAATGAATATGAGCTAAGTAACCATAAAAAGATAATTTTTCAACTATATAGATAACAAAATATTTATCAAACAAATTTTGAATTCTTAAACCAAAGTTGTTTTTGCATTGGAAAATCCATGGTGAATTTTGTCGCCACTGTTTCGGAGCCTATATGACCTTGTTTGTTAAAAATAATTTCGGAAATGGGTAGATCTTTTCGAGTAGGTAGAAATCGGTATATTATATGTGCAATTCCAAGTTAAAATGACCAAGTTATGGCCATTTTAAGTTGGAACATTCCTTTATACGAACTTTAACGTTCTTTTGACATTGTTTTGTCAAAATTCAAGAAAATCATCAAGAAATACTCATTGTGGGTATTTTCTTTGGCTAGGTGACTCCGAGGAAGGATACCTATATCCCGAAGATTATTTCGATTGATGATCCGCTTGAAATGTTTAATATTTTAAAACCAATTCTCCAGCAAGTATACTGGGTCGATCAAGTAATAAAGTGATGAATGAGTATCGATCCCACGAGGAAAGTTTAATTACTAAACATTATTAGTTCATTTCAATATTTAGGCCAATAGAAATCAAATTCTTTATATAAATATTACTATAATATCTACACTATGCAATGTCTAGTATTTACTAATTCTACTCACACAAGTCTTAACAAGTAAGGTTAGTGGGATTTAGATAAAATCCTATTTCTCCAATCATTGAACTCGGGTTATTAAAATTGTTAGAGTTCATGCATATCCATGTGAATCTACCAAGATTGACAAATTCTAAAAAAGAATTTGAAAACCTTTTTCTCCTAAAACACTCAAGCTTCACACTGAGCATTTTGAGATTCATGTGTGCAACTAAGAGTTTCCCAAATCTGAGTTGACTCATTGTCCTAAATCAAGAATTACAGAATTCCTTCTTTAAAACTTATTTTTAAAACAATGTTTGAGCAGTAATGATAGACTCTACTAGGATTAAAAACTCTCTTGCCATCGCATACTTGAATTTTCACCCAAATATAAATTCAAACAAATTGAAATCTTTGCCAAGATACCCAATTCATTCAAACTTAAATTCATCCGAATTTTAAGTCATTAGTTTGAATTTAACAAGGATTTGCATCATTCTTACAACCCAATAACACTAGTTCAACAATCACTTCAGAAAATCAAGGATTTCATCATTTCCCACCGTTCAAATTTAGCTAATAACCATTTCTACTCTATCTAACAAGATACTAATAACAACTATATAATATTCATCATGAAATGTAAATAACAAAGCAAGTGAAGAAGAAATTACCAGTAATTCGACAAATTGTATTTAAGATCCTTGTTAGCAAATTCTACTCAATCTACGAACAAATAGAACAAATTTGATGAAGATCCAAGTACATCTTGATTTTCTACCTCTATCTCTCTCTAAAACTATGGGAGAAATTGAAAATGAAAAATAAAACGTGTCCCTTTCTCTCTCCTCAAAGCATGTAAAAATACATGCTTTTCGTGTAACTGTCGTGTAACTTCTGCATCCAACCCGGTTTCATATCCAACGCCGGCGGCGTTCAATCAAGCGTTAAGGATTTTAAACTGATGGTTTCAACGCCGCCTTTGAACGCCGGCGGCGTACTCCTCATTTGCCGGCGTTGCTTCAAATTCAAGTACTGTGTCCATCCTCAAACGCCGGCGGTGTTGGATCCAGCGTTAAATACTTAGGCTCTGTGATGTTCAACGCCGCCTTGTAACGCCGGCGGCGTTGCCTTCTAATTTGCCGGCGTATGCTTTGATCTCTCTCAACGCCGGCTGCGTTTGGCCAAATTCACCGGTGTTTGTGTGTTTCACTGCCAATTCACACAATTCTTCATGTTTCCTTGTTGCTACTTTCCATTTTCATTCCTGACCTGATTCCGAACAAATGACACGAAACTAAATATTAATTCCTTTGCTTTTATAATGATTAACACAAATAAGTATCAATTCATAGATGAAAATTATATCAATTTTCTGAGTTTATCAATTTCCCCACACTTGAACTTTTGCTTGTCCTCAAGCAAAACAATTTAAATACTGAAATCTGACTTTTTAATCCAAAACTTGCTTCTCAACTCTCATGACTTGCAATACAATGCCTGTAGCTCTAACCAAACTTAATTATGTGATTCGCTTACTTGAATTGAAATTAATTAGCTAATCTAGACCAAACAAACTTTAATCCCAATGTTTAACTTAAGCTATAACTTTTCGACACTGTCTCATTAGTCCACAAAGGAAAAATAATCATTTCAACTTCATCAACCTTTTAACTCAAATTAACTCTTAGCAACACAAGGTATAAGCATGTGGTATCTACCATTCCCCTAGATTTTTCCATAGTCAAAGTCTTTTAATTCACTAATATGTGCATTTCAATTGCAGAGGGGGAGGTTTTTGCCTCCATCTTGACTTTTCCTCTGGACGGGGTGTAGCCCGTATCTTTTCAAGCTCATTAGCCATATTACACCATTTAGTTAGAGTGAAATCCTTGAGTCGGCACATCCCGGGCTCATCACCCAAGTGACCAGGTTTTAAAGGGACCCCAGAGAACTCTCATTCACCTTATTCTAAATGTAAATACTCCAGACTCAATTACTTGAATCAATTGAGTAATGGCTCTATTTGTTTTTACTACTTAATGCACTTTTTCACAATTTTTAACTCTGATTCCCGGATCACTAAGTTAATAGCTTCATCTACCTCTTCTACCAAGTGTTACAAAGATTAATTAAACGTTAAAAGAATATTTGAGAAGTAAACCTGATCATTTTTTACAATAGGACTCAGACATTCATATAAGTTTTATTTCCTAGGTTAAACAGAAGGTAAGTTTGTCAATTAGAGATTTATCTACTTAATTTTAACTAAGTAAGCCAATCACATGGTTTAGTGAGCACGGCATCTTACAAGTCAAAAATTTCTTTTGTTTAATGTTTCAGATTTCCCAACAAAAATTTTGCCTGAATGTTGCAAATTTGTTTTCTTCTTGAGGACATGCATTATATATGTCGACATCCAAATGCAAGTGTGTGAAACCTATGAATTCTTATATATATTGACTTCATATTTCTTAGATATTCATACAATTACAAAACAACATGCCAAGTCAACATATAGTTAAACCCATAATATTTCATTTTCATCTCAGCCTAATCTCCCTTCCCCATACTTAAAACCGAACAGTGTCCGCACTGTTTGTTCTAATTAACAAATAAAAGGCCGAAAGAACTAAATAAAAGCATTTGGAACTTCCCTGTTTTCCTTTCCTTGTTCAGCATTCCCAATGGAGTTTTGAATTTGCAGAGATTACTTTAAAGACCTGTCTCTCATCAAAGAAACATACATGACAAAGATAGAAAGAAAAACATAATAACACAAAACATAGATAACAGACCAAGTGAGTTTAAGAAAAGAAGTCTACCCAAAAATGGGTGCTTAAGTACAGAAATGAATTTAAATGAAACTTTCCCCAAAAAGTTAAAGCTAGCAGGAACTCTAGCTTTCAGGTTCAGTGCTGGACTCGCTTTCATCAGATGAAGTAGAATACTTCATCGCTTCACCTGCAGATGGATTAATACAAGAAAACGCAGATTTTAACATGGTCATTAATGAGCGTCTAAATTTCTTGTTCTTTCTCTTTTCGCATTGAAAATCCTCCTGCAATTCTCTCAGTTCATATCCCAATCTAGCTAGGGTATATCCAGCTGAAGTCGACCCTGGTTGAGAGGAGGAAGGTGGAACCTGTGGCTGAGGAGGGGGTGAGCTGAGGATGAAGATGGTCTGTCTCCCTGTGGAATGTCAAACTGGGGCTCAATAACTGCAATCGCCTGAATGTCTTGTACCCCCTGGGTACCTTAACTAAACCCCAAGCTCTGAAGGCCCAGAAGATATCTTTTTGCTCTCTACTTTGATATCATTGACAATTCCTTGAAAACCCCCATGCCCTTGAGTAGCTGAGTGATATAGCCCCCACAGAAGATATAATTGGTCCTGGTGTCTTCAGCTTGTCTCAGCAAAAAATTAGCCACTTCACAGCCCAAATCCAATGGATGTCTTAATAAGGCTACAGACATATCATATCTGAAGTGCTTAACTTACTATGACTTGTCTTTCGACAAGTCAAAGTATGAGCCAAAATGATGAAGAAGTTTGTGCTCTAACTTCTTAAAAGTCGAATTGATCGATTTTGAAGGCTCAAATGGATCAGTCCTTGGATGTATCAATTCAAACCAGAATTGCTCCATGGTGACATCAGGAGGCCATGTTGTCGGAAGAGCAGAATTCTCAGCCTCATTCTGATAGTAGCCAAGGTAGACTCCTATCTTCCTTAATGGCACTTTTTTAACTTCCCCATATATCTGAAAGATTATATGGGTATCCCCTTCATCATCTTCATCATCATCATCTTCTCTACCATATCTCATAGTAGAAAGGAATTCAATTGTGATCTTCTTGTAAGCCGGTTCTCTCATATCAAAAACTTTGAACCATCGCTTGTCCTCAACTACATTTTGTAATGTATCATGCATTCCATAATCCTCTAAGACAGGCCAGTCCAAAAAATGACTGTTATGAAACTCCTTTTTCATAAGTCTCTCTTTTCTTTCTTGTGCATACAGTTGACTAGACAAGACATTCCTACTTGACTAGTAGTAGCTGTCTTTGCTTCTTCTTTGGAGCCATATCTGTAACAAATACATAGCACAGTCCAAACATATTACAAGATAGCACATTGGACAATAACAACTAATATGTGCATATAAAACCAGATAATTTTTATTTGATGTAATCTTACATTGGTATTGATAATACAGTGAAGCATAAATTACACCAAATGTTGCCAACTTTTCAATTTTTCTATCTTTCTCTCTCTCTCTTTTTTTTTTTTTTTTTTTAAGAGAACGCCGGCGAATTAATCCAAAAATGCCGGCGTAGCTATCCGGCGTTGTAGCCGGCGTAGGCACACAGCGTAGGGTAACCGTTGGGGCTTTGTTTCAAAACTCGATGAATAGTGAAAATGGTTTTGATTCAAAACTTTAGTTAAAAATAAACTTGACACTTGATTGCAATTTCCATAATCACAACAAATCAAAAACCCCCAATTTGTCTACACAAACCCTAATTTCGACGGTTACAAACCTAATCATAACCCCAATCAATCCATGCATTGATTTAATAATAAAGCAATGAACTCGAAATCACAATGCCTAACCAACAACAACTCATCAGACTATTGACACACACTCACCAAACATCTACATTATTGTCAACGATAGATTTGAACATTTTAAAAGATAAAAAGATCAAATAATGAGATTGAAATACCTTGTGATCTTGAGGAGTATTGATGTGAGCCTTGATGATGGATTGATTTAAAAATCAAGAGAGAAATAAAACCAAAAGAAAAAGAGAGGATTTCGGTAGGAGCAATGTTAGAGCAAGCAATGAAAGAGAAAGACTAGGGATTTTAATCCCTTTACATGCATGGGATTAGCATTTAATGCGCACATAAACCAAACGCCGGCTAAAATTTAAACAACGCCGGCGGCGTTGTTGACAGCAAATGCCGCGTTAGAAAAATTGAATCTGGCCTTGATGGGCTCTTTGAGAACGCCGGTGAATTAAATCCCACGCTGGCGGCGTTGGAACTTTATTTGCCAGTGTTAAGAAATGGCTTTCTGGTGTACTCCCAAACATCAACGCGCGGCGTTGATTGCTATTTTGCCGGCGTTAAGGATTGATGCTTCTGCATTCCAAGCTCTACTTCGAACGCCGGCGGCGTTCAATCATCATTTGCCGGTGTTCAATTCCTACACTGCCAAAATTTTACCGGTGTTCTTTCTCCAGACTTCAGCGTTGGAAGACTCATCTGATATATGACTTCCCATTTTTCTCAAATTCTTCAACATACTAAACACCAACTTCATCAACTCACTTGACTGTACCTGAAACAACTTAACACACAACACACAACACACATTATATATATATATATATTACACACAAAGCACAACAACAACCATGGGTTGCCTCCCATGCAGCGCTTAGAGTTTAAAGTCGCTTAGCCCGACTTGCCAATGCTTCACTTATTGCCTTCACTGATGAAGGTGGTTCTACTTTCTCTAATGTCTCCCTCATAGTAGTGCTTGAGTAAATGTCCATTGACTTTAAAAGTTCTATTATCTTGGGTTTTCAACTCAATTGCACCATAAGGGAAAACACGGATAACTTCAAAAGGTCCCGACCACCTTGATCTTAACTTTCCTGGGAACAACTTGAGACGTGCATTGTATAACAACACTTGTCTCCTGGTGAAAATTCTTTTTCAAAATGTTTCTATCATGCCACTGTTTGGTACGCTCTTTATAAATTCGAGCACTCTCATATGCTTCATTTCTCCACTCATCCAACTGATTTAATTGAAGCATTCTTGTCTCCCCTGCAGCTTTTCCATCAAAATTGAGGAATTTTATAGCCCAATAAGCCTTATGCTCAAGTTCAACAGGCAAATGACACGATTTACCATAAACTAACTTGTAAGGAGACATTCCAATAGGTGTTTTAAAAGCAGTTCTATATGCCCATAATGCATCATCCAGTTTTAAAGACCAATCCTTACGTGATGCATTAATTGTCTTTTCCAAAATCCTTTTAATTTCTCTATTGGAAATCTCAACTTGACCACTTGTTTGGGGTGATACGGGGTAGCTACTTTATGAACAACTCCATATTTAGCTAAAAGCTTGTCAAATTGTTTATTGCAAAAATGAGTACCCCCATCACTTATAATTGCCCTTGGTACCCCAAATCTGGTGAAAATATTCTTTTTCAAAAATTTTGTTACTACTCGAGCATCATTGGTTTGCAAAGCAATAGCTTCAACCCATTTAGATACATAATCCACTGCTACAAGTATGTATTTATTTGAAAAAGATGATGGAAATGGACCCATGAAGTCAATTCCCCATACATCAAAAAGTTCAATCACCAGAATGTTGTTTAATGGTAATTCGTGTTTTCTAGAAATGTTGCCTGATCTTTGACATTGAGCACACACTTTGATGAAATTTTTACAATCATGAAATAACTTGGGCCAATAAAATCCACAAGATAGTACTTTAGCTGCAGTCCTTTCAACTCCAAAATGACCTCCTGCCTCTCTAGCATGACAATGTTCAATTATACTCATTTGCTCAATCTCGGGTACACATCGTCTAATTATTTGATCAGCACATGTTTTAAAAAGATATGGTTCGTCCCAAAAATAAAACTTTACATCATGTAAAAATTTTTTCTCTGTTGAAAAGACAAACCATATGGTATAATTCCACTGACCAAATAATTAACTATATCGGCATACCATGGTAATCCTTGGATATCTATTGCATGCAACTGCTCATCAGGAAATTTTTCATTAATAGGCAAGTTTGATTCATCATTTTGCAAACGTGATAAGTGATCAGCTACCACATTATCAGCTCCTTTTTTATCTTTAATTTCTAAATCAAACTCTTGCAATAGTAATATCCAACGGATTAACCTAGGCTTAGCATCAGACTTAGCAAATAAATATCTAAGAGCAGCATGATCAGTGTATACTATCACCTTAGAACCGATTAAATAAGGCCGGAATTTATCACAAGCAAAAATCACAGCTAGCAACTCCTTCTCAGTAGTTGCATAATTCCTTTGTGCCTCATTCAAAGTTCTACTTGCATAGTAGATAGTATGAAAAATCTTACCTCGCCTTTGTCCCAATACTGCTCCCACAGCATAATCACTGGCATCACACATCAGCTCAAAAGGAAGCTCCCAATCTGGTGCTATGATCACCGGAGCAGTGACGAGCTTCTCCTTCAAAAGTTCAAATGCCTGCACACATTTATCATCAAAAACAAACACAGCATCTTTCTCAAGTAGATTACACAAAGGTCGGGAAATCTTAGAGAAATCCTTAATGAACCGTCTATAAAAACCCGCATGTCCTAAGAAACTTCTAACTCCTTTGACATTTGTTGGTGGGGGTAGTTTCTCTATGATTTCAACCTTTGCTTTATCTACTTCAATCCCTCTTTCTGACACTTTGTGCCCTAAAACGATTCCCTCTTGCACCATAAAATGGCACTTCTCCCAATTTAAAATCAAGTTGGTCTCTTTGCATCTTTGTAAAACTTTGGCTAAATTTTCTAGACAAGCATCAAATGATTTTCCAAAAACCGAAAAATCATCCATAAATATCTCAATAAAATTCTCAAGCATGTCAGAAAAAATAGCCATCATGCACCTTTGGAAGGTAGCCGGTGCATTGCAAAGGCCAAAAGGCATTCTCCTAAAGGCAAAAGTGCCATAAGGACAAGTAAAAGTAGTTTTTTCTTGATCAGCAGGGGCAATCGGGATTTGATTGTATCCCGAATACCCATCAAGAAAACAATAAAATGAATGCCCTGACAATTTTTCAACCATTTGATCAATAAATGGAGTGGGAAATGGTCTTTTCTAGTGGCATCATTTAGCTTCCTATAATCTATGCAAACTCTCCACCCAGACACTGTCCTAGTAGGGATCAATTCATTCGCCTCATTCCTCACTACAGTCATACCACCTTTCTTAGGTACTACATGGACAGGGCTAACCCACTTACTATCTGAAATAGGGTAGATCATTCCTGCGTCTAAAAGCTTAAGTACCTCTTTTTTCACTACTTCCTTAAGGGTAGGATTCAATCGCCTCTGTGGTTGCACTGTAGGCTTGCACTCTTCTTCCATCAAGATTCTATGAGTGCAAATCAAAGGACTAATTCCTTTGATATCAGCAATCGTCCAGCCTATTGCCTCTCTATGTTCTCTTAAAACTTTCAACAACTTCTCCTCCTGATTTTCTGTCAAAAACGATGAAACAATTACAGGTAAAGTTTCATCATGACCCAAATAAGCATACCTTAGGTGATCAGGTAATGGCTTTAACTCTAAATTTGGAGGCTGTGTCAAGGAAGGAACCTGTTTCTTCTCACTTGTTCCAAGTTCCTCATACATTCTAACCCGAATTTCAGACACTTCCTCACAATCTACTTCTTTCTCCTCATCACTCCAGTCATCAAACTCTCTCAAAACCGACTCCACGGTCTCAATTCCTACTTCATCTTCCACAATTCATTTGTAAGCTCCTCTATAACATCAATATTAAAACAGGTTCTTTTCTCATCAAATTTATGCATAGCATCATATACATTAAATGTAACCTGTTCATCCATAACACGTAGAGTAAGCTTACCTTGCTCAACATCGATTAAAGCCTTACCTGTAGCCAAGAATGGTCTCCCCAAGATCATGGGCACCTCTCTATCTTCCTCCATTTCCAGGACTATGAAGTCCACAGGAAATATGAATTTGTCCACCTTTACTAGTACATTTTCTACAATACCCTTAGGGTATTTGATACTATCAGCCAATTGCAAGGTCACATGGGTTTCCTTGCATTCTCCCATTCCTAGTCTCCTGAAAATAGAGAAAGGCATTAAATTTATACTTGCACCAGAATCAATTAGCACTTTATCAAATAAATATTACCAATAGTGCAAGGTACAGTGAAACTTCCCTGATCTTTTTGCTTTGTAGGCAAGCCTTGATTTTGCTGAAGTATCATTGAGCACTCTCCTGTTAAAACAACCGGTTCATTTCCATCTATCCTCCTCTTCTTGGATAGCAATTCCTTAATGAACTTAGCATAAGAGGGCATCTCTTGAATGGCCTCCAAGAAAGGAATATTGATCTGTAAATTCTTAAACACATCTAAGAACTTAGCAAATTGCTCATCCAACTTCTGCTGCTTCAACCTTCCTGGAAAAGGCACTGGAGGAACATAAGGCTTCACACTAGGTGAAATTAACATCGGTTCCTCAAGCTTTCTTTTTCCTTTATCTCTTATCTGCACCTCCTCTTTCTCTTCCACCAAACCATTTGGGTTTTCCACCTCCTTACCACTCCTAAGAGTAATAGCATTCACTCCTTTTGGATTCTCTTCAGTCTTGCTGGGTAGTGACCCTGAAGGTCTACTACTTATCTGCTGAGAAATTTGACTTATTTGCCCTTGAAGATCCCGAATAGTGGCTTGTTGATTATTAATCAACGTCTCAGTCTTCTGCATGAAAGTTTTCATCAGATCTTCAACCGAAGAATGGTTCTGTTGTTGCTGATGTGGATGTTGAGGTGGTGGTGGTGGTAAAGCATTCCTCACTGGACCTTGAATCATCGGACCTTGTCTTTGAAATCCAGGCGGTCGATAGACATTATTCTCATTCCTCCATGAGAAATTCGGATGATTGCCCATCCTGGATTGTAAGTGTTTGTATAAGGTCCTTGATTTCCTCTTTGAAAATTCCCCACATAATTCATTTGCTCTCCACTAGCTGAAGTTGGTGAATGTGTTTGAGGACAATCATGGAATGAATGTGAACCTGAACAAATCTCACAACACAAAACTTGGTTAGGAATAATAGAACTTGAAGTAGTGAGCTTACTTACTTGATTTGCCAAAGCCGAAATCTGAGTTGTAAGTTGAGACATGGCCTCATTATCTTGCACAGCTGCTACCTTAAGTTTAGTCCTCTCACAACTCCAATTGTGAGCACTTGAAGCCATTTCTTCTATCAAAGCTAGCTTCATCATAGCTCTTACCCATTAATGCTCCTCCTGCAGCAGCGTCTACAAGTGATCTCAAAGTTTCATCCAAACTCAGATAGAATATCTCAATGAGGAGATTATCAGGTAGTCCATGATGAGGACATTTCCTGATAGCTTCCTTGTATCTTTCCCATCCTTCATACAAGGATTCACCATGAAATTTTGTAAAGTTGGTGATCTCATTCCTCAACCTAGCTGTCCTAGCCGGTGGGAAAAATCTCCTCAAAAACTTGTTTGACAAATCTGTCCAATTAGTGATGGACTCCTGGGGTAATGAATTGAACCAAGCCAAAGCCTTGTCCCTTAATGAAAAAGGAAATAGCTGCAACCGTATTGCCTCATCTGTAACACCATTCATCTTGATGGTGTTGCAATACTGAAGGAATTTAGCAAGATGATCATCAGGTGTCTCATTTGGATATCCTCCAAATTGATGAGCTTCTACCATCTGAATTAGTCCTGGCTTGATTTCAAAGTTGTTGGCTTGAACTGCTGGTCTTCTAATGGGATTTCCAGACACAGTTGGTACTGTGTAATCCCTTAATGCCCTGGCAGGGCTTGGATTTGATTATTGTTGTTTTCACCTTCTGCCATCCTTTCTGTTTGTCCTTGTTCTCTTTGTCTGTTCACTTTTCTTAATGAACGTAGTGTACGTTCAATCTCAAGATTGAGGGGTAGAAGTTCCCTACTTCTACTCCTGTGCATACAACCTGAAAAGAACACAGACAACAAACCAAACCGTAAAATGAGCCTAAATTACTAACAGAACTAAAATTGTTTAATATTAATCTTTCCCCGGCAACGGCGCCAAAAACTTGATCCGCTTGAAATGTTTAATATTTTAAAACCAATTCTCCAGCAAGTATACTGGGTCGATCAAGTAATAAAGTGATGAATGAGTATCGATCCCACGAGGAAAGTTTAATTACTAAACATTATTAGTTCATTTCAATATTTAGGCCAAGAGAAATCAAATTCTTTATATAAATATTACTATAATATCTACACTATGCAATGTCTAGTATTTACTAATTCTACTCACACAAGTCTTAACAAGTAAGGTTAGTGGGATTTAGATAAAATCCTATTTTCTCCAATCATGTTGAACTCGGGTTATTAAAATTGTTAGAGTTCATGCATATCCATGTGAATCTACCAAGATTGACAAATTCTAAAAAATGAATTTGAAAACCTTTTTCTACCTAAAACACTCAAGCTTCACACTGAGCATTTTGATAGATTCAATGTGCAACTAAGATTTCCCAAATCTGAGTTGACTCATTGTCCTAAATCTAAGTAATTACATAATCCTTCTTTAAAACTTATTTTTAAAACAATGTTGAGCAGTAATGATAGACTCTACTAGGATTAAAAACTCTCTTTGCCATCGCATACTTGAATTTTCCACCCAAATATAATTCAAACAAAATTGAAATCTTTGCCAAGATACCCAATTCCATTCAAACTTAAATTCATCCGAATTTTAAGTCATTAATTTGAATTTAACAAAGATTGCATCATTCTTACAACCTAATAACACTAGTTCAACAATCACTTCAGAAAATCAAGGATTTCATCATTTCCCACCGTTCAAATTTAGCTAATAACCATTTCTACTCTATCTAACAAGATACTAATAACAACTATTATAATATTCATCATGAAATGTAAATAACAAAGCAAGTGAAGAAGAAATTACCAGTAATTCGAGAAATCAAACCGTACAAATTGTATTTAAGATCCTTGTTAGCAAATTCTACTCAATCTACGAACAAATAGAACAAATTTGATGAAGATCCAAGTACATCTTGATTTTCTACCTCTATCTCTCTCTAAAACTATTGGGAGAAATTGAAAATGAAAAATATAACGTCCGTCCCTTTTCTCTCTCCTCAAAGCATGTAAAAATACATGCTTTTCGTGTAACTGTCGTGTAACTTCTGCATCCAACACCGGCGGTTTCATATCCAACGCCGCGGCGTTCAATCAAGCGTTAAGGATTTGTAAACTGATGGTGTTCAACGCCGCCTTTGAATGCCGGCGGCGTACTCATTGATTTGCCGGCGTTGCATTCAAATTCAAGTACTGTGTCCATCCTCAAATGCCGGCGGTGTTGGATCCAGCGTTAAATACTTAGGCTTTGTGATGTTTCAACGCCGCCTTGTAACGCCGGCGGCGTTGCCTTCTAATTTGCCGGCGTTTACTTTGATCTCTCTCAACGCCGCTGCGTTGGCCCCAATTCACGTGTTTGTGTGTTTCACTGCCAATTCACACAATTCTTCATGTTTCCTTGTTGCTACTTTCCATTTTCATTCTTGACCTGATTCCGAACAAATGACATGAAACTAAATATTAATTCCTTTGCTTTTATAATGATTAACACTGTCGAGCCTGGATTTGAAAACTATCCAGTTCATTTCTCTTAATCCGATTCATATTAAACCCTTAACCCCATTCAATATGAATCCTCGACTAGGGATTAAAAGAAATTTAATTTTGAAAGAAATTTTGGAGTCGCCACCCGATAAAAATCGGAAAAAAATGAAAGCCAGGATTAATGGGTCCGTTAATCCTAACTTAGCCACTAGTCTGCGAAAAGTTTGATTTAAAAATCAAACTTTTTAAAAAATACCAGATATCTGAGTCCGGGGGCTAACCTATTAAAACCTAAGCGGTTACCACTTTAAATTTAAAATTTAGAATTTATCCTTTTCTATACTAAAAAATTCAAACAAAACATTTATAAAACAAATATCTACAAGTTTAATCATTCATTTTTATTTTTATGTATTTATTTTTTTTTTAGGATTTAAATATCAACAAACATTTGTATTTTTCCTTTTCAAAAAAAACTTATAATATGTACAAAATGATTATTTCAAACTATCAAAACAAAATATATTTTTTCTAATTTTATTGTCGCCCCGTAGGTGCCTACGTACTCGCTAATCGAGATCAGACAAAACGTAGTTTTTTATAAAGAACTTAGTTTGTTGATCAATTTTATATTTTTAAAATATTCTCACTTTAAGTTCATTAAATTTTGAATTTTTATGAAAACCAATTTTGATGATCCTATGATCTAATCAATTGATTTTTATTTCATAAAAAATATATTTTTCTAAGTTCAAAAATCATTAATTTATGACAATTCATGGCTAATTTAATGCTACATGAAAATCAATTTTGATTAAACAATATTAATATTTCATAGTAAATTTATGAAAACATTTTGAATACAACTTTAATTATTTTCAAAGTCAATTTATGAAAATAATTTTGAAAACTTTGAGTATTATCTTTATAGCAAATTTATAAAGATAACTTTGATAAAAACTTGATTAATATCTTCATAGTAAATTTATGAAGATAAATTTTGATAAAACTTGATTAATATCTTCATAGTAAATTTATGAAGATAAATTTTGATAAAAAAACTTGATCAATATCATGATTCTCAAAACAATTTTTATCTTTATTATTCAACAACAATTTGGTTTTAAAAAATCCATTTACAATTTATTATTTTTCAAAATTCAATAATCATCACATATGTTCATAAATATTCAAAATATATCATAACAAAATTAAAATACAAAAACAGAACATCTCATGCATCAAATATATATTTAAAGATCAATTTATATGCAAATATATATTCATAAAATATTCAAAAATATCAAAAATTGTTAAAACATGTAAATTTACATTGAAAATAATTATTCTAATTTTTCTGGATTTTTCTGAATTCTTCTGGATTTTCTACGAATTTTTATTAATTTTTTCCTATTTTCTGAAATTAAATATAAAATAAATAAATAATTTAATAATACAGACTAACCTGGACCGTTGGATGAAGCGGAGGAGATCTGGTACGTTGATCTGGCTGACTGATCCTGACCGTTTGATCCTCTGACCTTCAATCTGGCGCGTTGGATTATTTGATCAAATCTGGGCCGTCTGATCTGAATGATCAAATCTGGAGCGTTGGATCTGCTGACTGTTGACCGACGACCGTTGACCAACGTTGACCGATGACCGACCGGGTTGGATTTCGGATTTCAGGTCGGATCTTGGATACCCGTCGGGCGAAGAAGACGATCACGCTACCTTTCGAGCGTTCCTCGGCCGCTCCTGGTGGTTTTCGAAGCCTGCAACCTTGTCGGCCCGACGTGGATTGGGGTGCTGCAGCGGCTAGTGGTGGTGGTTCACTCCCAGAACCACCAGAAGTGGCGGTTCTGTGGTGACCCAACGGCGGCGTAAATAGAAAATTCCCAAAAATTTTCAGAACTTCCAATTGCAAATTCGAGCAATTCTAAACACTATAATCAATCAAAAACACTTCCAAATGATCTAACACTCTTTAATTGGATCGAAATCCTCCCGATCACTTCGAATTTGCAATTTTTGCAATTCGAACACTTTCTCCTCTATTTTCAGATCTCGATCTTGTAGTGTGTATTTTGAGAAATTGAATTGTGTTTCTGCTTGTGGGGTGATCCTATTTATAGAGTTCGAAACAATTTGTCGTTTTGAAGCTTTATGATTGGTTCAATTTTTGAATCACGAATCGTTATATTTTTTCAAATAAGAACGATTCAAAATTAAGACTCGATTCGTGATTGTTGGTTCAAATTGATCACGAATCTTGTGTTTACAGATCATGACTCCTTGATTAAGTGTATTTAATTTGATCAATTGATACAATTCGGCCAATTTTGAAATTTGAAAATCATGTTCATTCGAATTTTTTCCCAATTTTCATGCCTTAATTAAGATGCCTTTTGGATGAAAAATGCATGAATTGTACAGATGTGATGTATCCCATGCCTAGTTTGTGTCTGTACAATTAATTTCGAAAAAACACAAAGATTCATTGATCAAATGATGTCTCAAAGTGGATGAACCGATGTGTCTTTTGGGAAAAAAAATTGAACAAAAAGGAAGCAAAATCTGCCTTGGGCTAGGATCGAACTCGAGTCCCTTGCTCTTGTGTCCATGGTCTGAACCGTTAGGCCGTTGGCCTGTGCCTTGGTCATATAGCTAATCCACTAATACTTAAGGCTAATAAAATATATGTTATATTGAGCTCAAATAATTATTTATTTTAATTTTTCTTACATATATTTTATTTACATTATATTATTCATTTAATTATATTATTATTTTATTCCTCTATTTTTTATTTTTCTATTTTCTCTTATACTATTTTTATTATTATTATATTTTTTTGAACTCAACATGACATTAATTTATTTAGACTTGAGCCTATTTTTTAATTGGCAAAAATTGGGTGTCTACAAACACAATAAGTATCATTCATAGATGAAAATTATATCAATTTTCTGGTTTATCAATTGAGTGGAGTGTGTGAACGACTCATCCGCGTAGAAGAATAGTCGACATGGCATCGTGAGTTTATTTCCATTAACTGATATACTTGTTGTGCTTGTAATTTAGTTACATTAGAGTTAGGAAAAGAAAAAGGATATGTATGTTAATTAATTCTTTCAAAGAATCCTAAGAATATCGAAGCCGGAATTGATTTAAAATATTTGTTTTAGTATAACACTTGCTTGTATGAAATGCTTTGATCACCTTAAACTTGATAATAATAATGTTATGATATCATAAATAAATGGATTCATGCATATCACGAAATGAGTCATATTGCATTTTGGGTTATTATCCTTGGGTGAGAAGGATAGTGAGCTCATGTCGAAAGCAACACTTGGTGGAGGATCGAAAGCGATTGCTTGTCGGTGTTATCGAAAATAAAATGCTTGGCGGAAGATGAAAGCAAGGCTCAATTCAAGTAGACTTCATGTGCTTGGCGATATTGATCGAAAGCATAAAACTTTTTATTAAAATACTTGTTTTGAAGTTATGTATCACCAAATCCCGAATGGAGAGCGCAAATCCATTCAACATATAGTTCCAGAAAACTATATGCCTTGTTTGCCCACGTATATTTGCATCCCATTTGTTTGCTTAATTAACTTGTTTGAAACTTTGTTACAATAGTTATTTATAGAAATAATTCTCACTAAGCCTGTTAGCTTACCCCCATAATATATTTTGCAGTTTCCCTATTTATGGTTAAGGCCACGAGGACCTGCGATTCAGGTAATTTCTTTTGGATAAAGGAAATTTTAGTTGAAGTGTAGTATTAGTATTGATGTACAAATATCCTTGTAATAGATTAGTAATCAAAGGAAATGACCTAAGTTGTAAAGATTGTTGTTATAAGTAATTGAATATTATGAATTTTTTCTTAATTTGTTATTGTACCTTCTTAAGTTTCATAATTCCATGTATGGTTCTCTAAAGTTGTGAAAGTACGCCTTACACTTAATATAAAAGCTTTGAGAACGACTAAGTTGTCATACTTAAGCTTTAATATTAAGTGTGGGACTATTACGTTTAGGGTACCCTTTGGGGCGTGACAGTCTCTTGCATCTTTAATAGTGTCTCTTTATCTTTAATATTGTCTCTTCATCTTTAATAACGTCTCTTCATCTTCTCTCACGTAACTAATAACCGACAAAATAATTAATTTAAACATTAGTTGACCATAAAACACTCTTATTTTATATCAAATGACATCTTTGCCTTCAATATAAAATATTTATTTGTGTATTATATAGGTGTTATTAGCGAACAAACAAATTCATTTATTACCCTGCCGTTTGAATTGTAAAACAATAAAACAAACAACCATGTGTCTCTCCACAGCAGTAGCTAAAACAGAGCAAACAGCCCATGTTTTCTTATAGCCCTACCATGAAATCCCACAAGTAAAACAAACCAAAACACAATCAAATCTTCAATATTACACAACACATATCCATTGCGAACTTTCAAGAGGAAAGTCCTCACTTAGTTAAAAACAAACTTGAACATCAAGAATCAAAAGTCAAGGTAAGGTATCGATTTATTCTAATTAGTTATTCTTGGAACATAAAACTAAACCCCTTGTTTATGATCCTAGGTTTCGGTTCCAATAGTAAGAAGGGTTTTTCCACATCATTTTCATTCCATCAAGGTAAACTCTTATCTAACTTCAAATCTAAATTGCTTTCATGCTTAGAAGCTATAAGAAATCTATGTGTAATGCTGATTATATGCTCTTAGTATTTGGCCCTATCATGCCAAATTAGGTGCAAGCTTTATTCTTTCATCCTCTTGAACCATCCATGTTCTACTAGAGGTACATCTTATTTAAAGGATAATAACATGAGGAATGTGAACTTGAATATCAAGATACTAAGACCCTATGGTATTCGGCATGTGTAAGGAGGAGACTAACATGTACGAGCAATGATCTAACCTAGGTTGTAGTTACAAAAATAAGATCCTAAGGTGATTCAAGAAGTAAAAATTTAACTAACAAAACTCTAGAAGCTCTTAAGCTAATGATCAACATTTAACCCCATAATAGATTTATAAATTATTAAACTAATTTCATATTCTAACTTATCTCATAATAGTAAACATGACTATAACATGATCTACAAGAAAAATTTAGCTAGCAAGACCTTTAGGAATCGCATAGTGATTTTGGCCTTATAGGACTTAAAACACAATATAATGTAAGAATAAAAACTATATGCATGAAGATCAACCCTAAACCATAAATAATACAAGTCACGGCTCAATTAGTACACTTAAATAAAATGTAAGTATAATACACAAATAATATCTGTAGACACCTCATTTTGACATTTATTTTTTGTCAAATTATTGTTAATTTTAGTATACATATAACTAAATTAAATAAATTTTTTGCAACTATAAGTATTAAAAATTAAGAATGAAAATTAGAAAAATAAATCAAATTAAAGAAAATAAATATAATTGATGTAATATATATACATAATATGGTATTATAATTTTCAAAAAAAAAGTTACTGTTCATCATCTTCAACCTCCGGCCGCCCGATGGGCCATTTTCGAGCTTGTTTTCGGCCCATTTTCGGACCTTTTTCACAAATCAAATCCATATTTCAAAACTAGGCATGGAGTAGTTTGTTTTGACATATAATTTAGCATATTGATCAACAATAAAGATTTCAAATATGGACTTGAAAGTTAAAAAAAAAAAAAACTCATTTTTTTAGTTTCGAAAAAATCTTAAAATCCAAAAATTTTGCCAAAAACGTGTGTTGTTTATTAATATTGGAACGTTAATGACAGCTATGAGCATTTAATTGAAGATTATAACCGTTTTAGCCCGATTTTTTCGGATTTGAATCAAAAACATTTTGAGACTAGCTCTATAAATAGGAACAGGAAAAAAAAAAGAACAAGAACAAAACACTAAAAACAAAGAAAAGAAAAATCAAATAGCATCTAAACACTTAGGAGGTCGAGAACTCCATCCCCATAAGTTGATTAGCTGTCGAAACCACCGAAAGGCTATAGTCGGAGTAACCATGAACTCTGCTTCTACTCTCAGAGTTGCCACCATCGACCACCAGCTGCCTTCGGACGACCGTATCCAATATCACAGCCAGTGAACCGTCGTCGGAAAATCCAACCCGACCCATTGTTTGTTCACCATTGATCGTCCCTAATTGTGCGCCCAATACAGGTCGGTTTCAAATTCATATAATCTCTAACCGATTGAATCCCCCCTAAGCTCTTTCTCGATAAACTCGAAAAGTTGGTCATGAAATATTCTTGTATGCAATATTCAAGAATGTAATACGACTCTCTAGTCTCCACACTCATGCTTATTCCAGTTTTTCGGTCCTCGTAGGAATCATCCACAGGAATAAAAATATTCAAAATTTTATTTATAATTATATCCACATTTAAGTTATAAATCTTACCTACCTGGGTCCACTATGAAACATCTTCAATGCATACATGAGTAAAGTTTTACTCACTAGGCCATATATCTGAGTTTCATAAATATTTTTCTCCCCCAGGAACGAAACTAGTGCATATCCACACTAGTAGGTTGTTTCAAAATGTATAGTTGGCCAGATCTTGCCTCACTTAGTTTGCTTAAGTACAACAAATGTGAAGAGTTACGAGTATAGATGGGATGTTTACAAACATGGGAATAAGTATGGTATTATGTAGAGTTTAACAATTTAAAAGGCAAATTAAAAACATGATGAGAAAAGATTAAATAGGTATTACATGCCATGTTATTTTGTAAATTTATGATTTTTAACGATGATAGTTTTTATTGATGCCTTGTTAATATAAATATGTGATTTTTGCCATGATACATATTGAATCTTGTTCTAGTAGTATAACATGAGATTTTTCTTTTAAAACCATGATATTCAATGTATGATATTTTTTATTTGAAATATAATTAACGTACAATATCTCATGATTTTGAAAATTTTGAGTCTTGCAAATATTCAATTTCATCTTGACGTGTTTATTATGTCACATCTTGAGGTTTTGATGTATGATTTGCATGTGATTATATGAATTAGTTTGGTTGAAAATCGATATGTTAAATTTCTCTTATGATAATTTGATTTGTTGTAACATATAAGTCGAATTGCTATATATGATATGACGTATGATCAAAATCTCTTGCTCAAAATTCTTTCTCACTTAGAAAAATCAATTTTCATAAAGTTGCTAAAGTCTAAAGTGATAGATTTAGGATCCATATCGAAAACAATTAATTTTGTTAAAATTAATAAAATTTAATAAATTTAAAGCGAAAAGATTTCAAAAAATTCTAAAATTAACCAACAAATTAAATTTTTCTAAAAGAACTACGTGTGGTCTGATCCCGATTAGCGGGTACGTAGGCACCTAAATAGGTGACTTAAAATATGTAAAAAAATTATTTTTTGAATTTATTTGATTTGTTAGTTTAGTTTAGAATATATGACTATTGATAGAATTTAATAAGATTTGATTCATTTGAATATCTCGAGTTTTTAGATTATATATGATCATTGATGGAATTTGGTTAGATTAGTATTTTTGTGCATATTAACCATATGTTTAGTTAGTCAGATCTTTCTAAATAGTTTAAAAATTTGAAGCTAGGGTTTAAAAGGAAGCAAGTTAGTCAGATCTTTCTGAATAGTTTAAAATTTGAAGTTAGGGTTTAAAAGGAAGCAATTTAAATATGGAAATTTAAAGTGATAACCGTTTAGGTTTTAATAAGTTAGCCCCCGAACTCAAGCTAATTTCTGGTTCTCGTTTTCAAAACGATTTTTTTTGTAGATCAGTAGCGAAACCAAAATCAACCTACCCATTGGTTTTGGTTTATTTTTTCTCTCGACTTTAGTCGAGTGACGACTTCGAAATATTTTAAAAAATTCAAAATTTCCTTTAATTCTTAGTCGGAATTCTATTGAATGGGTCATGGTTTAGTATGAATCGGATTAAAGGAAATCAACCGGAAATCGAAAACTAGGCTCGACAATATCAAATTAGTTTATAAGCAAATAAAACCTAAAATGAGACCCTATAAATGACAGAAACTTTGATCAATAAAGACAGATAAGGTTGACAAATGAAGAAATAATAAATCAAAATTCGCTATCATACAATACTAAAGAATATAAAACCTGAATAAGATTAAATTAAAATCTAATAAAATTCACTTTGAGCATAAATAAATATCAATCAAAATCAAGAGAAACAAAATGAAAACAAATATTACATAATAAGTATCCATTACTATGGAATCATTACCTTAAAAGACCAATACAAGTAATACAAATTGTATTAATTACCAATATAGGACACTTAGGCACCCATGGGAGTTCAATTATCTAATTATATATCTTATTGATTAACATTTCTGTTCATCTCAACAGGTGATTTTAGTACTATCGAGGATTTCCCAGTTGACTACTATGATTAGATAGTATGAGCGAGTAATTCAAACTTATTACATTGTTTGTGCTTATTGCTTAGCTGCATCTGTAATGGAAAGATAATAATGAAATTGTTGTGAGTATAGGATTATGGGCATTGTATGATGTATGAGTTTGATGGTTGCTAAGTTACGCTAATAATAGTGATAATGGAATTTCTTGTGAACTCATTGTATGTATAGCATGTTGACTATCTATATAATGCTTGATCACCTTAAACCTAACTAAAGACTGTTGGTACTATAAATGTAACAGATATGCATTGCATAATTTGCATATACTACATTATAAAAGCGTGACAACCTGCTACGTATTAGTATTTTGGTTCTATGGTAATACTCGGTTTTTCTAGGTAAGTTGTTATTTCTATGCAGGATTACCTTTATTCCGTAAATTCCATGGGAACTAACTAGTAAATAAAGGGCACTGCTTGTGGTATGGATTTCAAATAACTAACACTTAGTGGAGTTTCTAAGGCTTGAAATAGGAAATGAGCGTTAAGATATACTTAATCTAAAGTGAGGATTGTTGTTTTCTTATATGCTTAGTCTCTCCTAGTTAGGTGAGTCATAGACAAGGATTTCCTTTAACCCCAATGAAAGGGCGTAAATCTCCATCTTGTCTAGATTCCAGGTTATCCAAGCTTGTAAATATGCATATGTTTGATTGATGCATTACATATGAATGATAATAACTTGCTTGATATGTAATATGTTCCTTTATTCACTGAGCCCATAGTTTATGCTCACACTCCTACAGTCCTTATAGGTTAATTCGTCGACCCAGGTTAGTACCTTCTCAAAGCTTAACACTAGTAAGGTTCCATAGCTAGAAGATTTATGGGTTAAAAAGGATAGTATTTCTAGTGATATGTGTTAGATGATGTTAAACATCATTTTTGTGGACTTTATTTATGAGTTGTAGTTTGTAATATCTTATTATTTAGACAGATACCTAGAAAGTTCTATTTACGATGATGTATTTTTATATGTGTTCATCATTCTTATCATTGCAACTGAAAAGATCCTATTTTGTTAAAAATATGTCATTTTCCAAGGAAAAACTAGTATTAACATGTATTTGTTATCCTTTCTAATGTTTCCCTAATTTATCTAATTTCAAGTTTTAGACATCAAATACTATCATAATATGTATATTACTACTATGGTACCCTTAGGGCGTAGCAATAACTTATGGAAAAATAAATATATTTGATAAATAACCACTTTCTATATATATCACAAACTTATAATATATATATATAATTTATTATAATGATATATATATTATTTGTCTTATATTATTATATTATATAATTTTGGTAGTTTTATTCTATTGTGCCTTTTTTATATTAACTTTTCATATCATAATTACATTTGGGTCGTTTACATGGAGGAATGAAATGAAGGAGGAATAGAAAAGTTATTGTACCCCGGAAAATTTTCATAATTCATAGAAAATAATCCTAGAAGTCTAATATTAAAATTGAAATCCCGAAAATCGACTCAAGTTAAAACCAAATTCTAAATCAAGTCAAACACAAAAATTCTTACTCTTGAGAAAACGAGAACCCTTGAAACAAAATATAAAATCCAACTATCGATTGAATCAACATCCGTACACCAATCAAATGATCTACCCAATTCCTAAAACGCAAACGATATATCCAAATAATGCTCAACAACCAAATGATAAGATCTTAAATTTTTCGGTGAATTTTAGAATCAGAAATTTCAATTTTCACCAAAAGTCAAATGAGTCAACTTATAATCCTAGACTCGGTTAAACGATCCCGAGAACTAAAAACTATTAAATAATCACAAAAAAAATAAGATAAACCATAGATATCGAGAAAAAAATATAAAACGGTCAAAACTCGAAAATTATATGATCTTACGAATAACTCAACAAAACCAGAAGTCAAACCGAAACCCTAAAAGTCAACAAAGCTTATAACAAACCCTAGTATTTAAGATCTAACAATCCTGCGCTCTTAAACCCTAAACAACGAAATAAAAATAATTTTTTATAATAGTTCGTAATAATATAGAGAAGCTTAAAAATATCATATTCGCATATTTCTAGTGTTTTTCGGATCCAAATAGGATCAGTTTTCAAAATCGTGCCTCGGTATACCGGATGGCAAAAATATTCCGTTAATACCAATAGACTCGTAAAAATATAAGATTTTCAAAAATATCAGTTTTAGAATTTTTCGATAGCTAAAAATTACAAATATCGCATTATTACGCGTATTTTTATTACTACGGGTACTTTAATTGTCTAGTCTACTATTCATAGTACTTTTCTGCTATTTATTACTATTTCACTATCTCTACTTTTTCTTATACCTATTTCTTACTACCTACATACCTATTTTCTTACTTTTTACATTTCCAATACAACTTTATTCACATCAACTTTACACATTATTTCCTTTCTTTACAAAAATTATAAAACAAATAAATTCTTCTCTCCCCTCCCTCTCAAAACAGCCGCCCCCCCCTCTCTTCACTAAATTATTTTTTCTTTTTCAATTATTTTATTACATCAATAATTCACTCCAAAAATTCTATAAATACCACATTTCTCCTTCATTCTTTCACACAATTCATTCTACTACCAAAACTCTCTCAAATTCACTACACAAACTCTCTCCACAAAATTTTCTTCTACCAAAATTCTCTTTCACCAAATACTCACAAAATTTCTCTATACAACTACCATTTCTCAAATAAACCACATAACCACATAACCACATAACCATACATTCACTACCATCTTCAAACCACATAAACACTTTAGGTAAAGATTTATTCCAACCATTTATTTTCTCATGTCATGTAACTTAACATGACTATGGTGTTGCTTTGAAACTCATATGAGTAGTAAAAGCAACAACATGTTCATGTTTTGTTCTTATACATAAACTTCCTATTTTATATGTTTTATTGATTTTATTGTTGTTTATAATGCTAATTCCTTATTCATATCTAACTAAATATATTATGCATTTATTATATAATCTTTAGAGTTATAAGCTCATTATTATTTATTTAATTTCATGCTTTGCAATTTATTATTTTCATACTATTTCCTTAAGACAATTCTTTCTAGCCTTAGACTTGTCCATATCAAGTCAAAACAACATTTATTTATTTTCTTTAATCTTTTGGGACTAGTCTATTCTTAGTCTCGGGATGCCTTGATGAAGCTAAGGCTCCCTGTCACGCTCCGAAGGGTACCCTAAACGTGGCAACCCGCCACATATAATATCAAGGCTTAGGAATGACTACCTTAGTCATGCGAAAGCCTTAGTATTATATGTAAGGCGTGTAGCACGGTAATAGGAGACGCTTTTGGGAAGCATAGTTTAAGCAAGTAAAAATGAACATACAAGAATCCAGAAATAAAACATAATTATATCATTAATAACTAAAGGTCTATTACATGATTTCTTAGGGCATACCTCGCTAATCCCAAGGATCGTGATACTCTTTACAACATCCAAAATACTATTAAAGATTTCAAAGGAATTCTAATCTAAGTCTTGAGTAGATTTCTCCAAAAGCTTCAATATATAAAACTTACACGGATACGGGGAGGCCTCGGGCACAAAAATAGGTGTCCCTGAGAATACAAATACCTATAGGGGTGTAAGCTTATGGGCTTAGTGAGTAAATCCCAAAATTCATACTCAAAGAAAATTATCAACCAAGTTTATTATTCAAACATATGGAATGCAACAACACGTGAGCATACAAGACATATGACTTTCCGAGAATCATATGTTGAATGAATTACGCCCTTCATTCGGTTGGGTATCAGGCCAATTACAGCCACAACTTTTAAAAACACTTTTATAGATCTTATCGGCTCCTATACGTCATCAAAAACTTGTAGTTATTACAGGCTCCTACTAGCCACCAATTTTGTAGTTTTTACCGGCTGCTATTCGCCACTTACATGATATATCGTTTCTGCCTACCACCACTATTATACACTTGTCCCATCAATTGTATAGTAGTGAATGAAATGTGACTCAACATGAAGTGCATGAATAATTTCTTTAATTAAAGTCTAGTAGTTACATTTAACTTCTTTCAAGTGATCAATCAATTTCAAACACTTCAAGATATTAATGCACATATAACTTTATTACAAACAATTTGAGTTTCGATATACTTAGTATTCTTTCAACATATTATCATACACTTCCTTTTGATTTTGCCTAAATTCTAGTGCAACTAATTTTACAAGCACAATCAAGAGTATGAGAAAATTAACAGAAAGTAAACTCACTCAGCCATGATGACACCTTTCTTGAAATGGATGAGTCGGTCGGGATTTCCACTAATCGTAGTAATCTTCGGAATATGAACAATCCTCCTCGAGATTATCTAAAAGAAAGAAGAATACCTAAGATGAGTATTTCATGAACTTCTATTCTTGAAGATTCTAATCTTTTCTTAAAATCGCGGTAAAATCGTATAAGGGGAAATTCCAACATAAAATGGTCATAACTTGCTCATTTTAACTCGAAATTTTGCGTATAATTTATCGTTTTCTACCTACTCGAAAGATCTACGCATTTCTAAGCTAATTTTCATAAAACTAAGTTGTTTGGGTCCCGAAAAGGCAGCGACCAGATTTACCACGAATTTGCAAAAACTTGTTTTCCTTCTTGTACACAAAGCTCATTTGAAGAGATGAATATTTCAAGTATTTTGTAAACTTTTTGAAGGGTATATGCTTATATGTAATGATTCATAACAAAAGTATGAAGTAAATGGAGTTGTCTCAATTCATGAAAAAGGTAAAGTCTTGAAAGATTTGAACTTGAGAAATTTTGAAATATTTATTTTACTCTAAAAAGATCTTGAGCTACTTTGAAATGAGTATTTAATTTCTTAAGTATTTTAAAAGAATGATTTTTATTTTTCTAATGCTTAGTTTCCAACAATTTGTAATAATAATAATTTTCACAAAAGAATATTTTAGTTCTTGGTTTCTTGGGATCATTTTATTTTAATGAAAAGGGGTTCTATTAAAGAAAAAGATGAAGTTATTGTAAAACTCTTGTTTACTTCATAAATCCTTTGTATGTTTAAAAAAAATTTCTTGTAAGTTCCTCTAGGCTTGTTTAGGATGACTTCTTAGTTTCTTAGGGAAAACATTAACTCCATACTTTTATTTCTAGGGGAAAACTTTTTATCTTAAGAAAACATTTCCTTTATTTATCTTGTTGAGACAAGACCATTATGTTCATGCATGAATATGAATCATAAGCTATGAAAATATGAAAAGAACATAATAACTTAAAAGAATAAGCATATAAAGAAATAAATCAAGTATTGGGACCTTAGTTCATCAAGGTACCCGGGACTAAGAAAAGATTAGTCCCGAAAAGAAAGAAAAAGAAAATGTTTTGACTTGATGAGGACAAGTCTAAGACTAGAATGACTAGTCTTAAAAACAACTTGAAATAAATAAATTGCAATGAAGTAAATAAATTGCATGAAAGGTAAATAAATTGCAAAACATTGAGCTTTATGCTCTAAATAATATATATAGCTATATAGATATTTAGATAGTAATGAACATAAAAGAACACAAAGGAGTTGGAGATTTTGAACAAAAACAAAGTATGAACCTATTGTTGCTTTCTTAACCTTAATGGTTTTAGAAAACACACACTAAGTTCATACTAAGTAGATGAACATAGAATTTCTTGAAGGCATATTACCTAAAAGAAAGAAGAAGAAGAAGACTTCTTGGAGAGAATTCTTGAGAGATTTTGAGAGAGTAACTTTAGTAAAGAAGTGGTGTGAAAGAAGTGAAGGTATGAGGGGGTATTTAAAGAAATGTGGGAGATAATTTGTGTTAATTAAATGTGAAAAATAAAACAAATTGAGGCATCATTTGTTTGGGGGGGGGGGGGGGGGGTTGGGATTTATTTTTTTGTTATTTTGTTAATTAAAAGTAAGAAATGAAATATGTGAAATTATATTGCAAATGAAAATGTGTAAGAAATAGGTGTATGGGTTGTAAGAATAGGTTGTAAGAAAAAATAGAGATAGATGAATAGTGTAGAATAGTAGAAAATAGTATAATGTAAAAGTAGACATGACAATTAAACACCGGTAGTAAGAAAATACACGTATAAAAGCGATATCTGATATTTTTAGCTATCGAAAAATTACGAAATTGATATTTTTGAAAATCTTATATTTTTATGAGTCTAACGGTATATTCGGAATATTTTTCCTATTCCAAGCTTCCGGACACGTTTTTCAAGAACTATGTCCGATCGGGTCCTAAGAACACTTGAATTTTGTAAATCTGACATTTTTACGTAACCTATAGCTATTACGAACCATAATAACTAATTATTCCCACTTCGTTTTCTAGGGCTAGAGAAAACGGCAATGCCGGACTTAAGCGGTTACGGTGAACTAGGGTTTTGTTGACTCAGAAAAATCCGGTTGACTTCTAATTATGGTTTAAACTATAATTCGAATCCAAAATTTTCGAGGATTTACACTCCTAATACTTGATCGGGATACCTTGATAAAGCTAAGGTTCCCAATACTTGATATTTTTGTTTTGCTTATTATTATTTGTTTCTGGTATTTTCTTATGTTCTTATTATATTATATGCTCATGATACTTGCATCTACATAATGATATTGTCTCAACATCTAAGAATAGAATTTTATTTTACTAAAGGAACTTAAAACTAAATTTTCTATTATGTAACTTATCACAAAATAATGAAGTTATTATCAAACAACATAAAAATAGAGTAATACAAGTTTTCTCAAAGTTTTCTTAAATAACAAAGATAGTTTTACCAAGGAAACATAAGAAATAAATACTTTCATTGTATATTATGGAAACCTAAGTTTTAGTAAAATAATTTGTTAGTTTTCAAAGTTCTTACAAAAAGCTTAAAGATTAAACTCTTTTAAACTCCATGACAAAACCAAGAAACAAACTAAGTTTTCAAAATCAAGATAAATTCAACTCATAAAGTTATAAACCCACTTAGGAAAAATAATGATTTTCAAATTTCTAAAGAAAGAACTTATTTTCAAATAATATAAACGAGATAAGATTAAAAGCAAAGGATTTTATCAATAAAGAGGATTCTTTTCAAAGGAAACAAAAGAACAAGTTTTAGAAAACAAAAACTTATATTTTAAATAATAAAGACAAGACACAATTTCTAAAACCATTCTAAATACAAATTCATAAAAAGTTTTTCAACAACTTAATATACTTTTGATAAATTTGATCTTTAATCACTAGAAGTAAAATTTATGCAAGACTAAATGTTAAAGGAAAATTTACTTGTTTTTGGAAAAAGAATGAAGAAAATAAAATAAGAATATACTCATTTATAATAACCTATGAAAATATAAAGTTTTTTCAAAAGACTTGAAAAGAAATTGTCAAAGTTAAGTTTTAACAACTCAAAATGAATTGTTGTATGAAATAAATTATTGAGACACTACCATTAGAAATTTTGCATGTAGCGTGAGATTATCTATATACTCAAAGGATTTATCAATTATATATATTATATATATATATATATTTTACTAAAGGATTTTTGAATGAAGTTGAGTTAGAAAATGGATTTACAAAAGTTTGGAAATATTTGTTTTAAACCTGTACCCAACGTTTTCGAAGCCTAAATGACCTTATATGTCAAAGATAACCTTAGAAATGGATAGATCTTTTCGAATAAGTAGAAAACGGTATTTTTTATGCGAAATTCCGAGTTAAAATGAGCAAGTTATGGTCATTTTAAATTGAAATTTCATTCTATACAATTTTGACGAACATAGTGAAATAGAATTAGAAAGTTCAAGAAGAATTTCTATGAAATACTCATCCCGGGTATTTCTTTTGTCTAGGTAACAAAGATACGAGATTACTCTTCTTGAGGATTACTACGACTAAGAAGATCGCAAAATGGATGAGTGAGTTAATCCTCTTCAATTTCGTTACCTTACTTGTGTTTGTAAATTAATAGCATTAATATACTAAGAAAAGATAAAAATAGATATATATTTGGGGAATTCGGGGTTATGTGTATATATGTGATTCTATGTTTATGCGTGAAATAAGAATTAAGAATATCGCAACTTCAAACTGCCTGTTTAAGTAATTTTGCTTACTTACCTGTATGACTGCTTATTATTTGCTAAATTGATTGATCGCCCCCTAATAAATCTTAATAAGGTTTGGCTTAAGAAAAATAAAACGCTCATGTATAGCATCCATCGAGTCACATCTCTTTCGGAAGGCTGCTACTCCTATGTGTAGAGTTGGATTGACTGTGATTGTGCTGTGACACGGGCCATGTTCCTTTCTAGAGAATCCAAATCACCTAGGGAATGAGACTCTAGGTTCGGAGCCGAGCCAACCGAATGCTTTGGGTAGGGACCTGGGGACTATTAGTAGAGGATCGAGGATCTTAAACACCGATTCCCTAACCTTCGATACGGAGGGGTAAATTCGTTCTATATATAGTTTCCGGATAACTATATATATTTGCGTAATCACGTGATTGTTGCATTGTATGCATAGCATATGTGTGGAAATCCAAATGAACTTGTTTGAAAATATGGTGCGAATGAAAAGGAATATCTCACTAAGCTAGTTGTAGCTTATACCCCTATAGATTTTGTTAAAACAGGTATACCCGTGGCTTAAATTGAGAATCATGATGTTAAGGAAGTCATGAGGAATGTTAAACTTCTATGAAAGAAATGGGAGCATAAGATAAAGTAATTTTGTAAGGTTCTCTATATGTAATGACTTATATGATTAGTATTATGTTGATTCTAAGATGTATATTTATTTGAAGTCAATAGAGGGATATACCCCTAAGAATTGTAACTTGATATGTTATATTTTATGATAAGTATTCTCTTTGCCTTGTTACTTACTTATTATCAATATAAATTACGCTACCGATGCGTTCCCTTGGTTGTGATGTACGCCTTGCACATGATATAGAAGCCTTTGCATGACTGAGGTAGTCATCCTAGGCTTTAGTATTGTGTACAGCGGACTGCCAAGTTTAGGGTACCTCTCGGGGCGTGACAATTTAAGTTGGTATCAGAGCAACAAGGTTTTGGGAATTAGGAAAAAGGATATTAGAAGTTTAAAGTGATATGACTTGATCTTATGTCTAAGAATCCTTATGTCTAAAAATAGAACTCTACCTTAGAGAATATTGGAAGAAGGCAGGAAATACTTATACAAGAATCCGATGATATTTAGGAAGACATGAAATGGAGGTATCACATAAAAAAAAAAAAAAAAAAGATTTGCCCTAGAATGTTGACTTAAGATTGAGAAAGATAGAAATGACTTAGAAATAGAACATAGCAGAACAATGTAGAGAAAACATGAAGGAGACAAAGAGTTGAGTTATGGAATGAATAAAGTAAACCTACCTTAGCAATTTCAATAAGCCTTGATGCATAGTGACCCTATTCGACTCCTAACTAAAACTAATTAAGAACAAGATAAGTGTAATGCCCCTTTTATAGGTAAGACCCCTAGGCAAATAATGTCAAGTACCTGCGACCAAACGGTAAAAATCTATAACGCTTCTCTTTTCCTTAAAAACAAATAACATGTGCATAAAACCCGAATTGAAGAAAATATCTAATACGACCGCTGCGTTTGGTTCTAGGAAGCTACTCGAGGAAGTTATGCCACGATCAAGCATCCCTCTCGAAGAACAACAAGAATAAGGAGCACCCCTACCACCAGATCTGACTCAAGAACTCTTGAACACCATGAGATGTCTAGAAGAGACGATAAGAGCATAGATATAACAAGCACCCACGACCTCTACACCCGATCCAGTTATAAGACCCCAACTCGGAGCGACACCAGTATCGCAAGTGCCTTCCTTCATGGCCAATCCAGACCCCAGGGCAAAGAAGCATAAACGACTCCAACCTCTTAAGGAACCGTAACTCCTAAGTTCAAGTGCTGGAAGTGTAATGTAGACATTTTCCCAAACGTTGCCCGCGACTACAAAACAAGTGTTACCTCTGTGGAAACAAAGATCACAAAATCCGTGATTATCCTAAGAAGAATGGTACTCTCTGCTTTGGTTATGCAAAGGAAAGACATGAAGCCAGCATTTGCCAACAACAACAAGAGAATGCTACGTATGCAGGCGCCCCATCTGTAGGACCAAGAATTACCCCACAAATGCCAAGGAAACGTGCTACATGTGTAAAGTAACGTACCTCTATATACGTGAAGATCTAAAGTCGCAAGGTCTATGGGATGACCCCATCCCATTATCCAAAGGAGATGACTCATCCAAGAAAGAATGTGGAACTTCGTCTAGAGATCCTACCACAAAATCTCACTATAAAGGAAAAGAAAAAGCTTTTGATGATGAAGACGAGGGATCAATAGGCTCAAGTTATCAAGGAAATGTTCCTACCCTGTGAAGAGCAATCCGAAGCAAGGACGGAAGCTAAACCTTCCGTAAAAACTTTAATATACTAATGAGGAGTAACGCTTTTGTTAAAGGATTAACGATGATGTAAATATTGGCTATGTAATGATTTGAAATTTTAACCATGTTTTGCATCCTTTCTTTGAACTTTTGTAAAGGAAGTATTTAAGTCTTCCTTTTGTTTCCATATATTTGTTTTAATGATATGAATTTCCTTTTTCATTATTATGATTTCAGTTAATTTTCAATATTCATTTCCGTACTCGATGGTTATTAGCATGTTTCTTGTATGTTTTTTCGAAAAACGTCTAAGACTTAATAAAGTTCAAGAATCTTACACTAGCTTAATAAAACCTGTAGAACAAATAGGAGACACACTCGTGCGCAACACAACCGAGAAATACCCCCTATAGAACTGAGAACTCAGAAGGACCTCAACAAACAAATCAACCAAGAATGGACCAAGCTAACATCGAACAGCTTGCCAACCTCATAAGGAATTTCGCACAATAGGCTTATGCTATGCCCGCACTAGTACCTGCACAAGAAGCGGCACCAAAGTTCCAACACCACCCGTGGGAACGGTACCAGCTGAGCCGGCATCATCAAAACCTTATCAAAGTATGTTGCCAGATTTCATCAAGTGAAATCGATATTTTGATGGAGCTTTTGGAAAACCGATGAAGTCAAGGATTGGTTAGCACAAATAGAGCGATCTTTCAATGCTTTTGAAGTATCACAACACCTTCAGCTTACATATGGTACTTTTATGCTGAGATTCAATGCAAGGATATGGTGGGAATCCAAAAGTAGGGAGCTGCTACTGCCAATCACATGAGAAATATTTAGGCATGAATTCTTGGAGAACTTTTTCCCCGGAAGCTTGAGAATCCAATATAGTGCAAATTTCTTATGTATCTCTCAAGGAGGCCGTAGTCTTGAACAATATAAAACGGAGTTTAATAGGCTGTTACAATATGCCCCTAAATCATATAAGAATAGCGAGGAACTCAAGAGGCAAGTATTCTTAGGAGGATTGGATGAAGACCTTTGCATCAAGTTGATAGAGTTTGACATCAAAGATTTCCGAGAATTAATGGAAAGAGCACGAATTGTAGAAGGTGGTAAGAAAAGGAGAAGGACGGAAGGGAATGTCATGATAATTGAGGAAGAATCTATAAGTGAACCTAGCTTAAGCCTTAAAGTCAATGAGCTCGAACCATCGGTTAGCCCAAGTAGTTGGAAATGCAAAGGGGGACATCAACCAAAACAGTGTCCTAAGCTACAACACAAGTGTTACTACTGCAAAAGTCCGAACCACAAAGTCTTGAGATGTCCAAAGAAAACCTCTGCCACTTGCCTGATCTGTAAGGAACCAGGACATATTGCCAAGCAGTGCCCTAAGAAGAAAAATGTGGATAGTACAAAAAATAGAAATAATAGCAGGATCGGAAGATACTCGGTAATACCCCCACAAGAAGTACGTGTATACAACCTACAAGGACAATGGGTTTGCGAGAAAGCCGACCACAAAGAGATAGAATTTGCTACATTGAAAGAAGACGATAGTTAGGGATGCGATTCGATATCAAGTTAACATCGTACCCTTAGATGTTAGATTTCCTTTTTATGTCGCTAAGACCAAAGGAACAGTTTGCCAGTAATGACCATAGATTATGTAATCGTCACCTTTTCCCCCTTAATACAGAATGAATAGATATAAGATCAAAAAAAATTTAGTACATATCAAAAGAAGAAATCAAATCAAATGCCATCTATCCTGAACACACTAAAAACAAAGTATATCAAAAGCTTAACTATTACCGCTAAAGGCTAGAACCAGTGATGATAAAATCTCAACAAACAATTTCCAAATTTTTCATCTTGATCTCAAATCTTGTCAAGATGATCACATAAATAATAAAACAACAATATTTTTAAGAATGGAATGGGTATGAACAGCGCACATGCATGTCATATATATACTCACATAAGAATGGGAAAGCGAATTCACAACTTTCCTTTATTAAGTGAATGTACCAGTGTCGTGTCATATTGAGTCGTCATCAGTTCAAAATTGAGTCAAGTCAAGTGGCGAGTCGTCAGTCGTCTATTGTGTTGGTTGAGTTTGAAACTCTTCAAAAAGGGTCAAGTAAAAGTGAAAGTTAAAAATCGCTAAAACAAATCTTATTGATTTTATATATGCTATATTGTATAGAATATTAAACTCACAAAATTAACGAAATTCCCAATGTCATCGACTAAAGATAAACGAGGAATAGAATTACGAAAGAAGAAATACTAAAACAACGATAAACTTCCAAACCCTTTCATGGAAATAAAACTAAAGAAGGTATCATATATATGAAGACTAAGGAAACAATATAATCATAATACCGTTCCAACAAATAAAAGTGAGACGAAATCCTAAATATCAAGAATATTGATGAAATACAACATACGATATCTCATAAAGTTCTACAAATTTGCCTACGTATAACAAGTTTTGAGGACAAAACTTTCTTTAAGGTGGGTAGATTGTAAACCCTCGAATATTTTCATAATTCATAGAAAATAATCCTAGAAGTCTAATATTAAAATTTAAAATTGAAATCCCGAAAATCGACTCAAGTTAAAACCAAATTCTAAATCAAGTCAAACACAAAAATTCTTAGTCTTGAGAAAACGAGAACCCTTGAAACAAAATATAAAATCCAACTATCGATTGAATCAACATCCGTGCGCCAATCAAATAATCTACCCGATTCCTAAAACGCAAACGATATATCTAAATAACGCTCAACAACGAAATGATAAGATCTTAAATTCTTCGGTGAATTTTAGAATAAGAAATTTTAATTTTCACTAAAAGTCAAACTGAGTCAACTTATAACCCTAGACTCTGTTAAACGATCCCGATAACTAAAAATTATTAAATAATCACAAATAAAATAAGATAAACCATAGATATCGAGATAAAAATATAAAATGGTCAAAACTCAAAAATTATATGATCTTACGAATAACTCAACAAAACGGAAGTCAAATCGGAACCCTAAAAGTCAACAAAGCTTATAACAAACCCTACTGTTTAAGATTCAGCAATCCCGCGCTCTTAAACTCTAAACAACGAAATGAAAATAATTTTTTATATAATAATTCGTAATATATAGAGAAACTTAAAAATATATTCGTAAATTTCTAGTATCCTTCGGATCCAAACGGGATCAGTCTTCAAAAATCGTACCTCGATACACCAGATAGCAAAAATATTCCGTTAATATCAATAAACTCGTAAAAATATAGATTTTTAAAAATATCAGTTTTAGAATATCTTTTATCCTGGATATTTTATAAGATACATAATGGATAAAAATAATCATAAGATAAATTTTAGATATAAAATGTAATATTCTATAGCTTATAGAGAAGACACAGATAATATTTTACATCGTACCCCTTCTATACATGTTCATCCCTCTCCGTAGTAGATTCCGTAGATGGGCAAAGTTCCAGTAACCTAAAACACCTAGTTAGCCACTTTTTTATTTTTATTTTTCATTTTTCCTTTAGTGTCGTACAATTGAAAGATAAGTTTGTCGTGAGCCATGATACAAGAAGACAAAAAAGGGAGAAAAATAAAAGTACACAATATTCTTTCGTACATTGCATCATTTCAATTTTCAAGTTGCAAAATGACAGGTCTATTTTTGTTGAAAACACTGCTGATTCTACATGTACGTTAGATGTGCATAAATTTCTTATAAATCGCTACTAATGCATTTGGTAGGGATTTAAATCTTATCTATTTAAATAATAGTTATAATTTCTTTCCCCACCCTACCATTTTTTGCTTTAACAATTGTCAGCTATCCAGATAAATTTTTTTTTTTTTTTTTTTTTTGGCCATCAGCTATCTAGATAAATTAATGGTGGAAAAAAAAATTTAGAGAATTGGTGGCGATAGTAAATAAAATTTATAAAAATTATTCATATTTTATAATTTTATCTACACAATAATTAAAATTTCATCATGAATGAAAACGAGTTCATACTTAAAAGATTAAAAGAAAAATCCATATTCTGTTGCCGAAGTTTAGTATGTGGTCGAATTCTAGGATGCCGGGTAAGTGTTACTTCCAATGTTACTTTAACACTAGCACCTTTTTTCCCCTGTCGTTCAAATGATATGAAGGTAAAAATTTCTTTGTAACTTTAATGTATTAACTTTCTATGTAATGTGTCTATCGATGCTGCCATATAAGATAATCATGGTAAAACTCGACGTTGGAATTTAATTTGTTTGGAGTGGTGACCCAGTCACTTTTCAAAATTAAAGATAATCAATATTTTGACATTTTATAAATTTAGCTAATAACCTTAAAATTTAATATTATCAATACTAGTTTTTTAAATAAAATAAATGGAGTTTGAAATCTTCTTTTCCGGTGTAGTTAAATATGTACATCTTATATATTTAGGATCTTAACGTCTTCTTTGTTCAAAAACAAAGAGACCATATAAGATATAAGACATTGAATTTCATATACAAAACTTACTATATGGCACATTATATCCACCGTGTACTTTATAATTAGTAAAACCAACAGGATATCCTATGGAACATATAGTTTTTTTTACGATTTTTCTTTTTGTTTTCTTCATTTCTAAAACTTCAAATTTATAGTATTTCAAATGGTTTCATATAATATGTAACTCTATATTATTTTCATATATTCAATATAAACAACATGTGGAAATAAATTTAAAAATAATTTGTTAATATCATAAGTTCTGCAGCATACAATATACAAAATCTATTTATATGTGAAAGTTGAAATCTACAACAAATACTTATAAAACATGTTTATGTGATGTTAAATAAAATTATAAAACTTGTAGCAAATTTCAAAATTAAAAATTTTGGAGTAAAATTTATAAAACTTGTAAAATTTTAAAAATTAAATTTTTTGAGCTATTTCTATATTAATTGGTCTAGAAGGATAAACAACATCTCTATATAATTTGGAGTTCAAGTACGTACAAATAACAATAGTTCTTCTAAAATAAAAATAACAAGTCCTTCTAAAATAAAATAATATAAATCATTATATAGCAAAACTTTCCAAAAATAGTATGCAAATAATAATCTAAAATATAAGTGGTCGCAAAATGAAAATAGAGTATTATTATTTTTTATATATTAATATTATTATAAAATATTTAACATGATAGCTACATGATACCCTAGAACATATATCTCTATAGTAAAGTACAAGTTCACATGGGTAATAAGTATGAAGACCTTATACCAGCACTTTATCCCGTAAGAGTAGGTGCCAAAAAATCTATACCTGTATCATATCATGTATCCTTAATACTCATCCAAACCTACTCAATCAAATATGGTACGATAGATATTGTACGACAGGTTACCTGCTCACCGTTTAGACTATAGAAAGCACTAATTGTTGATTAATTTTTTCTATAATCTACAATTAATTTTTTTTTTCTTTTACTCGACAACTAATCAAATCTGTTTTCACATTATTGACACGTTTTATTCTCCTGCCCTTGCGTTCCTTGGCATATAATTTAAGACTGATATAGTTATTTTTTCATTTTCACTTCTACTCTAGATTTTTTCTTTTTAATTATTCTATGAAAATCTAATTAGCTTATACTATACCTTAAAGACTCAGAACAAATTTCTTTATATTTATTTGTATAATTATCATGAAGTTTTCTGCATAGTACTGTATACACATATATGCACAAAAACTATGAAAAAGTATATAAACTTTAGTAGAGGTATCATAAATATTCATATGATGAACAATTAAATATGTGATAAGAGGAAATCGTGCAGGAAGGTATCAGATACGGCATGGGCTTCGGCCCAGAAAGTACGATCTAGGCCTTAAACACGGACGCCCATGTGCTGACCCCCTCTCCTAATTACCAATGTTTTTATTTTTATTTTATCTTTTGCTTTTGGGCCAGGCCCAATTACCAATATCGAGTCAAATATTTCTGTTTGGGTCGCTCCAAAGTAATTACCGGGGTCAGCGATAATTGTATGCCTGCTAAACTATTAGAATAAATTCCTAAACTCCTAAAATATCATTTTTATCTCTTTTTAATTCTTTTTGGTGACGAAAAATGCATTAAAAAACATAATATTTACAAAATGTCATCTAGGGGAAGTAGTTGTCATCCCTGGCTCATTATATAAAGTGAGATAGCCTTACTAACCAGCCAGTTAGCATAAAAACAAACTATAACACTCACCGAGTGATCTTAATCACACAACAATTGCAAAGGATGCAGTTTGAAAGAAACTTTTCTCAATTTTTTTGCTTCAAAAGCATATTACAAGTTATCAAAAGAAAGATAAGTTTAAAGGACTATATATATACAATTACATGAAAACCTAAAAATATAAACAAGAAATAAATCATGTATCATAAGCTGATAAATAGGTTGGCAGTTTAAAATAAAGCTGGTGGCCTAGAATTAACGTTGATGGTTTAAAACTCAAAAGAAGAAACTAGAGTAATGTAAGCCGACTCCAACGCCAACAGTGTAGCCCTTTGATGCTAGTAGATTATCTTCCAAAGCTAGCAGCGTAAGGCGGCCTAGTGTTGCTTCCTTCTCTCATTCTTGAACGACTCCTTCTTGTTCAAATATGTGTCTACTATGTCGCCCACATCATTCTCTCCTACATAGAAAGAACTCGACCCCGAGTTTTCTTCTAGATATAATGGAGAATCGTCGGGGTGGAATGGAAAAAGATCATCAACATTAAAGGTCTTGGAAATGCCCATGCTATTAGAAAGACTAACCATATATGCATTGTCATTGATCTTCCTCATAATCTAGTAGGAACTATATTTCTTGGGCTGCAACTTACTGTACTTGTCCATTAGGAATCGTTTCTTCCTTAAGAATGCCATTACTTGATCTCTTACCTCAAACAACTGCCTTTTTCGATGTTTGTCTGCCGTGTCCTTGTACTTGGCATTGGCTTCCTCAATCCTTTCCCTTACTTCAGCTTAGTAGCCTGTAAGTGCTCAGCCATGTTCTTGGTAGCTGTAAGATATAGATAATTAATTTATAATGAATGGCAGAAATGTAATAAAGTATTGTTTAAAAGAGTATTTTTGTCCTTGAATAGATAAATTTGGATATAAGGAAGTCACGTGCGGATGATCGGATGAATTTTGGCTTAGGTCGGCATCTAAGCCGCCAGCCTTTAATCCTAAGCGGCCGACCTAAAGACAATAGATGATGGCCTACATTTCGGTGTTGAAACTTCAAAAATTGCTAAGGAATTTGGCTATACGCTAGCATAAAGGCTACCGGTGTACAAATCAAAGTCGCTGGTGTAGTAGCCAGCCTATGTCCGCATTTTTCCAAAGCTAGGGTTGCGTTTTTCCAAAGCTAACTCTCTCTATAAATAGACCCTAGACCCCACGACCTTGTCACATCTTTTCTTCAATAAAACCTTAGGTAATTGGGTCTATCTCTAGTCTTTTTCAATTAATTGCCTTGGATAAATTAGTCTAAATCTAGTTTTTCATATGATTGAAGGAGATTCGATCTAATGGAAAAACCCCAAATCGGATTTGGAGAGTTATGGTTTCAATCGAAATAAAGGTAAGATCTCTATCATAGTCTTGTGATATTTAAGATTTATAGATTTATGAATATGATTATAGCGATAGTTAATTACTTATGACAAGAGAATTGATTGAATTAGGGTTCTGTTGTAAGCAAGATCTACCGGTTCTAGGTAAGTGTGAATCTCCCATCTTTGTGGATTTAAAGTTATGAACTATCATAGTAGTTTTATTCATTGAGGATTTTGTGTGTGTGTGTGTATATATATATATATATATATCCTGAAGGAATTGTGGAGATAGTTAAGAACTCTGGAGGAATTGTGATAAAGGTTTCATTGAAGTGCGAACGAGATAAATAGGTGTGTCGATATTCAAATAAGCTTATGGAATTTAAGGTTACGGTTTCATATTATAGTTGAAATTGAAATTGATTTGTAATATATATTAATAAACAAGAATACTTGTGAGGTTAGGGTTCCTACTCTATTAGTAGTTATGTCTAGGAGATTTGGATTGAAAGTAAATCCAGGTACGACCTTACCATATTTGATTGTTTGTGCTGGTAGGATTAGTTTATAAATCTAAGTTAATTATATCGGACTTTAATTGAATTGGTGTTGGTTATGAGTGACTGTGGTTAGTAAAGATCACGCAGGAGTGTGATACTTACGTTGGCAACCTGATGATCCTTGTGTGCCGTTGTCCCAAGTGGAGTTATACTTAGAGATGATTCTAGTAGATTAAGAGTCGTTGCCAGCTTAATTGTTTTTTCTATATTTTTTTATTTTTTATCTTTTATTTTGTTATTACTTCTTTTTTTCCTTATATATTTATTGTGATAATATTCTTTTTTTTTTTTAATTTGTGGGCTTGATATAATATTAACTTTTACTATAATTGAAACCTTAAATGGGCAAAAATGAGGTGTCTACAAACTCGAATGTTAGAGATGTTGTAGGGATTGACGGTACAATGGACCACCTTGAACAACAGAAATCAAATGAAGAGCGAATTCTGATGATGAACAGGATTATAGGATGCCTGCTAGGGCTAGAGGCAAGAGTAGTTCACGAGAGAGCACTAGTCGAGAGGTGAGAAAATTGATACTAACTTAAATTCTATAAAATTCAAGATTCCTCCTTTTTAGGGCCGCAATGAACCAGATGCTTATCTGGAGTAGGAGCATAAAATTGAGTTAATTTTTACTTGTCACAATTATTTGGAGGAGAAAAGGGTCAAATTGGTATTGTGGAATTTACTGGATATACCGCATATGGTAGAATCAACTTACTCTTGATAGGAGAAGAAATTTAGAGGAGCCAATTAGTACTTAGAGAGAGTTGAAGCAGATCATGAGAAAGAGGTTTGTTCTTCACATTACTAAAGAGGATTATATCATTAGTACAGGAACTCACTCAAGGAAGTAGGAGCATAGAAGAGTATTATATGGAAATGGAGACACTCATGATGAAGATCGATGTGAAAGAGGATGATGAAGCCACTGTGGCTAGATTTTTTAATGGGCTAATTAGAGACATTGCAGACAAGGTAAAATTGCAACATTATATAGAGTTGGAAGAAATGTATCAAATGGCATTGAAATTTGAGAGCCAACTCAAGAGGAAAGGAAAATATAGTTATGAAGGTACTTCTAACTCATGGAAGAAGAATTTGAAGAAGGAGAATTTGGAGAACAAGAAAGGAAAATCGATTTAAGCTATGTCTAAGGAGGAAACTCCTAACAAAACCAAAGGTAAATTTGAATCCCAATCTCATTGAGTGGATTACATTGTTTTAGGTGTAATGGGGTTGAAACATAGCTTCTCATTGCCCTAATAAGAAAGCTATTATTGCTTTGGGTAATGATGAATATAAGACGGCTAGGGAGAGTGAAGGAGATGAGGATGATATGCCTAAGTTGGAGGATGTTACTGATCATGAGGAAGTGGATACTTTAAATTTGTCGTGGTTAATAAATGTATCTTGAGTATGCAATAGGTGGATGAAAGTGAACTTAAGCAACAAAGGACGAATATATTTCACACTCGAGATGTAGTGAAGGAAAATGTTTGTAGTTTAATTATTAATGGAGGTAGTTGTACCAATGTGGTGAGTGCTAACTTAGTGGAGATGCTTAAGCTGTCAACTCTTAAATACCCCAGTCCATCTAAGTTATGGTGGTTGAGCGATTCTGGAGAGGTGAGAATGGATAAGTAGGTGAAGTTATCATTCACTCTGGGAAACTACAAAGAGGAGGTAATGTGTGATGTAATACCCATGAACGCTTGTCATATTTTACTTAGTAGACCTTGGCAATTAGATAGCCACACTTCTTATGAAGGGAAATTAAATAGATTTGTTGTGCGACGGGGTGATAAGACATTCCATTTGAAACCTTTGACACCACAACAAGCACAGAAGGATCAAAAGAAGATGTGAAATAGGAAGATGAGATGTTGAGAGCCAGTGAGAAAAAGAAAGAAAACACGACAGCTAGTGAGGATAAAACACGAGTGATAGTGATAAGAAACAAAGTGGCCGGTGAGACAAAAGAAGAGAATGAGAAGAAAAAGCAATTGAGTTATTTGGCCACTAAGAGTGAGATCAGGAGTGTTGTGAGTGAGAAAAGGTCTTTAATTATACTTACATACAAGGAGACATTTATTTCTACTAATGACCTTAACTCTTCTTTTCCTAATTCTGTTGCTTCTATTTTGTAGGAATATGAAGAAGAGATTCCAGGAGGGTTACCACTGATTAAAAGCATAGAACATCAAATTGATTTCATGCCAGGAGCTTCTATCCCAAACCGATCTGCATATAGGAGCATTCTTAAAGAGACCAAGGAGATACAAAGGGATGTGGAGAGAATTGGTAGTTACTATTTGACTTGCATGAAGGTTAACTTTAGGATGATGCCTCATGAGATTGTCAGGTTATATGGCATTCCTAAGAGCATTGTTAATGACGGGGATGTCAAAATTTTAAGCTATTCTTGGTGAGTTTTGTGGAGCAAACTGGGCACTAAATTATTATTCTCTATTGTCTTTCATCCTCAAACCAATGGACCATTTCAGGTAGTCGAGAAGATCAATGAAAACACGTATAAATTAGACCTACCAAGTGAGTACAATGTGAGTACTACATTAAAAGTTTATGACTTAAGTCCTTTTGGTGAAGGTGAAACTGATTTGAAGAAGAATCCTGTTGAAGAGAGGAGGAATGATGATGAATCAACTATGCTAAGATTGCTACGACAAGTTCAAGTACCTAGAGGCATGATCACACAAAACCGAGCTAAGAAACTTCGAGATGAGTTCGATGGTTTTTGCAAAAACTTCATGGAGGATCGAGCAAAGAACATTGAATTGATTGTAGAAGGAGAAATAAAGTTGTTCAACATTGTAGGAAAAAATGGCGAAGATCAGAACAACTTCATCATATCCAATGGTACTAAAGAATAACAGACTTGAAAGTTGATCCAGAGCTATCAGCTTTAACTCCAACACAACAGGCTTAGAATATGATATCACCAGCCTTCCTCCAGGATCCAACATCGCTAGCCATCTTCCTTCAACACCGCCGACATTGAGCTTTATGCTGCCGGCTTTCAATCGCATAAAAGATGCCCATAATCAAATTTTTTAAGTTAACCCCTGAGGTTGTCCACTTTTATATTTAGCCGCTAGCCAAACTTGTTTTGTTTTATGTTCTTTAGTTTTCTTTTGTGTTATTACATATAGTCCTTTGTATTAGTTTTGAAGAATAGATCACTTTTGATATTGAAAATCAATTGAGAGAAAATTCTTCTCTTTGAGTTCTTTCGAGAGCCTATAAAATCTTCAAAATTTGATATTCTTATTGAGCTTTTCGTTGTACCAAGGTTATTGGTTAGTATTTCCTACAGGGTCAAATCTCTATATCAATGTTCTTAGGATTACTGAACCAATGGGTCAAGATTTTCTCATCAATTCATACAAAGGTTCATGAAGTTCTCAGATCCAGGATCAAGTATCTAATCTTGTTCTGGATATTTCATCAGGTCAAGGTCTACAATTCGATTCTTTAAGTCCAAGAAATTACAATTTCGTGCCAGGCATTCATAAACTCCTCTCTTACATGCATTCACCAACGCCTCATTACTACGCATTTTCCATCCAACACACTATATTCCACCTTATACTCTCCAAAATATGCACAAATCATTGATACCAACTCTTCCACATACTTATATCAATTCTCCATATATTAGAATCCACATTTTTCATCCTATCTCATCTACTTCGGTATATTCCATTGCTACATTTATCTTGTGGAGGCGGTCCCTAAAAGTTCAAAGTATGATTTTTGTACTTTTTTAGGGGTATTCTTCTCTTTACTTACTTTTTGAACAATAGATTGTGATCAATTCTTCATTTTTAATGAAAACCTTTTTTTTAGTATGAAATGCATTGTTCTTATGGGATTAATGGATTTCTTAGTTTATTAAGTTGTTTTCATAATGCGCCTTATTTAATTGAAGTTTTGATTATTCCTTATTCAATTTCATAAGATTATTTGTCTATGGATGTCTTATGAATTTAGGTTTGAGATACTTAAGAGAGGTTAAAAATTATGGTTAAATAGGCAATTAGATTTTGAAATCGATACGAGCACATACGACGATTTTGGTTAAAATCTTAAAACAAATGATGATTTAATTTGTAGTTTGAGTCATGGTCAAATAATTGTATCATAAGTTTAATTAGAATAGTATCGATTTATAAAATTAACGTGCTATTTAACTATATATTATAAATAGATTACTCGAAAGGCTATATATACTATCATTATAACTTAGCAACTCAAAAGGGAAGTGGCTTCTTGTGAGTTTAATAAAAACTAAATTAAAAAAACCCAATCATAATTACAAAGCAATGAGCAGAAGTTCGATTTAAATTTGTACATAATCTCATAACTTGTGCATTGAGAGTTCTTCCCTAGTAATTTCTTGCTTTAGTGTGGTTTTTAGTAGTAAAATTAATTTTAGTTACTAATTTAGTTTTAATGGTAATGATTATTTTAGTAGTAATTGAAAAAATAGTTTAAACACTTAGGCTGGAACTTAAGAGTGCCAGTGAAAAGTTGTTACAAAGAGATAAGGCGTATAAAAAGAAACGCTAGATTTAATGTACAATAGGCCACCTCCCCCAAATCACATAATTGCCTTCAAAGGACCTTCACACACACTTCATTTATCATAAACACAATCACTCCCAAGGCAAACACTCATAAGCCCTCATAAAAATTCACTGAGTTATGCCTTCACACTCCACACAATACACATAAAGCACAAGCTCATTCACTTACATAAAAATTACATAAAGAATATACGATAAACCATAAGTAGTATCTTACAATAATTTGCCAATCAAACTCTCAATAGTATTACTCATTCTCTTACTTTAAGAAAATACAGAGACATAATTTGGAGAATAAGACTAGACTAATTTCTCCATTTAAGCTTTCGCTCTAATCGAAAATCTGCCATACAACCTTTTTTTTGTAGGGCCTTCAAGAGATGTAGTTGTTGCCTATCTTTATTCCCAAAATTGTCCTTGCTTCAAATGTTATAACTTCTAGTTTTTGTTAACTACCCTTTAGATGCCATCCATTATTTTTTGGATGCCTTTTTGGGAAACTAATGTTGTTTTCACTCATTTCCTTGTCGTACACACCTTATCTTGTACCAAAAGCTTCTGAATGTCATACCTTGATAGTCGGGCAACTTCCAAAAGGCATATGGTTAGAAGTGCTTGAGCTATGTAAATCTATCGTACCATCTGAATGATAGCTATGATTCCATGACTAATCCTTTTAGTCATGCTAGCATTCGGTTGCCATGCCTTAACACTTGGATGTTAGCTAAGGTTAATAAGATCGTATAAAGACGACATAAACACAAACACACGCGTGCGCGCGCACACACACACACACATATTCTAAAGAAAAGTTCATCATATTATAAACATATGTTGTCAATTAAGTGTAACTTAATTATATCATTTGAGCAATTATACAATGTGCTTTCTCATTAAAGTTTGACCTAAACCTTAATTCAACAATAATTTTCGTAGATCAATTTTTGGATAATACAAAAACTCACTTTGCTTAGATTAGATTTGGAACACTATAGTTTATTATATAGCTTGATTTATCATGAGAACAAATATATGACATTATTTTTTCACCCAATATTACTTGTACAATTGCTCTACTTGCCATTTTTATTATCCACTAAATTAATATTGAAGAAAAAAAGACATGCACTTGGATATTACTATATAAAATTGTGACAAAGAGATAATGCAACTAAGCATATTGATTTGATTCAATTCAAAGGAAAACTAAACTAAATGTAATCGTAGCCATCCTTACAGTTAAATCAATGCATCATATTTGTTATAGGGCCTTATCTTCACCTAAGATACATCTTATCTAGCTTGTAAGTGCTAAACCCCCCTGGCTTTTTTTTTTTTGGCTTAATAGGCCCTCATTATATGCATTTATAATATATTTATCACATTAAAACTCTAACACATTGTTAAAAGAAAAAAAAAAAGTCTTATACTAACTTTATTTCCAGACAACAGAGATGGAGCATAATAATTATTATCATAGTAGCATTTCTTTCCTCATTACCTATGGAATGACTATTCCAATAAATTTCTTCATTACTTCTCCATATAACTACTATTATTATATTTGCTGATCATAGAGATTATGTTTTAGGGATAATGTGACAAATGGTACCTAAACTTCGGTAAAATACGATTAAGTGCCTAACTTTGAAAATGATCAATTGAGTACCTACATATTGAAATTAATCAATTTGGCGCTTGAAAAAATTTAAAATTGATTAATTCAATATCTGAAAAACTTGATGAAGTACTGTTAATATTCACGAAAATTTCTTTTAAGTATTAAATCTATCAATTTCAAAGCTTTGGTAATAATTGAGTAATTTCAAACTTCACGTATCTAATTGTATATAGTTTAGGTACTATTTATAACATTAATCCTTATGTTTTAGATATGTGAAAATTTTATTCATGAAAATTCTAACACCAACCACAATCACTACTACCATATATAGACCATTAAAACCATCATTTTCATCATTAACACAACCATCACTAACACCACCATACCATCATCATAGCCACCACATCTAAATTGCTAGTAGCACCTCAATACCATCAATACCATGATCGTTGATTATCACTACTAAAATTACTATAAACTCCCTTGTTACTTTTATCAATACTTACCACAACCATTATAGTTATACTGCTATAATAGTTACCACGTTATTGCCCTATTATCATTAACATCATTGTTACCATTACTGCTATCACTACAATACTATCAATATTGCTATTTAATCACTACTAATTGTTGCCCCTCAACACCACCTCATGTTGACCACCACCCATGCTACAACCAACACCAAGATATTTACACTACCATCACCACCAACTATACCATTATCATTTTTAATATACTACTTTTGCCACCACTATCACCACACAACTTTCCTCATTATTGTTATTACCACTATCGTTACCATTGTACTCTCACTGTCATCACCATTACTATGCCACGACTGCCAATATTATCTATACTATTATTACATCATTGGTCAACACCACTTCCACTAGCACAACACAATGCCAACACCAACACAATTGCACAACCATCATAAATACAATGGTACTGATAGTGGCAATTGTTTGAAGGTAGCAGTGAAGGTAATAAATGAAAAGGTAATAGTAGTGGTAACAGTTGAAGTTAATGTAGTGCAATGATAGTGATGGGGGTTATGGTAAGCATGGTGCAAGGGCACTACCATGGTGGTACTGGATATTGTAATGATATGGGTTGGAGTTTAGGATGGATGGATGATATTAATGACGGTAGTAGTAAATATGGATTGTGTCACCAACTATAAATATATTAATGCTTTTTTTTTTCTTATTTTAATTCAACAGTACAATGTAAAGACATAATGTATGTTATGAAATAATCAGTTGTTGCAACAAAGATTTATGGACAATAAATAATGAACCATACATGATTTTACTAAATGTATTGCAATTCTTGTTTAACACACCTACTATATTGTATTCTGTAATCAGATCAGGTCAGCGTTTTAGATCCTTTCATTCTTAACCTGTGGATGCTTTACCTTTCTAACCCAGACTTTCCTTTTTATCACCTCCTACCTAGTCTATAGGCTTTTTGCTGTGATTCGTGGGCATTAACAGTCTTGATTTAATATGTAAACAATCATATTTCTACGTCGGAGCTAGTTTCTTGTAAGTTACTATAAAATCCGGTTTAAGAATTTGTAACTTGGATTGCGGTGCGAGCAACAGAACAGACAAATTTTTTTCTCCTACTCTCCTTGTGGATTATCATTTAACGTTTTAAGAGAATTGCCAAAATCAAAGTTTAAAATGTAAAAGTATTTCTAAATAGATAATTCATGTAATTTATCAACAATATCTATATATAAATTAGCTGTAATATTAAAGTGTAAAATATTTATTTTGGAGTCATATTTGAAACATTAACTTTTTAGTAATAATTTTTTTCAAAAAAGTTTTTAAAATTAAAAAATATATTTATTATCTCTTAAATAATTAAGATTTGATTTCAATAAATATTAATAAATAATTCTTCACTGTGTAGTTTTTATTCTAATATACACCATTTTCTTCGTGTAGGTAAAAGACTAAATTTGGAGAAATTCTGGTACAAAAGAATTTTTAACTATTGTGTTTGTTTTTTTTTTTTCAATTTGCATTTTAATTATTTAATTCTTCAATAACATGTTCAAGGCCGACCCTACAAATTCGCTAGAAGAACTTCCATTTCTGCAAATAAGAACAACTACACCGACAAAAAGTATTAATTATACACGACATCCTTTTTATAATATACATATATATATATTATTCAAACAATCCAAAATCAATAATTTTCCAGATAATCGAAACCATCAGAATCACACAGAACCAAATACAGTCATCGTTTCCCTTTCATCTTTTCTTTTATTCCATGAAGAAAAAGAAAATTACATGAATATAAAAAAAGGAAATAAATATATATTTTTAAACAATTCTAGAAATTGAAACATAAATACAATACTTAAAAAATATTCATTTTTTAATACATAATTTTCAAGCTTATATCTATATAAAATCACACTGTAAAAATACGATTTTAATTTATTAAGAAACACGTTTGTTTGTAAATTGAAATATTGTGTTGAAAATATCAATAAGTTTCGTATTTATGATAAACTATACTTTTTTTATCCATGCTTTTTTATTTTTCATTTAAATTGTTGTTGTTGATGTTGTTATTATTGTTATTTTTTTGGCTTACTGCCAAGTACTGTACCCCAAGAAAACACATTTTTCGAGACGGACATTTTCCATCTCTCTTCCCCTCTCTCCCCCGTGCTTCTCTCGAGTCAGTCATCTCCATTCGCTCTCCTTCCAACATCTCATGGTAAGTAATTTCATCTATTTGATTTAGTCACTTTAGTTCACGTACTGCAGGTCCTAATCTTGATCTGTTTTATCTATATGTTTCTCTCTCGCAGCACCGATTAATATAAACAATCAATTCTGAGTCCGAGGAGCGGGGGGAGTCGGAGAATTATCATGGCGGCTCAATCCACGGATGATAAAGAAAACCCAAATCCAGGTATGTAGTTACTTATTTATTTATCTTTTTTTTAATGTTCAAGCTTTTTTTTTTTTTTTTTTTTTTTTGTTATGCTGTTTGAGAAAGTTTTGATCTTTAATGGCTGAATGAATGCGAGCTATGTTTTTGATTCGGTCTTTGTGGTTAATTTAGGTATTTGAAACTTGGGTTGTGTTTGAAAGAAATTCAAAAAGTGACCGAGTTGAATTGTTGCATAAGTGATTTTGATAATTAAAATTGGTTATGAGGCTGTTGATATAGCTTCTGAGTCACATAATTAAGTGGTAATGGTTGTTTTATCTCCATGACAAGGCTATTCAACCTCGAATTCTAAGTTTCCACAAGTTTGAATCTGCAGTTAAGTGGGGTTCAAGTGGATAAAAGCATAAACAAGTTGAGCCCGAGCTTGCGGAGTGTGTAATCGAGCTGGAATTGAAATTGAACATATGTAGTTTGGTTTATGTCTACTACCATGTTAATTTGACAAGAAATGTCCAGTCGAATGCAAGAGTATTACTATGAAAACGGCATGCTTATCTGTAAGTTCAAAATATTGAATGAATGAGTCATGAATATAGATTTATCATTGTATCATAGTAGAATCTCGTGTTTTCCATTGACTCCTGATTTGATTTGTTCATCCTAGGAAGCCTCAATTAACCTGTGCATGTCTGGAATTTTTTTTTTTTTTTGACTGGAAATTAATAGAGAATAACATGAAGGTTTTGAACTCAAAATTTTTTCAAGAACTCAATAAGGACTAAAGTGTGTGATAAGAAGAGACAACTAATATTGAAATTCAAGCTAACCCAACTTGTTGAATGGATATTTACACCCAATTCAGTTGATATTATACATAAGTACTTTAGAGTTTGATTCAATTCAGCTTATATAATCTTTGTATATTGGTTTGAGGAGGGTGTAGGCATGCAAACACGTTTACCTTATGAGTTTAAAGTTAAACAGGAAGATTGTATAATTAGCACAAAAGTCTAATTTAAACCATTATCCTCTCCTATATGCTGATATCTGTAATTCTTAACTCAATATCCAGAACTCTGCTGTGTGATTCATCTCAACACTAACTCTTTTTTACTGTGGTCTTTGAGCTCCTTAGTCCCTCTATACTAACAAATGCAATATTATCTTAAATATGTGATTTTTTTCTGTTTATGACTTCAATTTTGCAATTGGCAACAAGTTATAGCATTCTAAAGCATTTCATGGATAATTAACGTTTGTGGTCTGAAAAGTGTTTGAACTTTTTGATAAATGCTTCCTGCACATTAGGCATAGAGCCTCCTCAGTCAACAAATGAGTCTCAACCAGCAGCAGGGACAGAGGCTACAAAGCCAATTTCACCTCCATCTGTCTTTGTCAATTCAGAACCAATACGAGAAGATCAAGTGCAAAATGCTGTGAAGTTTCTCTCACACCCAAAAGTTAGAGGTTCTCCAGTCATCTATCGACGATCTTTCCTTGAAAAGAAAGGTCTAACAAAGGAGGAAATAGATGAAGCATTTCGACGTGTTCCAGTAAGTCAATTTCATATGAGTATATATATTTTTATATTTTATTAATTCTTTTCCTTCATATTTCCTTACTGGCAACTAAATATGATATTCATGTGTTGTATTGGACTTTCTGCAGGACCCATCCCCAAGTACACAGGCAACACCTGTCACTCAAGGTTCTTGATACTGTGTTTTGGTTTCTTTCAACTGCTTATATCTCATGAACAAAGAATTTGATCTTCTGTCTGCATTCTCCCCTACTGTTTAGATACACAGGTGCAGTCAAAACCTTCAAACCTTCAGGCACAAGCACCGGTGCAAGCTGTGCAACCTGCTGCAGCTGCTCCAACTGCAACAAGCGCAACACGAGCTCCTTTTAGATACACCTGGACCCATGCTGTTTTTGCTATTGGATTAATGGCATTATCAGGTGCTGGAACTGCTCTCCTTGTAAAGGTATCAGTGTTGTATACTCTCTCTTGTATCCAGGCATATGTGCTATTTAATTAACTTTCTTCTTTTGGAATCTGCAACAAATTATATGGTGTAGGTTCTATCCTTACACCAATAGAAATATGAATGCACGAGCTGACATTTATTTAATTTTGTTTTAGAATTCATTAATTCCAAGATTGAAATCTTGGATCCGCAAAGTTATATCAGAGGAAGACGAGGTTGACCAGAAAAGCAACAAAAAACCAAATTTGGCTGAGGAAGCTGCAGCTGCTGCAAAAGCAGCTTCCGTTGCAGCTTCAGAAGTGGCAAAAGCAAGCCAGGAAATGGTGAACTTGAAGATTGAAGGTTAGATAGAATTAGGATAGTTCCCTTTCTTTGCGGACCTTTTTGCATTGACTTAATTCTCACTTTCCCTTTTCCAATTATTAATAAAAATTATGATATATATTCTGGATGTAGAGAAAAAGTATTTTGGGGAATTAGCTAGTCTTTTAGATGTTCAACTTCGAGAAATGAAGTCGATGAGCTCAGCCTTAAGGAGATTGGAAGGTAAGGAGGATTGGTAATGAAATGCTTTTGATTAGTTACATATATTTGTTTTAGCTAAGACCATCATTTTCATTACATCTGTTTGTTTGGGGGTCCACCCCTCACTTTAGATGCATTAAGATATTTGTGGAATTGTAACTTGCTATAATGATCTATTATTTTTCATTTGTCGATGATACGTTTCTCAAAGTGCATCTGGTATGCCATGGCAAGAACTTAGTCATGGGCATAGCTTCATGAGATTTATTATTATTTGCTCATTTAGCTGCAGTTATAGCAATTGTCTTCTTATGTTCGGGGGATCATATGATATGTAGAATAACTAAAACATATTTAAGGATGTTTCAGTTTTGTTCATTGGAGAATCCATTCTTAAAATGTTGAACACGGAGTAACATAATTAATGTCTCAAAATGAAAATAAATAGAAATTTCTATATAACCTAAATAGGGAATATCCTTAAATACTCCTCTTTAATGTTTATATAAAAGAATTAAATTCAGAACTGAATTAATTATAAATTAATCTAGCAACCTTTATTTATAAATAACCATAAAAAACTTCATATATGGATCGAATTCCATTAGAGGATTATGGGAATTCTAATGATCTCCAATGAAGGTCTGTATGCTGCCAGTTGAACCGCCTCTCCTCCCTCCCTCCTCTCTCTGTTCACCCCTCACCCCACCGCACCTCCACCCAAGCCCCACCCTGAACCCCACCATCAACCCCACCCCCCCACCCAACCCCCCCCACCCAAAAAAAACAGCCCCCTCTTCTTTTGTGGAGGGTATCCTTTTCCAAGTTTCGTCACGCTATCATGTAAAGGTGGATGAAATTCAAAATTTCTACATTGCTTATCTTTATGTAGGCCAATATTTTAACAATTTATATGCCCTATTTTCCAATGAGATAAAAAGCAAATGCTGATACAAAGATCTCCTGGGTTTGAGTAGCTGGATCTGTCCATTGTACTTGTTTATTATCCACTTCAGTTAGTTCCTCTTAAAACGGTGTATGAAGTGGTTGCAAAATAGCCATGTTGTAAATAAATTGCATAATGTAACAAGAATGGGGGTCATAGCTTCCAAATTTGTGGTACGAGATAATCATAGGCCCTCCTCTTTCCCCTCAAAAAAATAAAAAATAATAAATTAATTAAATAAAAATAAAAAATCATAGTTCTCTTTATATGTTTACCCAAAAAAAGGTTCTCTTTATATGAACCATCAAGTTTTACTTTTGATTCTCCATGTCCAATGGATCTGCAGGACAATCAAGCAATCCTGAGGATCGCAGAGAATCATATACCAGCTCAAAGGTAAAAGATAAGTACACCAGTCTAATAATGCTAAAGATTGAATGTATCCTCCTATAATGAGGCATTCTTATTAGACTTCTGGATTAATTAGTTTTCTTCTTTCCAGCAACCATATGCTAATGGAAGAGCAGGCTCTGATTCTCGTTCAGGTAGTATGAATTAGAAAGGGAAAACCCCTTATTCTTATATCTACCTATGCTTGAATGATTAACTAACTTGACACAAATGCCTTTTTTTCCAGTAAGATCTGTTTCTCCTCCTCCATCTGTGGAGCCCTCTGCTGCACCACCTCATCCAAAGTCATATATGGAGGTTATCAAAAATCTTTCTTTGCTTTATTTGATATCATCAGGAATATGCACGTTATGCTACAGGTGTTATTGCCTGTGTGTCTTTTACATACCCTTTTGCCTTTTTCTTAAAAGGCTAATTGATGGTATAAATGCTTTTCATCTGAACAGTCAGAAATTCCACAACATCCTCTGGAACCATCAGACCACTGGCATGAAGATTTTAAAGAAAGCTGATAGAGTTTATTTTCTATTTTAGAACCTTGATCTTTCACGTAAAGAAAAATTGCAGCTTCTAAGAAAATTTTCATCAATCCCCTCTATAGTTGATGTTTTAATGCCTGTAGGAGTTGGAAATACATTGCTTTTCTTTATTTGAAATCTGTGCATTTATGCATCTGTGTAAATTGCAACCATGCTTTTAAAAAGGTTGGTTGGATCCTTTGGTGGTAGTGTTAACCTAGCACAGTGAAGTTCGTACCCTTCAGAAATCTTTACTTCTGAAGTTCTGATCTTACATGTCCTCAGAATTTTCCTCATCACTCATGGCATGACCTGACAGTTAATTCTTTAGAGGGAAAAGGGGTTTGACACTTAATGTTTTCAACTGTGTCCTCTTTTCCTTTATATATATTTATATTTCCCCCCCATTCAAAGTGAAAAGCTCTCTTATAATCTCAAGAATTGCAGCCCTATTCTTTTGAGCAAGACAGGTCTGTTTGGTTGATATTTTTTGTTCCTAATATTTGCCTTTTATTGTGGTTATTCCTGTCACATCAAAATTTGACATTTGGGAAATTATTTTTCTTTCTTTTTTAGACCTTATTCGTCATGCATTTTAACATACAGTTGGAGTGAAAATAATAAACTGAACCAGACTTGGGAGCCATATATAGAGGCTCTTGAGTCCTGCTTCCATAATTTATGTTGTGATTTATGTGCTGGCTTCATTGGTTCTTGCTATCTCAGTTGTATATAGTGTTCCAGTATTCTTATTGACACTAGCTTTGGTTTCTATGCATTTGAGCGGATCTTTTTCTTTGTTCATTGCTAAATTAATTTGGTTTTGATTTTGAAAATGAATATATAACTGACAGATCATGGCCATGGTTCAAAGAGGAGAACGGCCTCCTAACATCAGGGTAGGTAATTTTCAAGCTTTTTAGTGTGATCTACTGGGTAATGTGTCTTATTGAAGTATTTTGCTGCAGGATATTGATGATTCGCCCCCTGATCCTAACCAGCCGATATCAAACCCTCGCATAACACCTAGAGCCAAGGTTTTGTTTCTTATATGTGTTCTCATGGCTAAGTTAGTAGGCCATATGCTTTCTCTTTTTTTTATTTTTTTGGCCATGGTAAGCCATATGCTTTCTTTTAAAAGTTTCTGTTGAATGGATTATGACTGATTCTGTGCTTGAATCAATCTTATTGCATCATCATGAGTCTTTTCCACTATGGTGTATTGACTCACAAAATCCTTTAATCTTGAGAAAAAATTGAGATGCTTCTCCTTTTGGTTTCATTTCAAGTTGCTGACTTATTATTTACGAGATATATTTTCCTTGATTGATTGCACAGCCTTGGGAAGTCAATCAATCCCAAAACGGCACCAGCATGGGTTATGATTACCCAATGAAACCTGAGGGTTGGAATTACAGTGTGCAAGAAAATGGGAACAGTGATCAGCAGGGCAGCGACAATTCGGTGCCTTGGTGGCAAAGGAAAAATGTCAGAATTACTGAACTTGACAATGAAGATGGAGTGAAAAATGGAGCCTATGGTTTAGGAACTAGTGCTCCACCAGTGCAACGTACATGGGTACCACCCCAGCCACCACCGATTGCCATGGCAGGAGTAGCAGAAGCCATTAGACGGCCTAAACCACCAATTCCAAAAGAGCAAGTTGGTGATGATCCGTCGGTGGCCAGCTCTTCAGATGCAACAGAAGAACTGCAGAGGGTCACAAAATTGGCAGAGTCTGGCGGTGCCACTGATGGTTTGAGCTCAGAGATCAAGTCTGCTGAGATACAAGAGGTACGGCAAGATGCTTATTGAGGAACATCAGCCCGTACGTTTCTGTACTAAATAAAAAGCATGAATAAGCAGGTAGATTTGGCTTTCACCTATGAATTTTACAAAAACACAATCATATTCTTTCCTTTTTCTCCTCATCGAGTTGCTCAATTGGCAAATCCGAAACCTACTCATGCCAATAGATGAGCTGCACTTTTCAGACAGTAGTAGCAATATGCTTATAACTTAGATATGCTTGTCTGATGTCTCTTTTTGTGCAAAACTTATCCTTTTGGAACTGCTAGTCTGATGTGTATATTTATGGTAAGCACCCGGTTGGATCATTGATGAAGTATGTTAGGCTAATTTCCATTGTTATCCCTCTGCTGTTTCCCCCCTTCCATCCCATGTGTTGGCAGGTCCATGTTTACTGCTTTTGTTGTGATTTATTTCGATGTTAAAATATATAAAATCCACTAGATATTCCCTATGATTGTTCATTTCATTTTATTGCTAATTTGCATCACATTATGATAATATATCCAAGTTGATAATCAGGTGTTTTTAGTAATCGTGCCAATGATCTGGAATTTTTCTGTATTTGCGTTTCATATCAGGTTGAGTTGAAGTCATCGTTGATCCCCATTCTTACCCAGTCTTTTGGGGCATCTCATATCTTCGATACATAAACGAGGAAAGCTTTAGCACCCTAAAATGCACGTTCAATCTTCAAAGCTAACCCAAGTAGATGGCATATAGTGATTCGAAATTGTTCTGCATTTGCTGTATCTGGTAGTGTCCCATCAATTTTAGATGTAAATAAACATCTCGGCAGTGAGGATAATAATTATGTGTGCTTATTTTAATTTGCTTAGATATCATATTATGATAGTTAGAGATGCAATAAAGACACCAACACAACATTTACTATAAAAGAGATTTCATGGTAAAACACCCTTTTGTTATACCACAAGGTTCCTTTTATTCTAAGTTTTTTTTTTTTTTTTTTTTCAAAGGGCCCTACTCTTGGTTCTAAGTTCAAGCAATATGTTTTTTTTGTGTATTTAGAGAACAGGGTAGAGAAGGAATATATATATATATATATATAGAGAGAGAGAGAGAGAGATAATGTGAAAATTTGATGATTTCGTACAAGGATTTCTGCTTCCTATCTTACCGTAATCATTTATATTTGTGTTCTTTAATAACCAAATTTAAACAGTAATATTTTCCCCCTTAAAACAGAAGGGGGATTTGGACTTGTTATCTCATTGGTGAGAGATTAAGATACTGCTATTAGGTTATAAGACTATTGGCTAAATAGTAATTACATTGAATTTAGAGGGATTTCTTTAAGGGTTCTCGGTGAAAGGGGGAAGAAGGTTGGGGGGGGGGGGGGGGGGGGGGTGCGGGTGTTGGTGGTTGTTGTTGGTGTGGAAAAAAGGAAAGTATATTAGTTTGCTGTTAAGGAGGAAATATAATCTTCAGGATTAGATTAAGGGTCTGTTTGGATTGTCTGTTTTTCATTTGTATCTGTATCTTTTTTAAAATGATATGTGTAAATATATCGATTTGTATCTAAATTTTATCTATATTTGTTCTATTTGATCTTTTGATGAGAACTGTCAATTTTTTTTTATCTATGTCTATTTCTTGATAAATAATTTGTTAGCAAAAGATTTAAAAAAGTATCTGTATCTGCCGAAAAAAGCCAAAACAAACAGATCCTAAATTTGGATGGTTTATTTTTTATCTGTATCTGTATTGAAACGATATATGTAAATATATTCGATTTGTATTTATATTTTATCTATATTTGATCTATTTCTTGATAAATAGCTTCTTAGAAAAAAAGTTTGAAAAGAAATGTTTGTATCCGCTGGAAAAAGATAGCCAAATAGACCGTAAAAGGGAACGAGGATCAAAATCCTACAAAGTGCTTGGCCAAGCTTCTGTTTAGCTCAACTAGAATCTTGTGCGAACTAGCGATGGTAAAGTGTTCGATTTTGGATAGAATTGATGGAATGTTGATGCACTAGAAAGATTTGTGATTAGCGGCTCTTTAATTAGAGGAAATATTGTAGTAATTTTGGTACAAGCTTAGAGTGAAGGAGCCTGGCTGAGTGGAGCGAAGTTGATACAGGATATCTTATTGATAACTACCTGAAAAAATGCTTAGAAATGTCTAGTTAGAGATTAAAGATTCAAATGAGGAGAAAGAAGAGGCATTGGAACCAAATGGGCAAATGCCACTTAAGTCAGTTTGTGTTTATGAGTTAGCTGGGGAATCAGAGGGTAGAAATACGCAAAGATCATTGGAATTGGACATGTAGTTCTCTAACCTTATATAATGGAATGTCCACAGGGCTCGGAACTTGTTATCAACTACAATAAGAGTTATTCTTAAGTTAAATTCACACATCTATATGATGTCATCACAATATAGTTGACATATGATCTACATAACAAGCCATACCAATGTTATGCTAATACATCCAACTACTAAGTCCAGAAATGGCTCATAAGGAGACCATTTATCATACTATAGACCATAAACACATAAGGTAATTAAGTTTAAACCCTCAATAACAACTAGGTGCACCAATACTTAGGGGGGAAAAAAGGGTAATACATGAAGTTTATATCTCCAAACTCATCCCGCTACTTTAATCATCAGCAAGGTAGTATGGTATTACCACAACCACATCATATTTGAAAAATTCCAACGTGAGTGCTACTTGAATTTGAAAAAGAGAAAAGAGCGAGTCGGAGTCTAGTACGGAATTACCACAAGAACAAATGTGTGAGTAAACACAAATCATTTACGTACAAACATAAATCTAATGTAGCAAACAACTAATTATCATCTTTGGTTTAGGTTCAACAATCAACACGGAGATAATGCAGTATCAAAACCATAGATTTATATATATTAGTACACATATGCGATGTTGGATACTCTCTAGCGTCCAAGAATCCATTAGTTCAAGAGTTAATGAGTCCAACTGTCCAATCCTAGATTTACCCGTAATTATCTCAAGGTGCGACTTCGTGTAAGGACAGCATCATATAAAGATTATTGGGATGTTGCTTGACATCACTGCTATTTTTAGTCTACCAACTATAGCTAAACCGCGCAACACATAATAATTGTGGTAGGATACGTTATTAGTCAAATTAACAAACTATCCTAATAAGAACAAGCAACACACAAGCTAATACATGTACTTGATATTTATTTCGTTTCGAAGACCAGTATCCACCACCTGAATTACAAATAAATAAGTTACTCAGAGTCTTCTATACATCTAATTCAACTCTTGCTACATTCTTATTGTATTCATTCTTATACTACTATTATCTAAGTTCCCGAGATCTCAAAGTATACTTTAATCTTAAAGGAAAGAGTTCAATACACTCCACATGCTTTTAGGCAAGAAAAAGATTGTATTTAAGGTGGTATAACGTGCATGGAATAGTGCACAAGTAGGTACATGATTAAGTATCATTTAGGTAGAGAAATTATGTCATAAAAAAGTTCTTGGGAAGTTATATGAGTAGTACACAGGATACACATGAGGTATGCATGACCTTGTGTTCTTTTTCTGTAATTTCAAATGCCAAAATTTTGAGGTATTGAGAGATACACGACTTGGTACACGAGATCGTGTACTTTCTACGTTCCATTTTTTTTTTAATATAGAGAGATACATGACCAAATACACAGGGTTGTTATAGGTCAAGTATTTCAAGAAAACATTATTTTTATTGCTAAGAGGTACACGACTAATACATGGGATCATGTATACGTCGTGTACTTTTGAGAAACATTTTGTTTGTAAGTTTTTTTTTTTTTTTTTGTATTTTCGAACCCATCACTAATATAAACACTTCTACATAGACTCTCTTAACCCCTAAATCATATGAAATCGTACAATACCTTCCTATAACATATTCAATACTCATGAACCAAACATATAAATGTAACAATTACATTACCTTCTTAGAGAATCTTTGTCATTTCTTCCATCACAATATTCTATTCTTCTTACTTTGAATTTTCTCTAGGAATCACACTTAATTCTCCTTTTCTCCCATAGAAACTGCTACCAACACTATAATACTACGATTTTATTATCTTTTACGTGTAATTGATTGAGAGTGAAAAGAAAAGAACATGATTCTATCACTTACTAGATCAACTGGTGAAAGGTGCTGCCTTTGGGGCAGGCAAAAGCCTTAGGTCTGGGGTTCGAATCCTAGAGTCTGCAGACTGGATTCAACTATGCCTAAGGGTAACAATACCTATAGTGCCCGTGGTACCCTGCGGGGCATGCGTTGGTTGGGGTCACCATGATGCAATGGTGGTGTCGACCATTACCACTAGGGGGGCAGTGGTGGGTTTGCCTGCCCTGGCATCACGTTGCCTTCGCCTGCGGGGGCGGGGCGTGACATAAAAGATTTATGTCACGCCCCGCCCCCGCAAGCGAAGGCAACGTGATGCCAGGGCAGGCAAACCACCACTGCCCCCCTAGTGGTAGGTATTGTTACCTCAGGCATAGTTGAATCCAGTCTGCAGACTCTAGGAGCTCAACTGGTAAGAGGTGCTGCCTTTGGAGCAGACAAAAGCCTCAGGTCATGGGTTCGATCCCTAGAGGCTGCAGACTGGGGTCAATCCATCCTAAAGGTAACAATACCTATAGTACCCGTGGTACCCTGCGGGGCATGCGTTGGTTGGGGTCACCATGATGCAATGGTGGTGTCGGCCATTACCACTAGGGGGCCAGTGGTGGGTTTGCCTGCCCTGGCATCACGTTGCCGTCGCCTGCGGGGCGGGGTGTGATTTTCAAATTTATGGCTTTGTCCAAGATCGTTAAAGGATAGAGTGGGGGTCTTGTATGTGTGAAGAAAAGAATGTGAAAATGTTATAGATAGAGAAATACGACAAATGAACAAGTCTAAGTGGCTTGGAGACTTTGTCTTAGATTAGTTGCATGTAAATTGATTTCAGTACAAATTAGTTACACATATTACAAGTTGTAAACAAAATAACTAAGCCGAAGTCCGATTTTAACTAAAAAAGTAGATTAACTACAAATGGTCTACTATAAAAGGAAAAGATGAAAGGAATAAGGTTTTTTTCCCACTATTTGTCGAAATCTGGTGTCTCTTTGAGATTGGAGTGAACAAGCCACTCGGATAGCTTGTAGATTTTGCACAAAATCAAGAAAGCATTGTTAGTTAGTAGAAACCCTAGCGGAGAGTAAAACGCGAGAAAAAGAGAGGTGAGACTTAGCTTGAGAGTGACGACAGGAGTGTCTTAGAAGGGATTAGGGTATTTCGTTAGATTGTGAATTGTAAGATATGGGTTGGATTAGCTTGTTCATTGGGCTCGCATTTTAATAGAAGATGCAGTCATTGAACTATGACCCTTTCTAAATGTTTCCTGGCGATATATCCTTTTAAAGAGTTAGTGGCCCAATAGATTTACTTCCTCTTTTAACTTAGAATTACATCTACGTCCCTCCCTCTACTTATTTTATTTAATTTAATTAGTTGGGTTGTTTCGCTATTTATGAAGCAAGATTTAAGTGCTCATGGCTTCCTCCTCTTTAGTGGGTTAAATCTAATTGCGATGGTGTAATATGTGAAGATCGATTGAATGTCCAAAACAATTCTAAGATCTTTTCCTTTTTAAGTAGAAGTGTGAAGTGCCATTGAAGTTTTAGGCATAGCTAAAACAATGTCTCTTTGCAATTTGTTTATTGAACTCGATTTAAGTTGTGATGTACAATTACTTAATTGTAATGAATACGAATTCTGCTTGCTCAATTATTGCTACTGCTATTGCAAATTGCATGAATGGCGATTAGAGTGGTCTTTGCTCCTTAGTGAAATCAACTGAGCTGCATCTTTTATTTTTGTTTGTCTTCTTTTTCTTTTTATTTTTTTTCAAGTTGGGCCTGGATAGAACATTTGAATTGCTGTTTTTTTTTTTTATTCTTATCTAGAGGAAACAGCGAACCTATTAGATAATGATTGTACCATTGGGGTCAGGGAACTTGAGTTGTGTGATGTTTGAAATTTTATGGTTTTGTCATTAATTTTGATGGGATTGATCCTGTCATTATTCAATGGTTTATATACTCAACCGTAATCGAATTATTAAAATAGTTAATATTTCAATTATTATATTTATTTTAACAGTTAACTTATTAAATTTGCGATTCCGTCAATGCAACTGGATAAGCTTCCTTTCTTTATATGTATATATAACATATATCTATATTATATAAGCAAGAGCGTATACTGTGGTTTTTTTGATGCTATTTCTATAAATACCCTTAAAATAAAATCATTTTTTTTAATTTTCCAAAACTTCAAAAGTTAATATTTATAATCTTCCAAACATTTTAGTAATTTTAACTATAAGATAGCTTCCATTACCTACTATCCCCTCTCTTTTTCTTTCTTTTCTCTCCACTCACTCTTTTATTCAAAATTATATCCAATTTTTTAAAATATAACTACTCCCTCTTTTATGGTAAAATTACTCTTTTAATTTTTAATGATAAAAGATTAAAATTTTTTTACTTTACTTTAATTTTTTTCAATTAAATTTGAAAACGCAATACGAGTGCAGATCCGCTGATCATATTATTAAGTGAATCCACCATACCCAAAAAAAAAAAAGAAATCCACTGTAAAAATAAATAAATAAACCATTGTATAATAATCTTTCTTCTATTTTATTTTATTAGACGATTACTTTAACAAATCATTCCCAATGCTATTCCACTCCCTCTTTCTCTTATCCATCTTTAATCTCCTGGACTAAACCCATTCCAACATATGAGTAATTAATCAGATAAAAAATTAAGATGGGGCGTAAGATCCCATAGAACTTGGTGCGGGTTATCCAATAATTAATTTTGTTTGCTTTTTGAATGCATTCCGTGAGATTAAACAAATGTATTTAGCGAGAGAATTCAATGTTGATAATGCTCATGACCAAAAAAGTGCGCACTTTCGACCGTCCACGGTCCACTTTGCTCTCCCCCAATCACTATCTTACGCATGTAACACATTTTGGTCTGCATCACCATCTTCTTCAGACAACATTTATAAAATTTTGGCTAAATTACAAAACACCCATTATGTTTCTTTGGTGTGTAAAAACAAAAAAAAAAAAAATCATATATTTAAAATTAAATTTTTAATCCTTTTAAATCTTTGTGACATGTGTGTTCAGATCTTATTTTGAAATTTTATTATTGGATAAAATAATTTAGAAAAAGATAAAATATTTTTATATTATTTTTTTAAATAGCAAAATGGCCGTATGAGAGTCTAAAAATACCTTTTTAAAGATTTAAGATCTAAATGCATTATTTAGAAAATAAGAGATTTAAATGCAAATAAAACAGATATAAAACAGTCTTTCTTTTTTTCTTTTTTACTATATTTTGTCTTTTCATGAAGTGTTCAATTCACTATTGTTCTATGGAGTAATTTGATAAATGTACAGGGAACATCTGTTAAAAAACTTTATATAACATCAATAATTTATATACACTAAAAAAAAATAAAAAAAGGAAGGAATGGATGCCGGTTGCCATTGGTGCTTTCTCTTATTTTGTCAATGGATTTGAGTGAAAACCATTACATGCGTTTCATGCAATGGGCAGGTGGAAGTGGACCTTTCTTTTGTGGTACCTTTTCCTTGTTTTCTTTAAGAATTGTTTGCACATACATGCACATAAGTATTGAAAAATCTGCAGCTATTCCCAAAATATTCTCTCTTTTGTATCTAGGGATGCAAGCAGGGTGGGTCGTTATAGGGTACCCGACCGCCCAATCCGCTAAAAACCTATAGGGTTTTGGGATTAAAAAAAAAAAACCCGATAAGTTATCGGATCGAGTTTTGGGTTTATTATGTAACCCGTTGGAAAAACCCGATCCGGTGTAAATTCAAAATATTAAAAAATTAAAAATATTAAGTTATTAAAGTAAGGATCCCATTTATATTATATGTATGTGAAAGTATGTGGAAATAAAGTGTTTGCATCATTTTATATGATATTATTGTCTAAAATTTATTCTTTCAATATAAGTGTTTGTATCATTAATAATTTAAAACAAAATTCTTTCTTTTGTTTCTTTTTTTAAAGAAAAAAAATATTGGAGTCGGGTCGGATTATGGGTTCCTTAAATCCCAGCGGGTCGGGTTTTGGGATTTGCAAAAAAAAAACCTGATAGGATTTTTCTCGGGTTCTGGGACACCCATTAAGGACTAGGATCTGGTTCGGGTTTCAAAAAACCCATCCTAAACCCGCCCCGATTGCATCCCTATTTGTATCCCTAAGAATAAACATCTGACAAATGTTAAATAAATTAAAAAAAATAAAAAATTCTTAAAATAAATGAAGTATTTCATGACACTTGGATGTTTATTCGCAGGAAGACAAAGGTTACAATAAGCTCCAATTAGCATTTTTTTACCTCATAAATACTGTATTTATATCCTAGATGAAATGATAAGGTCCAAAGCACCATGTACCATTCTCCAATGTAAGACAAGCATGCCTTGAATTAATGTGGGATGTAACTGTTTTTTTTTTTTTTTCAAGAAAGTGAGAGTACTATAGTCTATAATATTTTAAAAAAAAATGTTTAATAAATACATACAAGTACATAGGATTAGGAGGAGTGAAATGGAAGTATACATATAAATGATTACAATTATAAAGCGTTTTTGTTCTACTCTAATTTCTGTCAAACTTCATATTCTTAAATTATATATTGTTCGGTATGATGTGTATACATACAAGAATTACAATGATCACACACACACATATAATCATGAATTCTTATATAATAATTTGCATGCAATAGATACTATTGCTCGTTGACTTTACTAATTTATAATGAGATTATAATGGAATTGCTATTCCTGAATATTAGATTAGAGATATAATAAGATTTTTATTTGTTAATTTTTTATTAAGTGGAGATATTTTAAAAAGAAAAAATCTATTCAAGTATTAAATTTGCTGCTCATAGGTTTCCTCAATAGATGTTTAATTTTTTTTTCTTTTCTTGTAATAGAGATTCATTCAAGTAAACATTAGCTCTTTACAAAAAATAAAACTATAATGAAATTACTACTATAAGTAAGTAAATTTCTTTTTTCGGATTTAATATGAACCAAATGAATGTATCCAATATAAAAATTGATTTACGAGATGCCATATCATATTCTTAATGGGTAATACCTTTTTGATAAAATGTTTATTCTTTTCTAGAAAAAAAATTTAATAATCAATACAACTCATTAAGATAGAAAAATTAGAAAAGAAAGCCAAATATAAACACAAATCCAGCATTTAGGAGAAGAAATGAATATTGAAAAAAAAAAAAACTATTTCCTCCCAGGGAAAAAGGGATAACTAATATGCTTTAAGTAAAAAGTCAATGTCATTCTTCGAAAAAAAAAAATTTAAAAAGATAGTGTTATAACAGTGAAAAAGACAGGCGCTGAGGAAGGTACAGAGAACATGAGACATGACCCCATGAAGGTCAGGGTCGTTACTTTTCCATTACAATAATATATCCTCGGAATTAAAAAGGAACTTTTATTCCAAGGAATCAAATCAATCAGCATAAAATTAAATTAAAAATATAAGGATAAATTGAAAATTTACATATGATAACTCTACTTGCACCATTTTTTTTTTTTTTTCCCGAAGCACCACTTTTATTAAAGGCTTCGTTGACCACTCCCGTATTCTAATTTATAAAAAGTACAGTGATTTTTACGGGCGTTATTGAGACATATATATATATATTTTCATCGAAATAAGCTGATTCTCGAGATATATAATAAACATACAAATAAATAAGACAGAATAAGAAAATTAAAAATCATATATTTATATATGTTATGATATATAACACTCGAGATACTTGCTATTTAAAATTAATAATAGAACCATTGAGATATTTTTTTTTTCAAGTTGATTAATGACAAAAGGAAAAAAAAATGTAATATGTAAAGAAGCTTTTCATAACATACAAGTATATTAATGAAAATAATCTGCTAGATATAAAAGGAGGAAATGTTAACACTTGATAAAAATAAGTTTGAGTGTATTAACCTAGAATAAAACAAAAAGATAACTACTATATAAACAATTTGTATTTACATCAATACTAAATAATTTTTTATACAAATCATTTAAATTCTTTATATTTATGTAAAAAAATCCAATAGATCTCTTAGAAGCCACAAAGGCTTTTTTTACTCAGTGTTTGGAAAATTTTTTTAAGAAGAGAAATTGACCAAAGTGAATGGAAAGAAAGATAACAAATATGTTGGTCATAATTCTTTGCCAGTAGAGGACTGATTTTCAAAAGCTTTGGGTTTGTGCTGTTGGATTTGCAAAACAAGGAATCATAACTAGAGCAAACAGGGTTTTATTTGATAGAATCACTTTGATTCTCAATGAAGTTATAGAGAGAAGAAAATGGCATAGTGAGAACAAATGTGTGTGCAAACGAAGATCTTTACTATTGACCCCGTACTGTATTTACAAAGGAGATGCCCACATTGAACATGACAAATGAATCTCCTTAGTGGGGAAGTGCATAGGGATGCAATTAAGGCGGGTTTAGGATGTGTTTTACAAAATTTGAATTGTCTCAATAATTTATGGGGTTTTTATAACCTGTCTCAAACCTTGTAAGATTTTTGTTTATAAACTCAAAATCCATCCGATGAACTATATAGGATACCTAAACAAAACATGATGAACCCAATAATTTTTTTAGTTATAATTATTTTTATTTAAAGTTAATTAAAAAAAATTATTCTCATAAAATAAATAGCCGTAATTGTCTTCTTGCATATCCATAGAAAAACTTCTTTTTGTTAACGTTTGTGTATATAATAAATCCTTCCAAATTTACATTTTGTTAGCTTAATATTGCAATAGGTGACCATATTTAACCAAACAAGATATTATTAAAAATGACCAATGATCTTATAGCTTAATGGCATCTTCACTAGTTTCTAAATTATGATGTATCAAGTTCGAATCCTTACAGCCCAATATAATGACCCAAAAAAAAGATATTATTAAAAATGAATTATCTACAAATTTGAAACTGCATATACTATTTCTTAAATTGAACTAATACTTAAAATATATTAATTTAAAATTAATATCGCTTTCAATCTTATTAAATTAATTTTATTAATTAAATTAAATTTAATAATAGTTTCCAATAAATTCTATTCCCATCTAAAACCCGACCTAAAACCATATATTATTTCACAAAATAACTCAAAATCCATCTCAAACTCTATATGATATTTATTATATTAAGTAAATTGAGTATCCTATAAGAACCTACTGAGTTACATCCTTATAGATGCATATGATATTTTAGGATATATATTGTAAACCCCAAGGTTCTTCATATAAATAGAAATAGATGTAAATATAAAAATAGAAAATAGAATGATAATATAGGACTCAATCAAGATCTTAGAATTAAACCACAAGTAGAAATGAGCTTGTGTATAATTTCAAACCCTAAAACAAAGTTATCTAGATAGTATTTAAGATTACTAATAAGATTTCATAATGGGTATCAAAAACTCAAGATAAAGAAATAACCTAACTAAGATTTCAAATTTATTGAAAAGAAGATATTCGATAATGCTGATAGTTAGAAAACGATAATTTATAGATGAACCGTTAAGATTATGAATACACAATAAAAATATAAACAGATGTATAACTAATAATCTAGACTCCAAATAAATATTTGGATCACACTATTGTTGTGGTTAGGATATTCTTAAGCTATTGAAGCCTAAAACAAAAATTGACCTAATAAGCTTAGGAAACCCTAATCGTGGGAGATAAAATTCTAAAAATAATTTATCACGTAAACTTTAAACTCAAAGTTGTATCTTTTGGCAATCTAAAAATTTTGTAGAATCGTATAAAAATGCTTTTAGACAAAAACTCTCAAATATTCGCTAAATCGTACCCGATTAACCTAATAAACTACCCAAAATTTTAGAGAATTATTATCTAATTATTAGTATATATATATATATATATATATACATGCATGATCAGTGCCAATTTGCACCAAATTGTAGGGTTTGGATTGTCTTGATAAATGAGAGCCGAAATGCATGAGAAAAATCATCTAATTGTCCACAAAAAGTCAATAAATTCAACTCATAAACAAATCAATTATTGCCACCTCAACTTCCTCATTAAATGCAGCCAATACAACTTGATAGAACAATGCCCAAATGTAGACAATCGGAAGCAAATATCAGATGAAAACCGTCCTCTTCTTTCTCCTATATATATATTTATTTATTTATTTATTTGTGTGTGTGTGTGTGTTTATGACTCTTAATGAACAAGCAAACAAACATCACTTCCTACCAAAGCTTCCAGATCAAACAAACTCCTAATTAACAACCAAATCGACTTAAAAACAGAACTCAACTCGTCTTAAACACCTCAGTTTGGATCAAAGCAAAAACAATACAAAAAAAAAATGCTCAAGTTGGTAACAAGGCAAGTTAATTTGTCTCGGCTTGTTGTTTATTAAAAACAATGATTTAAACTGACTTATGATGATCATAGGATCATTACCAACTCAAGAATAAGCTTCGAATTCCACCGAATAGGCTCAAACAAGGTAAAATTTGAAAACCCTAGAATGTACTTTTCCAAATTCGAAAATTTAACATCACATACATGTAAATGCGTTATGAAGTGATATATGTATATATACACACACACCATATAAACACTTAGGAACAATTTGGAAATGATTATAACGTAGAAAATTAAAGAAATGCGAACTGGTTTATCGGAGAAGATGATGAACAGTGTCAACATTGTCCCTACGTCAGCAGCGTAGACGTTGAACACCGGCGGCTTACGAGGGTAAGCCGGCGGCGTTTAGAAGACTTACACTGGAACATAAGCTACGTAAAATTTATTTTTATGTAACATGAACAAACTCCGGTTAACTAGAGTTATACGCCGGCAGCGTATAGTCCGACGTATGTGGGAAAGCTGCCGGCTTACAAGCTAGCGCAACCTGATACGAAACAAAATGTAAAACTTAAGAACGTCGGCATCTAGGTTTTAACACCGGCAGCGTTAGAGCCGACGTACACCCATGTTTTTCCTACAAGAGGTCTGTGTTATACAAATAAAAAAAAAAAATATATATATATATATATATAATAAATACTAATAAACATATTATATATATGTCAAAACAAAATTTACTAAGAAATAAAATAAATACAAATACTTAAATTAACAATATGTTTAATATTCGATAACTTCTAAAACCCTAGAAATTATAGGAAAATATTAAGTGTTATTAACAACTATAATCATCAAATATTTGTTTTATATAGAAATTAGTAAGAATGGAAATTGAAATGAGCTAAATTTATGAATAATGTGATTTCTAAAAATGACAAAATAATTGTATGAAGTAGATTAAGAGAAACACGACGATACTAAACAATAATAAACGAATATGAGTTACTATAATAAGTCAGATAGAGAATAACATAAAAATAGTAATAATAACTATAAAATATAAACTTGTTAAATATAAATTTTTCGAATACCAGATAAATGTATATAAATATCAAGCAAGACTAAGACAAGCTATATGAAAATAAAGATTAATTGATAATTGTTATCATAAGACCATTAAAGGACCAAAATAAGTAATAGAAATTGAGTCAAATATCAATTTAGGACACTTGACACTTATAGGTATTTAGTTATATAGTCTATGTTATATTGATGAATATTTTATTCATCTCAATAGGTGACTTTGATACCATAGAAGACCTTCTGGCAGATTGCTACGACTAGTCACTATGAGCAGGTGAGTAATTTAGTTATATTATACTGTTTGTGCTTGTAAGTAGCTAAATATGAAATGCAAAAATAATAATATGAATGTTTTAATTGAAATATGTTGTAATCTGATTGTATGATTGTTAATCTACCATTATAAAAGTGATAATATAATGGTATGATGATGTGAAGTAGTATGATGATTATTGTATGTAATATATGACCACCATGAAACTAAATAAGAACTATTGACTTATTAAAATAACCTGGTCATGCATTGCATGTGCTGCATTATTGCATATATAAATGGGTGAAAGCCTGCTACGTATTAATATTTTGATTCTCTGTTAATGCTTGGTTTTTCTAAAGTATTAGTCCTTCCAAGGTTTTTTTTGTTCCGTCGGTTCTACGGGAACTAAGTGGCAACAAAGAACGCCGCCCATAGTATCGCTGTAAAATGATTAATACTTAGGGAGCTTCTAAGGATAGATGTAAACCCCGGTATTCTCAATAGTTAAGAAAACCTCGGGAGTGGAAAAGTGAAACCCTAATACAGTCCAGTTTAAGTCTAGTGAGAGAAGCTTAGGAACCCTAAATCGGGCTTTCATTCGGTTTCATAATAAAAAGTTTTATAAAGTAAATGAATATGAATTATTGTTTTAAAGTATATTTTAAACCTTAGGAAGTTTTAAATTCGGGAATTTTTCAATTCCGGGCCTTCCCGAGCTCAATTACGGAAAAGCGTGCCCCGGGACCATGAACTCAGAAAAATATTCCGGAATATTCATTAGAACCTTAATTTTATAAGGAATCCAAAAATATCATTTATAATTTTCCGGGCTATAAAAATTACAGTTATAGCCTTTTCCCGTGTTTTCGTTATAACCGGTAAAGTAAATGTCTTATCTACTATTCACAAGTACAACCTACACTACACACTACCCATACCGTATTCTTACATCCTTACAACTACTCATTACAATTTTCTTTTCCAAGAATTTTTGTTTCCTATTTAATTATTACATTTATTACATTTTAATTACATAAAATACAAATTTGTCAAAATTCAAACTCTCTCTCTCTCTCACTCATCCCTCTTGGCCGGTACCCCCTCCCCCTTTTTCCCTCTCATTTGTTTTATTTTTGCTATTTTTATTCAATTAAAAACCCTAATCTATTCATATATAACCTCCTTTTTCTCTCTCTCTCTCATTTTCACTCTTCCAAAAAATTACAAGGTTGAAATCCTCTCTTCTCTCCTTTAGCTTGTGCCGTGACCCACACATATGCACACACACACACTCACAAATGTATTTTTCTCTTCTTTTCATCTCTAAATCTCCATTAAAGTGATGATTTCAAGCTTTATTCTTCCCAAATCTTGTAATGGCAAAGCTATTCTTGTGTGTTTTCCACATTTAATCCCAATGATCAAATGCTAGGGACATAAAAATACTTATACAAGAATAACAAGCCATCACAAGAAGTGGATCTAGAGTTTAAAGGAGTTTTTGCTGAGATAATGTGATGTTCATACATGTAAAGTAGGAACATTGCATAGATATTTATGTTCATGCCATGAAACTCATGATTCATGCATTATATTTAGTAGATCTAGTGTTTAGACATTTATATCTTCATCTACATTTATGTCCATATGTTTATTTTGATTTTCATGCATTGATGATCATAAAAAATTTAGCCTTACCTATGTATAGATAGGTTAGATGGTAGATCTACATGTATAGAAGACAAGAAATTTGAAAAAGAAAAGGTTTTGTTAGAAATGCTTAGTTGGAAATTCGGATGAATTTGGAACCCTACCTTAAACACCACCAAAACCACTTTAAAACTCATATTTTTCATAAAAAAATGAAAGATATATGTAATAGATACCCTTAAGGAATGATTTTCATAATTTTAGATGAGTTTAGGCATGAGAAAATGTAAAACAAGTAGTGGAGTTAGAATGAAAAATATTGATATAGTGATTAGTAGTCAAATTCGTATTTTAGGATGATGCCTACATAAACACTTAGTATCCAAGCTCAGATGGCATGTTTTATGAGTCAAATAGAGTCCTTAGACAATAGATATAATGAATCTTCAATTTTTGATGCATTAAACAAGTTTACTCATAAAGAAAATGCAAGAAAAGGAAATTTCCAAAATTCGGATTTTTGTGAAAAGCTTGTTTAAAAACATATTTACCAAATGAAAAATGTGGATTTCTATGCATAAATGAAGGTCATGACTAATATAGATATTGAGAACTCATTTTTATTTAGATGACAAGTAAATTCCAAGAATAAAATCATAAAAACCCTAGGAAATGTAAAGTTGGAAATGATAGCTTTGTATAAGTGATCATCATGGAGTTCTTAATAATTAGAAGTTCACAAGAGTTCATAATCAAAGATCATCAAAACCATGCATATCTTGAGCTCATTACATGATATTCATATTAGGAATTCATTCATATACCATCTATACATGAATCATAAACTAGGAACATTTTTATCATATGCAAAACAATTTTTCGGAATCGGAAAAGTTAAGGAACAGATCTGATCCTACTGTTCCGTGGCTTCAATGTTTTCAAAACTTGAAAATAATACTAGAAATAGATAGATCTTTCGAAGTAGATAGAGATCGATATAAAATTTGCGAAATTCCGAGGTAAAATGACCAAGTTATGGCCGTTTTAAGTCGGAGCTTCCGCAAATAGCGAGAATTCCGATTTTGTGTAGTTTAGATGCATAGCTTGAATTAGTTTAGTGAGAGATTCTTATTAGGTTGTTCTTAATTGGTAGGTGATCCCGAGCAAGACGATACATTACCACCCGACTACTATTACTAAAAGACTGGCGAACCATGGTCGAGTGAGTACTACTTCCACTCTCAATTGTTGCTTGTGATTGTATTGATAGTGGCATTAGTTGTTTAGGCAAAGATAAAACTTGATATGCATGATGGGGTATATGGGAGTTATATACTTGTCTGCTATTGATATGTGAAGTTGAACTTAAGGAATATCGAAACCGGGTGTTAAGCTGCTGCTTGTTTAGTTATAATTTACATTGATTGTCTGCGAATAATTGTTGGACACCTAAAAGAATTGAAATAATCCATATTTGACCTTAATTATAATTGGACTCATGCATATCACGATGGGATGGAGCATTAGCATTTGTTGGTTTTTCATGACCCATAAAACGAATATGTTGGTTAATCGTGATCCATAAAACGAAATTGTTGGTTAATCGTGATCCATAAAATGAATTATTATTCAGTTGACCATGAGCTTAAATAGCGTCGTACCGCAGGATTCGTTAATCTGCTAACCCGGGATGGAGGGCGCAAGTCCATCCACATATGATTTCCGGCTGGTTATATGTTTATTGAACTCATGTGTCTAATGCATACCATTTGCTTGAATAATCCTTGTTTGAATGAATTGTCTTAATTGTGATATGGAAGCTCTTACTCACTAAGCTAGTTAGCTTACGCCCCCATAGTTTTACTTGTTGCAGCACGAGTTTATTTGGCTTAGGCTGAGGCAAGCTACAACTCAGGTACCGGAGATAGGAGTTTCCCTTAGAAGTTTACTTCGATTTTGTTTAGACTTCCGTTGGAAACTAAAGGACTCTGGATGACTGTAATGGACTTGATATTATTTTCCGGGGGAATGCCCCTTAGACTTTTGTAATGTATATATGTGTTTTGGTTTATTGTCTATGGCTAGTGAATGCCACATTAAGCTTCTTAACTCCATTGATTGAGCATTCTATTGTCGTAAAGGGACGCTTTACATCTAGACAAGACTCCCGAAGGGCTCGGATAGAGAATTCGAGAGTCTTATATAGTATGTGGTGGGCTGTTACGTTTAGGATATCCTATGAGGCGTGACAATAGTTATATGAAATGGTTAGTTAAACAGTTATTAAACTAAAAGTGATAACCATAAGACGAGAAATCGTTGATTTTCCTGTAAACTTAATCTCTCCTAGGCAGGTAGGTCATAAAGTAAATATTCTTCAACCCTAAAAAGAGAGCGTAAATCTTTTTTCTGTTTGGATTCTAGATCATTCAAGCTTTGTATCTGAGCATATGTTTGAGTGATTGCATGACATACAATTTGTTAATAACTTGCTTGACGTGTAATATGTCTGGTTATTCACTAAGCTGTGGTTTTGTTCACACTCCTACAACATTTTCAGGTTTACGCTTCGACCTTGGTTAGTTACTTTTAGAAATATGGCACCGCTAAGGGCTTAAGAGCTAGAAGCCTATGGTTCTATTTGAGATTAATGATTTATATTTTCCTAGAATAGATTAGCGAGTGTTGTCTTATCAGTTATATATGTAGAGAATTACAAAAAGACTATATGGTTTGTAATAATCTATGATACTTTATGATTAAGATGGCAATTGTTTACTAATTTATTTCTTATATGTATTTATTTCTTATCGAATCAACTAAAAGATCCTATTAATTTGGAAAACATGTCACTCTTCGAAGGTAATCTAGTGATGGTATTCAGGTATGACTTGTCTACTTCTACTAGGGTACCCTTGGGGCATGACATATATGCCCATTATCGTAAGCTTGGGATGTTCAATGATGAGTTGGAGACCATTAAGGCTACGGTTGGTAACCGTTTATGTGTTGAAAAGTTGATTGTTGAAAAGCTCTATAGGGTTAAGAAAAGGTGGTTTAAGTGTTATCGACTAGAAATGCTTGTGCAACTCGTTTAAGGTTCGTTAGAGGTTAGATATGGCCCAAACAATTCTCCCTGCATAAACCAAACATGCTAGATTAAATTGAGGAGCTCATATTCAAAATGGATTGAAACAAACATAATTATTATATTTGGTAATTCTATTTCTATGATTTAAATGAGTTTTTATAAAAAAAAATATAAATTAGAATTTGTAGGTCATAGATTGCAAACAAGAGGAGAGGAGTAAAATGATTAAAAATTTTTGTTTAGTAAATGATTGAACTCAAACTAATCATGCCAAAGACTATCTTGGATAAAACCGAATGCCAACAAGAAATATGAAATAAATAAAAATAGCAAAAAAGTTGAAGCGTGCAAAGTAAATGAGGTGAAAGATTTATAGAGTCTCTCTTGTGAGTCTATCCTTTCTTTCAACTTCACTGCTAGTATCGGTCATCCACATCGAGTTGTTCCACTAATTCAATAAAACAACTGAGATACTATAGAGACCAATGCTATCTTATCTTGCCTCACAAGTTTTATATAAGCTAATTATAGAACTACAAGATACTATATGTAATCTTCTCATGTCACGCCCTAAAGGGTACCCCAAACGCGACAGTCTATCACACTCAATATTAAAACTTAAGTGTGACTACCTCAGCCATCCTATAAGCTTCGATACCTGGTGTAAGGCGTACATTCACGATCATAGAGGACCAACTTTGAAACAAGTTATTTAAGAAGATTTCATATAGTAGTTTAAGAATGGAAATCACAACATAATATCTCAATTAGGGAAGCGTATATAAAGGTCTTACAATCATCAATGGGGCATTCCGCCGCTAAAAAATATAGTTCATCATATTCTAGTAAAGCCTTATCAAAATAATCACAAGGAGATTTACTTAGAAGTTAAGTCTACATCTAGTCTTTAACTTCTTCCAAAAACTCCTTAAGCCAAAAGGTAATACCTGCGAGAAATACCAGCGGGGCTTCAACCATAAATGGGGAAACTGCAAGAGATATTTATAAGGGGATAAGCTTCTTGCTTAATGAGAATTAAATCCCTAAGTAAAGTACTCAACAATTAATAATCAATCAAGTTATTTAATCAAGCATATGAGATGCAAGCAAACATGTGAACAAACAATACATATGATTTTTCGGGAATCATATGTTTGGATGGATTTACTCCTCCATTTGGTGGTTAGGTGTTTCGGGTAACGAAGCCATAGTTCGCAAATGATATTTTTGTAGTTTTGTACAGATTCCTACTAATCGCTAAAATGTAGTTGATTCGAGTGCCCGCTCACCATTTAATTACAGACAATGAAAGTCATAGATTATAATTTCAGGTCATCGACCACATTACTATGCCCTTGTCACACCAAGGGTATAGTAATGAATGCAATGTGACTCACTACATATCATGCAGAAATCATTTAATTTAAGTAGTCATGGCATAATATTAATCATTTTATAAGTGACAATAGAATTTGCAGATAATGGATACTAAACTAAGTCATACAATGATTAGTTAGCAATTTTTGCCTCGATATACTTATCATAATTTTAACCATGTAAGTAAAACACATGTGCTTTTGTGTTTTATCTTTCCTAAAATCTACTATCATTAAACTATAAGCAAATACATAAATACAATTACGAAAATTAAACTCACTTGGCCATATTAGCAGAAGCTCCTTAGTAAAAAAGTCTTTCGAGTATGGTAGCTTAGACTCTGCGTCATCTATACAAAAGAAATACACGAAAAAAATATTTCTTGGAAGATCTACTTAAACTTGTAATTATATTCTACTAAGTTTGTCAAAATTCGCATAGAGTGAAATTCCAACTTAAAATGGTCATAACTTGCTCATTTTAACTTAGAATTTCGCATATTATATGCCAATTTCTACCTACTCGAAAAGATCTGTCCATTTCTAAGGTTATTTCCTACATAATATAAGGTCATTTGGGTTGCTAAACGTCTCGGTACAGATTCAAAATGAACATTTCCAGATTTTACAAAACAATTTTCCAACTCAACTTTATTCAAAAATCCTTTGGTAAGAACATATATATATATATATATATGATTGAAAAATCTTTTGAGTATATATACAATCTCACTTTATATGCAAAAACTCTAACGGTAGTTTCTTGACGATTATTTTTGTAAAATAATTCGTCTTGAAGTATTAAAATTTAAACTTGATAAATTTCTTTTCAAAGTATTTTGAAGAAACTTTATATTTTCTTAAGTTATTATAAATGAGTATTTCCTTATTCTGTTTTTCCATTTCTTATCTAAAACAAATAAATTTTTCTCTTAACTTTGATCCCTTACAATTTTACTTCTAGTGATGAAAGAACAAAGTTTTCAAAAATTTTATTAAGTTGTTGATAATCTATTTATAAATTTTCCTTTAGAACGATTTTATAAATGAGTCTTTTTCCTCTTATATTCTTGTTTATCAACTCCTTTAAAAATAAATTTTATTTCTAAAACTTGGTCTTTTATTTCCACTACAAATTTTATTCAAAAAGAAATCATCTTATTGATAAAATCCTTTGTTTTTGTTCTTATCATATTTATATTCTTGTTATTCTTTAAAAATAGGTTCCTTTTTTTATAAACTTGAAAATCATTATTTTTCTAAGTGGGTTTATAAATTTATGGGTTGATTTTATCTTAACTTTGAAACTAGTTTGCTTCTTGATTTTGTTATGGGGTTGGAATGACTTTAATCTTAAGCTTTTTGTGAAAACTTTGGATACCAACCAATTATTTTTACTAAGACTGAAGTTATCATATTATGAAAAAATGTGTTTATTTCTTTTATTTCCTTGGTAAAACTATTCTTATTGTTATTTGAGAAAAGTTTGAGAAACTTGAGAAAATATTGTAAAAATCCATGTTTATGTTGTTGATGATAACTCTTTTATTTAGTGATAAGTTACATAATAGAAAATTTAGTTTCAAGATCCTTTATTAAAGAAAAACTCTACTTTAAATATAGTTGAGGCATTATCATTATATAGATGCATGTATTATGAGCATGTAGTATGTAGATGATGAAAATATAAGATAAGAAGCAAGATAATATTAATAAGCAATATAACAAGATAATATTAATAAGCAATATAGCAATAATAAGCAATATATTATAGTCAAGTATTAGGAGCCTTAACTTCATTAAGGCAACCCGGTCAAGTATTGGGAGCCTTATCTTTATCAAGGCAACCTAGGATTATGTCCCAAAAAAAAAAAAAAAAAGAAAAAGCAATAATAAGAGTAAATATAGTAATAAGTTTGTTAATGAGTTAGTGAGCATTTAGGCTCTAGGATATATATATATATATATATATATAGATAGATAGATAGTATCATATATAAAGTTAGGTTAGAAGCATGATAATAACAATAACAACATAATAGTAAAACAACATAATATGAAATTTATTCATGAACAAGAACAAAACATGAACATAGTATTGCTTCTTTAACATTTGAATGTTTAAGAAACATATACTATGGTTATGTTAAGTTACATGACATGGTAGAAGAAATGGGTAAGAACTTTTACCTAAGAAAATAATATGGAAGTGGTAGTAGAAGAAATGTTTGGATAGTGTTTGAGTGTGTAGGAAATGTGTAGAAAAATTTGGATAGTAAAGAAAAAAAATGAGAGATTTTGGTAGATAGTGTTTGAGGAGATAATTTGAGAGATTTTTAGTAAGGTGAATGAGGATGTGAAAAAATTGGAGGGAGATGGGGTATTTATAGAATTTTGGACTGAAAATTATGTAAATTAAATAAATTGAAAAAGAAAATAAAATATGTATGTGTGTATTGTATGGTCGGCGTGATGCTTGGAGAGGAGAGAGGGAGTGATTTTGATTTGTTTTGTATTTTTGTTAATTAAAAGTAATAAGACGTAAAGTTTGATGTGAATGAAGATATATGGAAAAATAAAAAGTAGATAATAGGTATGGTAGAGTGTAGAAATAGGTGTAGAAAATGGAGAGATAGGTGAATAGTAATGAATAGTCTAGAATAGTACTATGAATAGTAGATAAGACAAATTAATACCAGTAGTAATGAAAATACGTGTAATTAAGCTATATCTGATATTTTTAGATATCGAAAAAATTATAAAACTGATATTTTTGAAATCCTTGTATTTTTACAAGTTTATTGGTATAACCGGAATATTTTTGCTGTCGGGGCACTGAGGCACGGTTTTTGAAGACTGATCCTGTTTGGATTCGAAATACACTAAAAATTTTCGAATCTGATATTTTTATGCATCCTTATATTATTACGAACTATTATTCACCATTATCTCAACTTCATTGTTTTGGGATTAGGAACACGAGATTGTTGGATCTAATCTACTAGGGTTTGATGTATATTTGTTGATCTTAGGGTTTCCGATTGACTTCCGATTTAGGGTTTAAACATAACTGTAGCATAAAATCTAGGAGATTACATCTCACAATCACTCAACCTAACTCTCAAAATAAAGTAAGGTTTGTTTCAAAAAGAGATACAATGGATTCTCTAAAGATAAGCTCGAAAACAAATGAATCGTGAATGTAAAATTTAAGTGCTGACAACTTCTGATGAAGGTTGGATTATAGTGTAAGTATGATAATTGCCAATTGGATCGTATATGAATATTTTTTTTTATTTTTTTAACTTCGGCTTCTTATATTTTTCAAATTTAACAGCTCCTTTTTGCGTAAATCTCTTTTGGGCAACAGCTCTAGCTGTTGATCGTAATTTGCAACTTGATGTGTTGAAGAATATCTTCCTAAAATCTTAGAGATAGATATCTTGACTATTGAAAGCTTGATATTATCTCTGAATATCTTCAGTTGCCTTCCATATATAATTATACTTCAACAACTATGAATATTACCTTATCTTCTTGATGGATAAGCTTGGATAAATTTAAAAATATTTGAATTTAAAACTCCAAAAGCCATAGGATATTTCAGTTATGAGATATGCTCTGATCATCCAAATCCAAAACTCCTTAACTGTACTTATATTTAAAAAGCTAGCCTTGTGTTCTTGCAAAACAAATTGTAGTATCGCTTCTTGAACCTTGATTGAAGACATAAAACTATCCTGATTTCTATTATAGAACTTGTCTTAACAAGAACTTTGAATTTAACCAACTTCAAATATCCTCATTGACTTTAAATCCTCCTTGATTGGAACTCATTGGATGCATTATCCAAATAATAAGTAAAGATAGGTCTTCATTATAAAAAAAAAAAAATTCATAGGAAAGAAGTTCACGAATTCATTCTTGGAGCTTGTTCTATGAGTTGAAAGATGCTAACGAAAGTTCTAACACATTTTTTAACAAAATTTCTGACGCTACTTTTAACATTTGAACAAAACTTTGTTTAAACTACTGTACGCTCAATTAATTTAATTAGATGAACTCTTTTCTTTTTTAATATCAAAATCAATAAAGAGAACTTAATAGAATTCAATAAAAGCTATTAAAAATTATTGTAAATAAAATTTTTTTATTTATACTCTTTTACGTATTATCCATTTAGTTCTTTAAATTGGTGAAGCCTAAATAATTCCAAGAAATCAATGAAAATTTCTTGTTGGGTAATTGAGATGAAAATAAAAACTAGCAGGAATAGTATAAAATTTTTGAGAACATTTCCACTTCAGAACCAATCCATGGTAGAAATAAATGGAATTTTCAACTTAAATGATAGTTCGAAAAGCAAAGCTGATAATATAAAATAAGTTAGGCATTTCCAATGGTTCGGTGATCATTTTTTAGGGATCGGTCTGTTGGATTTTGACTTGTCATTTCCAAAATTGAAGCTGAGGAAACTTTGGTTGTCCAAAGCTAAGAAAAAACGTAGAAAAAGGAAAAAAAAAAAAAAAAGGGAATTGGGTTTGTTTGATTTGTTATTTTTCAGGTCATTTTAATGTCTTATTTTTTTATTATTTTTAAACATACTATTTATTAAAAATAGATACAAATGAAAAAAATATATTTTTACTCATAAATATAATTAAACAGATTAGATACAGATAAGATATAACTGCAAATCAAATATAAATAAAACACAAATGAATAAATAATCCAAACAATCTCATAATTAGTCAAAATAAGTTGATGTAAACATTTCCTTTCTTATATTTGGTTAGTACAAAGAAAATTAGAAAGGAGAAAAAAATATAATACTATTACCATATTACTCGAATGTTATATATTATCATATAAATTTCCTCTCTTCTAAAAACATTTTAGTAACTATATACTATTTCTACCAAATTTTTCCTTGATTTCTCTCCAATTTTAAATAAAAGGGAAGTACATTAAAAATAGAAATTCTTCCTTCAATTTCATGAATTCATCCATTTCCAAATTTAATTATATATGATTTCTTTCTTTTCCCTTCCCTTCCATATATTTCATTTCCTTTTTACCTTTCTTTGATATCTTATTTTTATGTATTTTGATATCTTATTTTTATTTTTTTCAACATACTATTTGTCAAAAACCTATACCGATAAATATATATTTTTACTCATAAACAAATCAAATAGATTATATACAAATAAGATATAAATGCAAATTATATATAAAAAATACATATAAAAATAAAATTATTCAAACAGACCCATAAACAGTCGAAATAAGTTGATGTAGACCTTTCCTTCTCTTATGTTTGTTTAGTATAAAGAGAATTAGAGAAGAGAAAAAAATGTAATAGTATCACCGAATTACTCGTATGTTACATATTATCATTTAAATTTCATTCTTCTGAAAACATTTTAGTAACTTTGTACTATTTCTACCAATTTTCCCTTTGATTTCTCTCCAATTCTAAATAAAAGGAAGTGCATTAAAAATTGACATTCTTCCTTCAAATTTCAATGAATTCATCTATTTCCATATTTCATTAAATTATCCAAACATAGCATTTCTTTCGTACCTTTCCCTTCTATGGATTTCATTTCCTTTTCCACGTTTGCCAAACAAAAAACGTTACCATCAAACACAGTAAAATTACAACAAACATCACCACATGAAAAACACTTGTGGGGCACAATAATGACTAAACAAATTCAAAGCACCAAAGAGATAAGCTAAATCTTGATTCCTTTCTCGTCCTATCTTCAACTCTGTCCTTTTATCAAATCCCAATTTTTGCATTTCCATACGAAAACATGCTAAAACGATTCCTTACTTTTGATACCCTCAGCCACATACTAATATATGTATAAGTCAGTAGACTCAGTACTTGTCAAAAAGATTGAAACTTTCATGCTCCTACACCACAAATTAGGCTGACCCAACTCCCCTTTTCACTTCACTTTTATTGAATTTCATTTGGGTTCAGAAAAATTTTTTAATGGCTCTTAATTTGTTATCACCTGGTGAAGTAAAGGCCAAGGCCACTCCTTTTCTGGGTTGTCATTCAAAGTCCAGTCATAATTTTCTGCACAAGCAACTGGGTAATGGTAGTTTTACTTAAATTTTATACTTGGTACTGTTTTTATGGAGGTAGAGGTGGCAATTCGTATTGGTGGGTCGTGCTGAGACATTGAATATAAGTAGAAGTAGAAGTAACTAGATATATGAGCATGAAGAATGCTTTTCCTTGTTTTTTTTGTAATTTTTGTGGCATGCTTTTACCTTTTTATCTTCAGCTACACTTGCATTGAAGAGGAAGGATTGTAGAACAAAAACAATTCATTGTTCGGCACAGCCACCTCCAGCATGGCCAGGTCGTGCTGTTCCGGAGACAGTTAGTAGATCATGGGAAGGTCCAAAACCTATTTCTATTGTTGGATCGACTGGTTCTATCGGCACACAGGTAGAAATCAAGTTACTCACTTCACATGCAAGCTTTCCTTTTAGCTTTATCTAGTTATATTTACTGTGCACAACTAAAGTCTATGTATAATTATTTATCTAATACAATATCTACATCTTGCTCTAGCGTTTCTTGTTTATTCATGAGGCAAATTGCAAATATATATCCCCTCAAACTAATTTTGATGCATGGATAAGACCCAAAATGAATGTTCACCTCCCAAAACTTTTAAAAGACTTACCTCTTCAACCATCAGCAAATCCCTGAAATTGTAATTGTTTATGAATCTTTTAACGACCGTCTTGGCAGCAATAACTAAAAGTTGAGAGTTACATGTACTTTGAAGAGTTATTTGGAAGGTCAAAGCATGTTGTCAGAGTTTAAGGAGTCATCTAAATCTGATCAATAGCTTTGGATTGTATTTGCACTTATCTGCAAATGTCTTGTATTTCATGATTATAATGTTGGCTTTTTCTGCTGAGTTTGAGATTCCCCTCTTTTTTACAAATTTAAGCCAAATGCTTTGTAGACATTGGACATTGTAGCAGAGAACCCAGATAAGTTCAGAGTTGTAGCACTTGCAGCTGGATCAAATGTCACCCTTCTTGCTGACCAGGTTGGTAATCCCTCTTATGATGTGAAGCCATTCTGGGAATCATAGCCTTAAAAAATAAAGTCATGTACTAGATAGGCAAAATGACACAGCTGTGTGGCCAAATATTGTTTTAGAACAAATGGTGTTCGGGTGCCTACTACATTATGATCACAATGTGCATTTGTACTTCGTTATGAGTATTCTCAATTAAAAAACAATTAAACTGACAAACCTGTTTGCTTAATCAATTTCTCTCCCTGGGACTTTTGTTCTCCCTTTACTTATCTTCTTTCCTGCATTTTTCAGGTGAGAACCTTTAGACCTCAATTAGTTGCTGTTAGAAATGAGTCCTTGGTTGATGAACTCAAAGAGGCTTTGGCTGATCTTGAAGAAAAGCCTGAGATTATTCCTGGTGAACAAGGAGTCATTGAGGTGTGTGTTTTCAGTCCTCATTCTTAATTCAATAATCATTCCTGTATTAATGCAGTGATTTTTTTTAGGTAGCTCGGCACCCAGATGCTGTGACTGTTGTCACTGGAATAGTTGGTTGTGCTGGACTGAAGGTTTGTTACGAACTTCCTCTGTTCAATTTTACACAAAATTTTCATCTTTAGTTTTCACTCACTCTCCACTATTTGGTGAAAGAATCATAATAAACGTATAATAAGTTTAAAGCGGATAAAATACTTCCATCGTTGTCATTCACCCATACTCCCATGATTTTGTGCGAAAGTTGAGTAAAAGCGTGGTTATTTACGCTGGATGCAAAACTTTGTTAGTTGCTTTTGAAGTTCTGTTTATTGTGTAGATATCACATGTGTACATAAGTAGTTGGATGATGATAATTGTTTTTAAGAGGGTTAAAAGGAAGAACCTAGGCAGGGGATAGTGCTTTTCTGTCAAACTCAGCACATGGTGAAACTAAGCTTTTTTTCTAACTTTGGATCATTCATGGGCGACTAAATATATCTTTATATTTATTAGAGAATGCTGTTAAAGAAATTATCTACTGAAGTGAAGATATTCTTATCTGTTATGCTCAATGTATGACTGCATCGTATGTTTTTGCCATTTTCAATGCAATTTGCTCCTTTATACCTTACACATTGAAGATCACTATTCTGAATCCAAATCCTACCTGCTTACAAGAAAAATTCAAACTGTATTCCCGTGGAAACTTATTAAGTAAATTATCTATTCTTGCCCCTTGCACTAGCCCACAGTAGCAGCAATTGAGGCAGGCAAGGATATTGCTTTAGCCAACAAGGAAACCCTTATAGCTGGTGGTCCTTTTGTGCTCCCTTTAGCTCATAAGTACAATGTGAAGATTCTCCCTGCTGATTCTGAACATTCTGCCATATTCCAGGTGTGCTAATAACTCACCTTAATATAAAAGTTTTGAATTACTAGATAGACTTTGCTTGGTCTTTTGCATACCATTACTAATCCAATGTTCTTAAGTTTCCATTACAAAATCTTTCTGGTTATTCAGTGCATTCAAGGTTTACCTGAAGGTGCTCTTCGTCGTATCATCTTGACTGCATCTGGTGGTGCTTTCAGGTATCATGGTCTAAGCTACTCTTGAGCTTATCAGTTGCAAATTTTTGTAAAAAGCATGTTAGGCTCTTCTTTTGAGTGCAACAACAGCTCAGAGAAACAAAATAAAACTTTTCATTTTGAACTTTTTCTGTCATTTAGGTATAAAGTTTTTTCAAGGTGATTAGATAGGTCACTGAAACATCACATATGCTGCTCACTGTAGAGACTTGCCTGTTGAGAAATTGAAAGAAGTCAAAGTTGCTGATGCCTTGAAGCATCCTAATTGGAATATGGGAAAGAAGATCACTGTTGATTCCGCAACTCTTTTCAATAAGGTCTATATTTATCTATCTATCTATCTCTGATTTCAAGCCTCTTATCTTGTTGCAATAAATTTTTTATTTCCTCTTAAGTGATTGATTCATTTTTCTTCCTTTGGACAGGGTCTAGAGGTCATTGAAGCACACTATCTTTTTGGAGCTGAGTATGACCATATCGAGATTGTGATTCATCCACAATCTATCATTCATTCTATGGTAGAAACACAGGTCTGATTCTTAAGCTACACTTGCTTTCTCATCCCTGTCATAGATTCTGCAATCTTCTGGTTTATGGATATTCTCTGAAGAATACATATGAGATTCATCTGGCAGTGTATTGATGTGTTCTCATCATGCTTAGATACATCCTTTTCCAGGATTCTTCTGTCCTTGCACAACTAGGGTGGCCTGATATGCGCTTGCCAATCCTTTACACAATGTCGTGGCCTGAGAGGATTTATTGCTCTGAAGTTACTTGGCCCCGCCTTGATCTTTGCAAGTAACGAATGATCCCTACTTTAATAGAAATTTTAAGTTTGGATGCTTTAACTTTGTGAAGATGTTTTACTGTGTGCAACCATGCTCTCTTTTTTATTATAATACTTCTAGTGAGTTGAACTATGTAAATATAACGTGTCTTTTGTGTTGCATATAATGCCTTAATAAATGTAAGTATGAGGATCTTTGATCAAGGTAATCCATTGATGTATTTTCAAGTGCATCACTATAATAATGTTGAGGTTAACACCACAATATTTGATTAAAAGTATAAGCTCAAAGATTTGATGTGGGCTTTATATTTCATGCTTGGCACTCCGCACTTTTGGTTAAAGACTTTGACCAAACCAATTAAATTAACAGCTTAATTAGTAAGGATCGGATAACGATGTAGGGGTTTCGAAAGGATCCCGTCCCTTCATATCATGTTGAGTTTAAATCTTGTTTTAAAGTTTAAAATAGTAGATTTAGCGCAGGTTTTATATTTTAGGATCCAAAGCACCTTATAATGTTATTTAAAGTGACCACGAATATATGCATGTGATATCTTGAGAATTTTTCCAAGATTAGAGAATTAAATGTTATTTGTTCCACTTGAAAAATCATAGAATCTTTTCTTAGGTCATTTATACCTACAATTCTAGGAGGCAGTTTTATTTTCGTAGTATAACTTTGTGATTTCAGACCATCTGATTTGAAGCTTCTTATTAAATCTTATGTACTATTTTATATTCTCGTGATGCAGACTTGGTTCACTAACATTCAAAGCCCCAGACAATGTTAAGTATCCATCCATGGATCTTGCCTATTGCTGGACGGGCAGGTGGCACCATGACTGGAGTTCTCAGTGCAGCCAATGAGAAGGCTGTTGAGATGTTCATTGATGAAAAGTAAGCATTGATCTTGGTTCAACTGCAGAATTCTTTTTAATACATTCATAAGCTTCTTTACACTTACTTCAGAAACCATGATTGCTGCTAATATTAGTGCATCTCTATCCTGAATTTTCTTTGTAGCAGGACAGCCTTTATCCAATCTTTCAGTAGGCTTGTGTGATAGGACCAAACCTAAAAAATGCATATTTCTGGGTATATTGGCATTATCCTGTCCACTATAATATTATGGTATTGTGAAGTTTTAGAATCACAGGCAATTAGCAACTAATTGTAAGGTGTAATGTTTTTTGCCAATGCTGAAGTTTTAAATGGATAGGTTGTGATAATATGAGAAAACAACTATAAAGAAGTGAATAAGGAATGAGAAATAAACGAATACAAGTTTTGGAGTGAAAACCATGTGGGTGAAGTAATAATTCAGTATGTCGAAGAATAGTAATGTTCTTTGGTACAGGAATGGACTCTCACCTTTTAGTATATAAATCTTGAGTCTGTATGGGTTCCATATACCTAAAGCATCACCCATTCAAAAGAGGTGATAAACACAATGGACCTCATCAGATGGCTCCATTGACTGCTATAAGGCTGGCAGTTGATAATTGGCCACCTCCAATTGACCAACTGGGCCATCATTCTAACTCCAGCTCACCCCCATTCTACCGACCAAAAGGTTGGTCATACGCGTGGTATCCAAGCACTTGCCAATCAGTTGGCCTCTGCCTTTGGTCAACCGTAACGCCAAATGTAACATGAATGGAGTCTTAAAACCCCCAATGGTTACCATTCTGTTTTGGAACCAGCTTGTTGACTTATGATATATGATCTTCAGCATGTTAGGACTAAGGTGAAGATAAACTCTGGAAACTAGTGAAAGGCTACACATCCACATGTTAGAAGAGGATCACAGTCTCATTTGTGTTTGTGTATCGCTTGGTAGAAGCCAAATGATAAAATGAGTTTTGCTGATCATAGACCTCTTTATAGTGAATAGGATGGATGATAAGCTCCAGGAGAGGCATCGGTATCATAAGAGGCCACACCTCATAGTTTACCTTAAATGTATAGGTTCTCAACATTTGGAACCAAAGCCTTTCTTCTAATTTTCTTGAATCACCTTAAAACTTATACCGTACAAAATTTACAGGATATAGGACACAGTTAATCCTTAATTAAATTATGTTTTTTTTTTTTATTTAAAATTATATAAGCCATTCTGATATTATTTTTTTTTAAAAAGGAAGTATTTGAACATTTTGGTTGGTCTCATTTGAATTTTAATATTTTCAAAGTTAAGTCCATCGTCACCTAAAATCAATTAAATAAACAATTTCATTTGCTCAAGCTATCATTATGAAGTGTTTGGGTGAGTAAGTTGCTAAATTAATTTGGCTTTTTTTTATTGATTAACTAGGGGCTGGGTCTCTAACGTGAATTTGTTTTACTTAGCAATTACCATCCAACATTTAAATGGAAGATAAGCCATCATTGAAACTGGAAACTATGAAATCTAGTGCAGCATGAGGTTCTAGGTCACACTCTATACCCAATAAGGTTCTCAAATTTTGGAACCTACTACCATGACATGCAATAATTAGCCTATAACTTATCTAACCATGTGGAGCGTTGCATATTTTGGAGAACAGTAGGTTTCAATGAACACCCTTATTGATCAAAGGAGTATACTAAGATAAGAAAATGAACATTCACCTGATGAGGCACATGTATGTATAACTTAGATAAGAAAATGAACATTCATTGATGATCACGTCATTGCAATGCTAATTCTTAATCTGGTCATAGCCTTTTAGTGTTTTAAGAGACTATGCTATTGTGTTCTTATAGGGTCTTTTTCTTTAGATTTTGAACCACTAGGAATCAAAGGTGATCCTATATCATTAATTCGCTTATGATGCCTTTAGCCATTGGCATCCTCTTCATTTCATTGATCACATGCACAGCAAAGATATACTCTGCATTATTATCTACCATTAATTTCATCTTTATCTTCATTCAATGATACTTCTAAGGATCACTTTTAAGATTAGAACGTTGCTAAATGCTTGGATGTAAGTTTACAAATATTGTTCTTCCATTCTGATCTCTCGACTCTAGGATCTTTGGGCACAACTTGGAAATGCATGATCAGTTTGGAATTCTGTGTTTGATTGTTTAAATGCATCTTTTCCTCTTTCGTTTGAAGCTGCATGATCACATTGGATTGGTTTTCCAACTTAGCTTACTCTCTTTTGATACTTTTTCTTCTTTTCACTGGGTGCTTGAGCTTTGACTTTATGGTATATTATTGCCTTCGACTAAGAAAGATCCCAATTTGTAGGATGAGTTATTTGGATATCTTCAAAGTTGTGGAGCTTACATGCGACAAGCACCGAGAAGAACTGGTTGAGACGCCATCATTAGAGGAAATCATACATTATGACTTGTGGGCTCGAGACTATGCTGCTACTCTACAAAAATCTGCCACTCGCGATCCTGTTTTCTCATAACTCAAGAGTTCCCTTTGCCAACAATCATTTTTCAGCTGCAAAGCTCTAGATTGCTGCCCGAAATGTCGTCAACCGGTTCTTCTCCACATATTATGGTGTAACAGGAAACTTTTAATAATGCATAGGAAAAGGGTCTAGAAGGACTCATTTGCATTTTGGGTTCATGCAACCCAGAAAGATGTACCCCATTAATGGTAGGTCACAAGTAATTTTTGGTCCAATTGCAATACTAGTTTCTAGTCATTTGGTTATAGTTTTAGAAGCCACAAGGCAAAATATCTACAGATCTATTAAAGAGGATTTGATGAACTCTATAAATAAGAATTAAAGAAAATGGAAGATATAAATGGGAAACTATAATGAACATTTAGGATTGGAATTGTACTATTCTCAAATGTAAATGTGGATTTGGGCATTAAAATGTTTAATTTAATGATAACTAGGGGACGATGGTACCCATGCTGCGTATGAAAAAAAAAAAAAAGGAGAAAAAGTAAAGATAAAGAAATTTTGTTACAAATTGTATAGAGAGAGAATGTAAAATTGCAATGGATGGTGGAGAAAGGAAAGAGGGAGAGAGGAGAAGAGAGGGAGAATAAGCATATAAAAAAACTGTGTTAATATTTTTTGACACCAATAAATAACTGTCACTTGTAAGATTCATTTAATAATAATAATAATAATAATAAGTGAAGTGATCATGTCTTTTGATACCGTGTATGATTTAACTTAGGTAATGTTAGGTGGATTGTATGGAATAGTATTCCACATAATCTAATGCCACTTTTGGTTGGAGGAATGACTATTTTTACTTCATTTTTTTTATCCATTCTATCTTTTAACATTTATTTTTTTTTGTCTATTTTATTAACAGAGATTCCATATTAAGGTTACAAATAAGTTGAGTTATTCTGAGTTGCTTGAACTTGACTCATGTTAGGTCTAGCTCGGTTTGACTCATTTAGCTAAATGAGCCGAGCTCAAACTCAATTACAGCTCATTTAGCTAAATGAGTCAGGCTTAAGAATTTTTTTAGGCTTACGAATAGGTTTGTTAAGGGCTCATTTAATATAATAATATATTAATATGATATTACTAATATTATGTATAATATTTATATTAATTTTATATTATAAATATAATTATATAAGTAAATAAGCCGACCTTAGGTTCGTTTAGCTAACCGAGCTCGAGTTGAGTTCGGGTTTGAGAATTGTTAATGGGTTTGGATTCAAACTTGTACATTTATCTCGTCAAGAGTCGGGCTTGACCAACTCGTTTGTACTATCCCATGTTGAAGAAAGATTTACCATTTCGGAATAAAGTATGAGCTGAAATAAGGTAAAAAGAAGAATAAGAAAACGAAGACAAATATTACTTAAATCCGCAGTCCCTTAGGACTTGTGGATGCATGGCTTGGGTATAGAGAGTTGATAGATCTCTTTATAACTTCTTGGAGGATAAAAGAAAAAGAATGATTGAAAAAGCAAAAATACGATGATACACACATGCTGGGCTGGAATGCCTTAACAAAATCTAATCCTCTCTTATTTACAATGAAATTCCATAAGATGGTTTGACTTGTGAGACTTGGAAAAACATGGACTTAATTCTTTAGGAGTTATGATGGTGTTTAGTTGTTAAAGTTGTGTAAGTTTATTGAATATATGTGTACACCATAGCATACCTATATTTGTCTATTCATTTTATATTTATTATACAAGTTTAGACTTATAGGACAGCATGAGGATCCAAAGGACTTTTAGGTCACAATCTTATAAGTAGAGTTTTGTCTCATTTACTTTAAGACAATATAGAAGGAATATAATAGGTTCATTTTCATATAATAGCATTTATTTTCCCTATCTACTTCAAATCTATATAGTAAATGATTATTTGGGAGGTAATATATTCCATTTCATAGGGATAAACGTTGCCTTGTAATCCTTTCTATCATGTTGTATTAGCTTTAACTTGGACAAAGAGCAAGTTTTACAACCAGGGATGTTCGTAAAATTGTGCGACGACGGAGGCAGACTTACTTTGTCCAAGTTAATATTTTATTACTCACAAATATTCTCTTGTAGAAAAACGCATTTCATCACTTAGTTTAGTCGATTTCTGTATTGTAATTTACTTTTTAAAGTATAAATATAAGATCTATTTATCTTTTTACAAAATATTTTAATAATTAAATTTTTTTCCAAGCTTAGGTAGGGCCTCTTTTGCCCCCCTTTTAAGTTCCTCCTTACAATCATGAAATAATCTTACTCTCAGCATGACTAAACCTTTCATGTACGACTAGTTCCACTACATATAGTGAACTTTGCCAATTCCGTTACTACTTTTACAACCACTGGTAGCACAACTATCTTCACCACTACACAATCATTATCGTCATTAAAACCCAATTCTAAACCACCAACATCTCAAACACCACCACCATCATCGTATCCATATTTGCACTATCGCCATTATCTCTGGTTCACCATCATCGCTATTGTCATTACTATTCCCATCATCATCGCTTCACGAAGAACCTTAATGTAATCGCCACTAGAGAGGTAACCAGATAGGTCATTATAAGGTTTTTGACCCACTTGTCCCGCTAAAAATCCAATGGGATTCAAAACCCTATAGGATTTTAGGGTCGAGTTTGGATATATAGCAAAAACTCTATAGCGTCATAGAGTTAGGTTTGGATCATATAAGAAACTCGACGGATACCTAACAATCTGGTATTATAATTAAAAATAAATAAATAAAAATATTACTAAAGGGCCAAGGAGAGGAAAGAAGACATGAATAAGCTATTATCTTTTTTACCTCCTAATGATGTTTTTCTTTTATGTTTACTAAATTAGTTATGAATTTTAAAACTTTTTATTAAATTTTGCTCAAGTCATGTTTGTTGTGGATATTAATATTATTTGTTGTCTATTGTATTTTAGTTATAGCAGGAGATTTAATTTCACCATATTTTTAATATATTATATGATGATAAAAGTAATATATTTGTGTGTTTAAATGTTGTATAATGAATGTGCTCTATAACATTTTCTATCAATCCTACATGCATCTTTTTATTTTTTTAATGTATAGGAAACTTGTGTCAGAAACACTGGCTTTTCTTAAATTTATTATTAAATTTTGAAAGTAGGTTGAAAAAAAAAAGGGTTATAAGATTATAAGGTCGGGTTTTGGGTTTTAAATCAAACCCTGTAAGGCAGGTTTGAAAATAGCATCAAAACCCTATAGGGTAATAGGATCGGATTTAGTAAATCCTATAAGGTAGCGGGTTGGGTTCATATGATCCGTTCGAAATCCGACCCAATTACATCCCTGACTGCCCCCTTTGCTAAAACCACCACCACCACCATTATTAATACCACCACTATTGCCATTACATAATATCACTAACATATGGTATTGGCAAGGGTAGTGGTATGGTGGTAAGAGCAGTAGAGGTGTTTGAGGTTATGATGCAGGAATGGCGGTTGTGGTTGTTATGAAGTGATTGTTGTTGTAGTTGTGGTGTACGTCATGCCCCGAGGGGTACTCTAAATGTGATAACCTACTGTACACAATATTAAAGCCTATGAATGACTATCTTAAGACAAGAGAAATACTTATTATTAAACATAGATAAGGTTAGTTACAATTCTTAAGGGCATACCCCCACTACTGCCTTCAAGTTTACATAAATGTATTTCTTAATAATCTCCAAAGTATTAACATATCATATTTTGGTCATAAAGAATTTCGAGAGAAATTAAATTCATACTATGCTCCCATTTCTTTCATAAGAGCTCAAGAATCTACCGATGATCCCTTTAATGACTTGATCTTCAATTGGAGCCACAAGTATACCTGATTCAACACAGATCTATGGGGATGTAAGCTTACAGCATGCATAGTGAGATATTCCCTTTATTCGTATTGTATTTCAAACAAGTTTATTAATTTTCATGCATATGCTATGTATGTTATACAACAACCACATGATACAGACAATTATGTATGGGTATCTAGAAACTATACATAGAACGGATTTATGCCCTTCGTATCAAGGGTTAGGGAATTAGGTTTGAAGATCTATGCTATCTTCATTACTAGTCCCCGAGCACTCTGCTCACAGCGATCGATCGGTGCGGCTCATTCTTGGAATGTATTCTCAGTACGCCTTAGTTCTCTAGGAATGAGCTTAACCTCTAGCCCTTTTGATTCCTTGCGTAAGAGTAGCAGTCCACATTATGTGATTTGATGGACGCAATGCATGTTAATTTAATTTATATCAAGATCGAGTATAATTAAAGTACAATTAAGGGTGATCAAACAAGCATCAAACACGCATAAGCCACACATAATATTAATAATGTACTTAAACCATCATTTGTTGGTTTCGATATGCTTAGTATCCCTTGTCACACATACATAGAAACATTTACATATAAACCCATAACCCCATACATATTCATTTTATCTTGTACCTATAGATCTAGTGCAACTATCTACAAGTACAAGCAAGTTAAAAAAATCTTGAGGGAGAATTCACTCATCCATATTGCAATCTACTTAGTTGTAATAATTCTATGGAAGAGAAGTCTTGCATTCATCGTTGCCTAGACAAAAGAAATACCTAGAATGAGTATTTCATAGAAGTTCTACTTAATTTTTTAACTCTATTTATTTTATTTTCGTCAAAACTCGAATCATGAGAAATTCCAAATTAAAATGGCCATAACTTGCTCTTTTTAACTAAGAATTCCGCATATTAATAGTTATTCTCTACCTACTCGAATATATCTATCTATTTCTAAGATTATTTTCAACATTTAAAGCCATTTGGCTTTCGAAATAAGTCGCTAAAGATCTGATCCGAAAGTTTCAACCTTTAGTTTTGCATTTTTTCAAAGTTTTACATCACCTAAATGCTTTATAGCCAACGTATAAATATTTCTACTTTGAAAATCATTTAGTATTGATATTAACTCATATTATGTGCATGATCCTAGTGATGTTATCTCAAAAGAAATTTTGTAAAACATTCTTGGTGGATAGTAACAATATTGAGTTTTATGAGAAATCATTTTCTTGACTTGTGATAAAATTTGCTATTTTGTATATGTGCATCTTAACAATAAAAACCATAGTTGCATATATATATATATATTATATATATATTGAAATTTCAATGGTCTTATATTTTTTCAAAAATTTTATCTAACACTTTATATTACAAGACAAGTGTCGAGCCTAAAATTTTCCTTTTCCTTAATTGGATCCATATTAAGCCGGCCCATATAATACAGATACTTAACACAATTAAAAAAAAGTTTTGAAAATCTTTTTTAAAAAATCATTAAAAAATTGATTTGGAGCTGCCACCAACATAAGTTGGAAAAAATGAAATTAGAGTCAACTAGGCAAGCCAACTCTAATTTGAGATACTGGCCTGTGAGCTTTTCTAAAAATCATTAATTTTTAGAAAAAAATATTTAACCGAAGAATTCTAGAATCGGGCTATCCTATTACACCTAGAGGTTACCACTTGTGAGCTTTAAAATTAAATGGGCCTTAATTGAAATATTCACTTTCATTTGTATAATAGTAAAAATAATAATAAGGAGGATAAAAATTACCCGATCTTTGCTAAGATCCTAACGACCTGAAATGTATGAAATTAGTTAAAAAAAAAAACTAAATTCATTCACAAAGTCATCCAGCCGTGACTACTTAGGTTCATTGAGGAGCAAATCTGCGAATCAAGTCGTGAATGCGAGTCACAAAACTGGATCAATCTTCTCGCGTGGGAATATTGGTCTTCTTCCTCAGTTCGTTCACAAAACTGTTTTATTTTTTTTTTTTAAATTATTTAACACACTTTTATCTCTTTAAACATCTCATTCCTTCCCTCTTTCACTTTACAAACCCTATATTTTTCTCTCTCTTTTTCCCTCTTTTCTCTTCTTCTTGCTTGTCTTCTTAAACAAGCTGCCACCATTTTATTTCCTTGCTTCCACATATATTTCTTGCAAATATTTGAGGTAATCATCTCTTTTAGCTCTCATAAGATGTTATAGGATGATATTATGGATGTTTCATGCATCAAAGGACATTCCACAAGCTTAAAAGCTATGGATGATGATGCCAAGAATTGAAACACTCCTCTAGATGATGATCTCTTTTGTTCTTAGTATTTTGTTATTTGAAGGCTTGTTTATCTTCTTTTTTTGTGATAACTTGTAGATCTAGAGTTTTACCAAGCTTTAGTTATGTTTATGTGTAGATCTAGAAGTTTAAGGCCTACTACAAGTTTTTCTTATGTTTCATGGTTGATTTGAGTAGATCTTAGATTTGAGTTTGAATGAAAAAGTAAAATTCGTAACTTGTCAAGGCACCATTTTAAAAACCCCTTCCAAGTCTTAAAATGGAAGTTTTTGTTAAGAAAATGAAGGTTTGATGGATGTATATCATCAAGACTTCATCTTACAAGAATCAAAGTTGATTTTCAAAAACAAAAATTGTATTTTCGGATCAAGACAAAGATCTAAAATAAAAACATGTTTTCCAACTCAAAAATGAGGATTTTATTCAAGAAATGAAGGGTTCTTAAGATATAATATGTAATGGGTTGTTTTTCATGAGTTTTGATGAATTTTCTCAAGAGATATGTTCAAAATAAATTTATGAAAATTCGGATCTAGACCAAGACCCATTTTTGGAACCCATCATTCAACTTTAAAATGAAGATTTAGACAAAAATATAAAGGGCTCTTGGTATAGATATCTTAAGGAATGAATTTTCATAAGTTTAAATGAGTTTTCCTAAAAGGTATTGCTTAAATCAAGTGTTTTGTAAAAGACAAAATTTAGGTCTTGTTCATTGTAAACTTCAAAGAGGAAATTCGTAATTATGGGGAGACCAATTTTTAAAACCTTCTTTTAGATCTCAAAACAAGTATTTTATATTGAAAATGGAATGCTTTGATGATATATAATATAGGAAAATTATTTTCATTGAACTAAGTAAGTTTTAGTAAAGGAATTACTCAAAACAAGACAATGAGTTTCAACTTGTAAATTTCGGTTTTATGAAAATGGATTCTTAGAAGTTTCATTTGAACTTTATGTTTGGATTAGATAAGTGTGTAATCTCTTAATTTTGTTTTGAGAATCTCCTTGCAAGTTTAGGACTAAAATAAGTTGGTCTAAGTAGTTAAATAGAGTAGATATGGCAATTTTTCACAAAGGCTCAAATCTTGGATTTTCGCAACCCTACTGTACAGTATGTTTCCGACCCTAAATGACCTTAAATGTTTGAATTAACTTTAGAAATAGATAGCTCTTTCGAAGTAGGTATAAATCGGTATATTATAAGCTAAATTCCGAGTTAAAATGAGTTAGATATGACCTTTTTAAGTTAAGGATTCAACCTAGGCGGAAATTGACGAACTTAGTAAATAAAATTGTTAAGTTTAATAGAACTTCATAAGAGATACTCATTGAGGGTATTCTTGTACTTAGGTGAATTGGAGGACGGGTTACCACTTCCCGAGGACTATTACGACTAGTGGATTTCACTACATGGACAAGTGAGTTCATTTCTCAATTAATTATGCTCTTGGATGTGCTTGTAGTAGTAGTGGCATTAGACTTAGGAAAAGATAAAATTGTGATTGAATGGTGATCTAAACTTGCATGAATGAACGATAAGTATATCGAGGCAAGCTTTGTTGCAATAACCTTGTATGAGCTAGTATAGATTTGGATGTCTGAAATTGTATGGTCACTTTTAAATTATCTAATTAATATACCATGATTATATGAATAAATTGTACATGCATATCACGTAGTGAGTCACATATCATTGTCGAGTATGCCTTTGGTGGGACAAAGGTGTATTTGGGAGGCAGCGGGTCTTTAATGAAGGGGACTAGGGTTGCATGACTTATGGACCACCCCATTCAAATAATGAAACTATGGTTGCATGACTTATGGACCAACATTAAAATTGTGGTTGCATGTCTTATGGACCACCCCACTTAAGATTGGGACTATGGTTGCATGTCTTATGGACCAACATTGGAATTGTAGTTGCATGACTTATGAACTACCCCAAACCCCGAATGGAGGGCGTAAATCATTCATATGACTACCGGAAAGTATATGCTTGCTTGCTCATTTGCTTGTGCATTCATATGGTTGCTTAATTATAACTTGCTTGTATAGATATTTTAGCTTGATCGAGTATGTTACTTGGAAAATGAATCTCACTAAGCAATTAGCTTATACCCCAATAGTTTTTGTTGCAGTGTTCCTATTTTTGGATGTTCCGAGAGGACACTTTGTGCAGGTTTATCACATTGGATTAAAGAGCTTTTGAGGAAGTCGGGACCTAGTATAGGCGTGGACTTCTAGGAAAATCTCTTTAATGTAAATTCAGATATATGTAATTGGAGCTAAACGATGTAGACTCCTATTATTTTGGCGGGGGTATGCCCCCTTGGCTTTTGTAAAGTTTAACTATTTATCTTGTTGTGATTTATATTCTTAATGCTATGTATGCTTTCTTAAGACTACTCGAATCAAAGTGTGATCCTAAAAGTTGTGAAAGTACACCTTACACTCGATATGTAAACTTATGGGATGACTAAGGTGGTCATACTTAAGTTTAAGTATCGGGTGTGGTGGACTGTCGCGGTTAGGGTACCCTTTGGGGCGTGACATGTCCTTTCTTTTTATAACCATTGTCATGAATCCCTTATGAATTCCAATTTCGATAAATTCAAATATGATGCTGATGACCATATGTAAATCGTTAATATGATTTCTAGTAGTATCTATGTAAATCCATAACGGAGTTGTGATCTTATCATGATATTGGATAGATTTACATCGTTTTTGGATAAACTAGAATCGAATTTTGCATGTACACTCCCAAATTGCTCACTAACTAAACCATTGACCCACAAAATATAGATATTTTAATGAATTTCTTTGACTCTAAAAAAAAAAAGAATCATAATCCGTCTTTTTATTGTTATTATTTTTATTAATCTTTTTATATTTTTTCTTTTAATATTATCAATTATTATTATTATTTTTGCATTTTTTTTTTCATATTTTTAACTTTTTGTTATTTTTAGCAAACCTAGCAGAAATAGGGTATCTACAGCTGCCCCTCTTTGTAGTTAAGTTTGAGTAAAACTTTGATACAAAGACTAAAAATGGAGCACCATTTTTTGCTCACATGAGTTGATGAGAGCACTATCTTGAATGAATCTATGAAGAAAATGCTAAACTACCTGTCAAGTTTAGGCTTTGTGAAGTGCTCGATTATCTGTCGAATCTAGGCTTTGTGGATTACTAGATTATCTGTTGAATTTAGGCATGATTAAAATGCTAGGTTATCTGTCGAGCCTAGCGTTTATGGATTGCTAGATTATCTATTGAATCTAGGCTTGATTAAAATGCTAGGCTATCTGTCGAACCCAGGGTTTATGTGTAGATTGCTAGATTATCTATCGAATCTAGGCTTGATTAAAATGCTAAGCTATCTGTCAAACTAGGCTTTATGGATTGCTAGATTATTTATCGAATCTAGGCTTTATGGATTGTTAGATTATCTGTCGAACCTAGACTTTATGGATTGCTATATTATTTATCGAATCTAGGCTTTATGGATTGTTAGATTATCTGTCGAATCTAGGCTTGATTAAAATGCTAGGCTATCTGTCGAACCTAGGCTTTATGGATTGCTAGATTATCTGTCGAATCTAGGCTTGATTAAAATGCTACCATCCATCTATTAGGTATGGATTATCTTAATTTTGCTCATTTGAATTTGCCTTAGTCCTCAATAAATATCTCTCAACTCAGGAATTTTATTGCAGCACGGTAACCACTCATTACCTAATTTTGACCCGTTTTTGCTCTTTATTTTCTCCTTTCCCCTTTTTTCTCTTCGTTTTTTTTTTTTCAAATAAAAGCTATGTGGATCACCTAATATCATTCATCACTAGTCACATAGTATTTATCCAACTTATGTCATGGACCAAATTTTAACAACTATCCTTAGGTATACCTTGAGTCTATTTTGAATAGTTTATCCAATCATATTAGAACATTAATTTTTGCTATTAATCTACAATTAATTTAAAGTATATGTGTGTATTGATAGAATGAATGAGAGTAAGGATAGAGGAGTTATATAGTGTATATGAAGAAAGACTCTTAATTGATGGTGTTTGGAAAATTCGGTCAATGACCTATCCAACGCATAACAAACTCTACGAATATCAAGTTTACTTGCAAAGAATGAAAAATCAATCCAAAATAGTACAAGATAACAAAGAGTTTCAATAAACAAGATAGTATTGACTAGCTCAAGAGTAGTATAACTTCACAGCATCTGAATTCATTGGATTCCTCAAATTTGGACCATCCATCTCAGCTAACATTAATGCTCCTCCTATCAATACTTGTTTTACTACATAAGGGCCTTCATAATTTGGAGTGAATTTTCCTCTAGGATCTTTGACATTTGGCAATACCTTCCTTAACACCAAATCTCCTTCTTTGAAGTATTTAGGCCTAACTATTTTGTTGAAGGTTTAAATCATTCGCTGCTAGTAACATTGACCATGACATAGTGCTATCTATCTTTTCATCAATTAAGTTCAATTGGTCAATCCTATTCTTCACCTACTCAGCTTCATCTAACCGTGTTTCCGCTAGCTATCTCTTTTCATCAATTAAGTTCAATTGGTGCCATATACGAGTGAATAAGGAGTTGATCCTATGGAAATTCGGATGGATATCCTGTAGGCCATAAGAGCAAAAGGTAGTATTTCATGCCAATCTGTATATGTAACTGCCATTTTTTCTATGATCCTCTTGATATTTTTATTTGTGGCTTTTACTGCCCCATTTATCTTAAGACGATATGGGTTGGAATTTCTATGATTGATCTTGAATTGTTGGCACACTTCTATCATAATCTTATTATTTAGATTGAATTATTGTCTGTAATGATAGACTCTGGTGCACCATACCTAGCAATTATGTCCCTCTTCAAAAATCTGACTACCATACCCTTAGTCACGTTAGTATATGATGAAGCTTCCACCCATTTGGTGAAGTAACCGATAGCAACTAGTATGAACCCATGCCTTTTTGAGGCCTTTGGTGTAATCGGGCCAATCATATCTATTCCCCACATGGAAAATGGCCAAGGAGTAGATAACACATGCAACTCTTGGGGTGGACAATTTATGTGATTAGCATAGATTTGGCATAAATGACAGCGCTTCACATATTTAATACAATTTGATTATATAGTCATCCAAAAGTATCCCATCCTCATATCTTTCAGGCTAGCATGTACTCATTAATGTGGACCACAAACTCGTGTATTTCTTTCATTAACTGCTTCGCCTCCCTCTCATTTACATACCTTAATAAAGTTGTGTCAAATGATCTCTTATATAGAGTAGATCCATTTACCAAGAAATGTGATGCTAACCACCTTAGTGTTTTCGATCTTTACTATCAGCCTTCTCCGGATATTTGCCAGACTGCTACAAATATGTCAAAATGTCACAAAACCACGACTTTCAGTCTTCTACCTTGTTAGTAACTAAGCAAAATGCAGGCTTCCTCTCTACTTCAATATTTAACGGTTGTATCTCAATCGCGTCTAACGTCTTAACTATAAATGCTAGTGTGGCCAAAGCATCTACAAACTGATTTTGAGTTCTTGGTATGTAGGTGAATGATATCGTCTCAAATTCCTCTATCAATCCTATAGGATGCTTGTGATATGGTATCAACTTGCTATCTTTTGTCTTATATTCTCCTATTGTTTGGAGAATTATAAGAGATGAATGACCATATACTTCTAACTTAGGGATCCCCATGTCCAAGTCATCTCTATTCCCATGTAAATGCTTCGTATTCTGCCATATTATTTGTATACGACAATGTTAACCTTGTCGCTACTAGAAAATGATAACCCTCTGGTGACATAAAACTGCCACAATCCTACAACCAAATACATTTGCTACTCCATCAAAATATAACTTCCACTTCAGTATTTCATTTTGATTTTCATTAGTTGGTTCTCTAGTCATCATGATATTCTCATAAGGGAATTTAATTTCTAAATTTTGATTAACGTCTCCTATTGGATATTGCGCCAACTGGTCTGCTAGTACTTGACCTTTAACTACCCCTTGATTCACATATTTAATATCAAACTCTATAACAACATCTGCCACTTCGATATTTTCCTTATTAAAGCTGGTTTCTCAACCAAATACCTCAATAGATCATGCCTGGTCAACAACTCAATGAATAGTACAAGGTATATTGGCGAAGTCAGTACATTACATACTAGTGCACAACAAGTTCTTTTAACCTCTGAATACTTCTGCTCCCCTTCAGTAAACTTCTTACTCAAATAGTAAATTGCATGCTCATTTCCTTTTTCATCCTTTTGCCCCAGCATACAGCCCATAGACTCTTGTAAGATTGGCAAATACATGAACAAAGGTCTACTTGGCATGGGAGCTACCAAAATTGGTGGATTCATCAAATATTCTTTGATAATAGTGAAAGCTGTTCACATTCTTCATTCCATTCTATCAATGCGTTCTTCTTTAGGAGTTTAAAGAATGGTTTGCATTTGTCTGTAAGTTGAGATACGAATCTGGCTATGTAGTTAAGCCTCCCAAGTAATCCCCTAACCTCTTTAAGAGTACGAGGGGGTAGCATTTCTAATTTCGCCTTCACCTTGTCAGGATCTACTTCAATTCCCTTTTCACTAACCATGAATCCCAACAATTTCCCAGAGGTTACTCCAAATGTACACTTCTCAGGATTTAACTTCAATTCAAATTTCCTCAATCTTTCAAATAACTTCCTCAAAACTTCAACATGATCCTCATTTTCCCAGATTTGGCAATCATATTATCTACATACACCTCTACCTCTTTGGATTTATAATAAAACGTGCCCCAGGATGTCATAAAATTGGTTTTACTCTTATCCTCCTCTGCCATTTTGATCTGACTGTATCCCGAGAAACCATCCATAAAGGAGAATAGGTGGTTCCTTGAAGTATTATTGACTAAAACATCGATATGTGGTAAAGAGAAATTATCCTTTGGTGTAGCTTGGTTCAAATCTCAAAGTCTACACATATACACACTTTACCATTCTTCTTTAAGACAGACACAACATTAGCTACCCAATCCAAATAATCAAAGACTTCAATAAAGCCTACTTCCAAAAGCTTCTTAACTTCTTCTTTTATTTTTGATAGGATATCAGGCATGAAGCGTCTAAGCTTATGCTTTTTAGGTTTAACATCAGATCTGGTAGGTAATTTATGCACTACTATCGAAGGATCTAAACCCGACATATCTTCATATGACCATGCAAACAAATCAAGATACTCATAATAATTAAATTAATTTTTGCTTTTGTTCATCAATCAAATTGCCCCCCAATATTCAAGTTCCAAGTGTTTTCTTTCGTTCCCAGTTCTATACCATAGAGGTTCATCGGTGACAATCCTGCCTCGTTCAAATCGGTTCCAGCTATCCTATAGTCCTTTTGGATTCACAATATCGCCTCCGACGTCTAACCCAGTAGGGCCACAAGTGATATTAGTATTTTCATCGTTTATAGGCACGAGATATTCATGGTTTTCATTATTTGCATTGGATCTGAACAAGGAGTATAGAAAAAGAAAGTAATAAATAAAGACTATAGAAGCAAAATCTAAGAAACCAGAAGAGAGAATATTCTTATTACTAAGAATGTCAAATGCCTATGGCTCGATTTGACATAAAAAATGAGAAGATGAACTACTTTATTGAAGGTGATTGACTGGACTAAATGGATTTTACTGATAACTAAAAAGACTAATAATACTAGATGACCTATCGAGCCAAATAAATAATAGCATAAAACAAATGTTCAACATGATCTAAAAGTTTATTCTAACAAAGACCTAGTAGTATCCAATGGGATGGAAAACCAATTATTGAGAATGTCTTTTGCTGGGGGATTGAGCTCTTCAGTAGTAAACTTGCACTGCTGACTGAGTGATTATGCTAACTCTGAAACTTTAGGCACTTGCACATATGTTGGTGCAAGAAAAGTGACTTTGATGTTTGATACTCCAATCGGGTGTGGTATAGCTTTTCTCTTCTCTTGCCTTTTACCAGCTGCTTCATCTCTTAAATCTCTTCCTTGGTCGGGGTGTATCATAGACCAAAGGTACCAATTTGTGCATCATAGACATCTATTTCCAGGTTTTTAACAACTTCTATTGACTTGGTAATGACATCAACCTGATAAAAAATCTGCAACCCTTGGCTCTTCCAATTGATCATCCCCAATATAGGGTATGGCTGTCTCCTTGTATATATCATAATTTTGTTCTCCCAACACTATGACTATTTGACCATTGAAAACGAACTTGACTTTTGATGCAAACTTGATGGGATTGCTCCTTTAGAATGTATCCAATACCTGCAAAGGGATAAGGAATGGCTGAGGACTAACCTCCACTTGTAAGTCAATTTCGCTTAGTATCTCCCGTTTAAACCATCAAAAGCTCGAACAGATTGATCTAGGCTTCATGTTATTTACATCCATTCTTAGGAGATTCAAAGTATCCAAAGGGAAAACATTCAATGATGATCCATTGTCAATAAGGACTCGAGCTACTATTATGTCATTACATTTTACCACAATGAACAATAGTTTGGTATGTTGGTTTCCTTCCTCTCCCAATGCTTCTGAGGAAAATATATTGATCCATAGAAAATACTAAATTAACAACTAAGCCTAACTTGTCAGTGGAAATACCCTTAGGAACTTTGACTTTATTCATCACCTTAAAGAATACTTCTCGATGAGTATTAGAAGATAACAACAATCCTAATAGTGAAATTTGTGCTGGAACTTTGGCTAGCTGGTCCATTATCTTATATTCACTGCTTTTACTACCTTCCTCGCAGTCCCCTGATCCTCTTCTTCAGCTTTTTCCTCCCCCTTTATTATCTTTTTTGAAGCTTCTTCAACTGCAACTTTCCTTCTAACTTCTTCTAGAGAATCATAGATTCTACCTGAGCGGTTAACCCTCTAATCAATAAAGGCTGCTTTTTTGGAATCTTATTGATATGTTGATAATCAAATGGAGTGCTTTATAATTTTCTAGGGGTATAGGCACATTAAAGAGCAACTTCTTTCGTGTAAGGGAATCTTGCTCTTGGTTGGAATACTCAAATCGAATAGTTTTAGGGGTTGATCCAATCATCCTAACGTTTCTTTTAACACCCGTTCTTACCTTTAGGATTATCCCTCTCCTTGACTTTTGTTCCCCATCAGTGGGTGGAGCGTTCATATATATTCTAGGGGTAAATGAGTAATCCACAAGATACTTCCCTAATTCACCTAATGCATCAACCATAGGATCCCTATGACCATCTTTGCCTCAACTCTTTCTCAACACATCCTTTCACAGATTTGGAACCAGCGTAGCCATTATATCTTTCCTTGTCACCTTACCATCCTTAAGTAACTAATAGATAGCTGACCTCATTTGAGTTATGTCTTGAAGATTCAAGTACTGCCAGTGCTCAGCTTACCAGAGGTTCCATGCCACCTGCTCAATAGTGATGGGGAGGTTATCTAGATCAGTGTTGGGTTTGGAGTCATGGTTGGTTATCATGTTTATTATGGTTCTGTGGTTAGGTAGTGGGTTTTTGTTAACATTTGGGGCTGGGTTTTAATAAAATCAAGTCGCCATCTTAGCATCAATCAGGTCTTGTATTTTGTGCCTAAGCCTCCAATAGTTATCAATTGAGTGACCTATTTGCCCTAAGTGGTACTCACATCGGAGTTCTAGGTTGTAATCCTTGGGCTTATATTTCTCACGAGGAAACTCAAAAGATATCAGGTTTTCTTTTTTGAGTTGGGTTAAAACTTAGCTTAGTGGTATTGGGATGTTGGTTAATTGTCTTTTGCATTGAGACGTGTGTAAACCTCGGTTTTTCTAGTAACCAAGAAGACTCGAGAACCGGAAACCAAAACCCTAAACCGGACTAGCTTAAGATGGGAGTGAGACCTAGGAACCCTAAATCCGACTTTTCCTTGATTTCCAATTAAGAAACTTTTATAAGAAAATTTAACCTTGAATATAGTTCTTGAATATATTTTAAACCAAGAAAAGATCAAATTTTGAGAAAATTTCTATTCCGGGCCTTCCCGAGACCTGTTATAGAAAAGCGTGCCCCGAGCTTGAAATTCGAAAAATTACTTGTGAATACTCATTTGAATCGAAATTAAATAAGGATTTCAAAAATATGAATTTCATAATTTTTCAGTTTATGAAAAATACAGTTATAGCATTTTTATTCGTATTTTTCTTACTACCAGTAATTAAGTTGTCTTGATTACTATTTATTACTATTCACAAGTACAACCTACTACACTTATAAACCATACCCTACTCTTACATCCTTACAAACACTCCATTACATTTTCTTTTCCAAGAATTATTTGTCTCTAAATAATTATTACCATTTATGACTTTTAATACACAAAACTATCAAAACAAATTAAATAAAAATCAAATCCTCTCCCTCCTAAGCATGGCCGGCGTGATCTTCCCAATTTGGCTCCAATTGTGCAATTTTTTTTAATTATTTTTATCTCATTTAACCTAATTCCACTTCTTATATAAACCACTTTTTCTCTCTCTATCTTCATTCTTCTCATTTCAAATTTTACTAAAGGTAGAAAACACTCTTTTTCTCTCCTCCCCACTCCTCTTGCCGTGAGCCTCATTGGCTCCTTCACACACACACACAAAACTTTTCTTCTTCCTTTTGTCTTCTATTTTAACCTTAGATAAAAGAACTTTACTTCTTTTACCTATAGATCCTTGTAATGGCAAGGATATTCTTGTGTATTTTCATTAAAGATTTGCATGAGCTCTTGCTAGGGACAAGAAATACTAATACAAGAATACCAAACCATCACAAGAGTGGATCTAGCATTTAAACAAGTTTCATGCCATGAGCTTCATGATCATCCATTTAAAAGTTGTTTTGAACAAAAAACCCTTCATAAAAAATTTAGTTTTTATGTTTTCAAAACCTATTCAAGCATTTAAGATGGTAGATCTATCATTTTACCATCCATATTCATGAAGGCATTTAAGATCTCATCTCTATTTTGAGTTTTTGTGCATTAATGGTCATCAAGACTTTTGTCTTAAGTAAATAAACTTGCTAGTATATAGATCTCTAGGTAGATAAGTCAAGGAAACCAAAAAGGAAAACTCTTTTCAAGAAATGAAATAGGGTATTTTCGGATGACATGAAAAATCTAGCTTAAAAACCCTTTTATCAACTTCAAAACATGTGTTTTACAAGAAAAATGAAGCCTATTGGTGATAGATGATGTTTGATGATAATTTTCATGGGTTTAAATGAGTTTTTACTAAGGAAAATATTTAAAACAAGAGATGAAGTCAAATAGAAATTTTGAGTTAAAAGTTCTTGTAAGGAAAATTCGTAATACTCAATAGGTGGTTAGAAAACACTAATTTTCCAACCTCAAAAATGATATTTTCTTATATAAATAAAGTCCTTAGGGTATAGATAAAGTAAATACCTAAAGTTCTAAGTATAAAATACATTTTTCTTATGAGAATCAACTTAAGAATGAGTTTTGCAAAATTCGGATTTTTGGACCAACCCTATTATAAGACTCACTTATAAGTTTACAAATGAAGATTTAATTAGAGAAATAAAGGCCTTAGGATATAGTTAACGTAAGGGTCAATTTTTCTCTAGAGTAAATAGAATTTTCCTAAGGAAAATCCTTAGAACAAGTAAAGGTGACCAAGTCTATCAAATCTACTAGTTGACAAATGGTATGAAATGGTTTCCTGAGATAAAGGTTATTTAAATTCTTTTAATCTAGAAATTTATAAGAACTTAAGCACATAAGAATTCATATCATGACATTCATGATAGGGAAATTCATTACCATGGCATTTATTTTAATTCTACACTTGGAAACCTCAAGAACATTCATGAAAATCACATTTTTGGAATCAACATACCTACTGATCCTTCATTTTTGAAACTTAAATGTTTTCAAAACTTAATTTAAACATCAGATTTAGAAAGCTCTTTCGAAGTAGATAGAAATCAATATAAAATTTGCGAAATTCCGAGTTAAAACCAAGTTATGGCCATTTTAAATCGGACTTCGGAAATGACGCGAATTTCGATTTCACTAAGTTGTCTTAGAGTTTTGGTATACTTAGATGGTAGAATACTTATTAGGGTATTTCTTTTGTGTTTAGGCGAACCCGGGGACGTCGAGTCTTTACCACCGGATTACTACTACTAAAAGACCGGCGACCCAATGGCAGAGTGAGTTTTCTCTTCCCAATTCGTTCATTGTATGTGATTGATAAATTAGTGCACTAGTGTAGGTCAAGAGAAATGAATATGTATGATGGGGAATAATGGGAAATTGTATGTTGATGATGATATGAGAATTAAAAATAAGAATATCGAAACCGGGTGATAGTTTCTGGTTGTGTAGTTGGTTAAGATGTATTGTTTGAGAAATTGTTTGATCGCCTGAAATAAAATGACTTAATCAACTACTCGGACTAATTCCAAATTCAGACATATGCATATCATAATGGGAAGGAGCATTAGCATTGGTTGGTTAATCTGATCCATAAACGAAATTAATTGTTGGTTAATCGTGATCCATAAACGAGATTAATTGTTAGTTAATCGTGATCCATAAACGAGATTAATTGTTGCTTAATCGTGATCCAGAAATGAAATAATTGTTGGTTATTCGTAAACCATAAACAACATAAAGTTAGTACCGCAGTATTCGTTAATCTGCTAACCCGAGATGGAGGGCGCAAGTCCATCCACATATGATTTCCGGCTAGTTATATGTATGTTGTTCTCATGTGTTTGGCGCATTCACTTGCTTGTATAATCACTTGCTTGAATTGTTGTGACCTGAATGTTGTTGTGGGAGATTTCACTCACTAAGCTAGTTAGCTTACGTCCCTACAATTTCTTCCTTTTGCAGCTACCGAATATATGGCTTAGACAGCATCACCCGATCGCACAGGTACAAGAGCTAGGAGTTTCCCCTAGAAGTTGGAATTACTGTTTAGACTTCCATAGGAAACTTTTAAGACTTTGGATGACTATAAGGCCACTAAATATTCTTTTGCGGGGGAATGCCCCTTAGTAAATGTAATATTTATTTTTTTCATCATGAGTTATATCATACTGCTAATGTATCCGAGTTAAGCTTTTATCTCCATTTGGACTTGTATTCTATTATCGTAAAGGTACGCCTTACATCTATACGAGGCCCTCGAAGGACTAAGGTGGTAATTCGAGAGTCTTGTATGGCATGTGATGGACTGTTATGTTTAGGGTACCCTACGAACATGGATTTTGGGTAGGTGTTTGGTTATAAGGGGTTTGGAATGGTTAGTTGATGGAATGGTTTAAGGTAGGTTCCAGTGTTTACAACGCTAACTGTGGTTTCTTTAGGTTTATTGAAGGTCTTGGTGATAGCAGGTTTCTTTTCGGTAGGTTCAGAAGTGGATAACTTGACATATGTGATGCCAGCTTCAATCGACATCCTACGGCAACAACTTCAGCAAAGCTAGAAGTAGTATGTCCTACCAAGTGTTAGTAGTACGGTTGCTCAGAGTATTGATGAACATCATAGTCTAATCCTTCTCTAAGACAAGGTAGTGATTTTAGCAGCCATACTTCTCTACCTCTATGTATACTCCTTAAAGGACTTGGTAGGCTGCCTGTGCATGTTGCCTAGGTCCCAAAGAATAGGTACTACCTCAATATTAAGTTTATACTGGTTGAAGAATGCTCTGGCAAGTTTATCCCAGGTGTCAATGTAGCTTAGGTTAAGCTGGGTATATCAGATAAGCCGATCGGTTTGGCTATCTTGAAAAGTTGAACATGAGATGCTCATAATGAGCATGTTTAGCCATCTTCCTAACATACAACCTAGTATGCACCATCGAGCACCATGTCCTATCATACTTTTCAAACTCAGAAACTTTGAACTTTTCAAGATATGCATCTTTTGCATAAAATGGTAAGATAACTAACCCTACATGATCAAAACCATCAACATTCTCCAAAAACTTCATTTTTCTAGATATAGCTTGCATGACCTTCCTTTCCATCTCTTTTTAGGCATCTTCCAACTATTCCTTAAACCTAGTATTATAATACCCATCCTCTGTGTCTTCCGATGGAGGGGGAGGATTTTCATCTTCAACTGCACGTCTGGTAGCAGATTGGGCGGCATTAGGGGTATTGCGAGTGTTAAGAAGCTCAATAGCATTATTAAGTGCCTGGATTTGTTTAGTCACATGTTGCATAGATCTTTCGAGGGTACTGAGCCTTTGCTCACTACTATCAATTTTGTTAACATCGGACATCTTTGTTCTAGAACGAGTGGTTATCGGGCTACGAGCAAATTCTGATCTTTTGGGATCTATTTTTTAAGCCTAAATAGAAACAAGTACTTGTTGAGTTTTCCTCCTTTTTTTTCACTCTTTTTTTTACTTCTTTTTTTTTTTTTGAATTTTTTTCATTTTATTTTATCCTATGTGCAATATCACTTTCATTTTATTTATTTGTACTTGTATTCACATGTTTTTTATTATTATTGTATTTTACAAGCAGCACAACAACAATAAATGAAAGAAGATAATAAGTTATGGCATATGCACCAAGGCCCATGACTAAGCAAGGCTCCATATTGATAAGAAGAATTGGGAATTTTATTTTATGTTGCAACTTTATTAAAATCCCAACGTTACAAAGAAAGGAGAACAAATTACCCTAAAATTATGAAAAGAGTCAAAGATACTGTTTAAATTCTAACAACTTTCCTATTTCTTCTTGGCTCTTTCTTTGACTAATTCTAGCTCCAACTCTTTGTTTCGCTTCTTCTCGTTTCTAAGTGCAACCGGCAAGATCTAAGGTCTTGTAGAGCTTTTGAGCTTTTGTTTCTCCAAGCCTTCACTTGTTGTATGGACTAATACTCCATTTCATAGTGAGCTCTGACTTCATCCATATAGGCTTGGGTTTCTGGATCTGCATCTTCAAGCCTTGGTTGGGTTATATCTGGAGTCTGATACTTTAACTGTCTTTTTTGTGTAAGAAATCTATCAAGAATTCCATGGTACCTCTATGTTCTCCGAAGCGCCCTGTGATTTTGCCTACATCAGTGGTACAGGATAAGATTATGGTGTCCCAAAGGCTTTGATGTCTTTTAGCTTTAAGATTTTTTCATGTAAGGTCAGATTGGGATCACGAAGGTCTAAAGTGACTGAGTTAAAGATGGACGATGGGCTATGTTTTGGACTGGCCCAATTGACGTATGACACAGGTTGGAAAAAAACCGGTACAATTGTAAATACTAATTAACGACACAGCTGAAAAGTTCTCACACTTTAAGATAGATTTGGGAGAAAGGTTCCAGCTGGCTGTCCATAGGAATTATTTGGCTTGAATAGTCGATAGGGTTTCAATACAACACTGTGAATCAATTTTAACTGACGGTTTAATTCACTCAACAAAGAAATCTATTATGTCTCTAAAACTTCTTTTTAGCCTTTTGGGGAGGGTAGCTCGAGACTCTGAGTGTGGCTGCACTGCTTTTGAGATTTCCCTTTTTTTTATTTTTAAGGAAAGTTAACGATTGGAATTGTTCGTCTAGCAAGGCTGGGATATAACAGTGACCTAAAAGGAATTGGGATACTAGCTCGGCTACTCTAAATGGATGTTTAGAACACCGGTGGGGAACAAGATGGTAACAAATGCAACAAGGATAAAAGCGGTGACTTGGTTTTGGCTCCACGTTTCTTGACCACCAATTAAAATGTCTCGTTTTTCTTGATAGGTAGAGGTGACCCAAACCAACTGATTAAGGTATTGAATTGAAGTCCCTCACCTTGATAGGCATTTGAGACCTTTGAGATTTCTGATCGTTTAATTCCTAAGAGTTTGTGAAACATTTAGGCTAGACTGATCTCTAGATCCGGTATGGTAATACCTTGGCAGTAGTCGGGGCTCTAAGGAGTTGTGTATACTCTTCTATAGTAGGGTAAAGAACATGTGGGCCAAAGGAGAAAGCCATAAGGGTAGAGTTTCAGAATTGATGTAGGACTTTTATTAGCTCCCAATGAAATTGGACCTTAAGAGAGATAGGACTGGACCTATCTTAGAAGTTATAAATTTTTTTTTATTGGGTGCAAACATGTGGTACCAAGTCATTATCATAGTGTCAGGCGAAGGAGGTTTACCAATGTAGGCTAATCTAACTAAAAGGCTCGGGCTGTCGAATGAGCTTGCCATTTCTTTGAAATTACACATGGCTATAGGAAAAATTACAACTTGGTTGTGATTACAATCATGTGAAAAAAAAAATAAAAAAGGGCCCACAATGGGTTAGGATAATGATAAATTTGCAACTCTTCTTTGGGTCTTTTTCCCTCTTTTTTTTTTTTTTAAAGAAAAAAATGTTCTAAGATGGGTGGAATCGATCACATGTAAAAACAAAGCCTTTTCTAGAGTTGCGATTTTATTAAGATTCCTATCACACGATAAAAAAAAATTTACAAATGGACTTTAATACAACAAAGATTCTACTAAATCCAATATTATTTACAAAGAATGGTATAATGTTTACATCATAAAAACATATATAAGGAAATATTACAAACTAATGTTTATGGACTTTGCATTATATACAAATAATACAAGGAACATTCGTAGAAAATATTAATAAAACTACAACTCTAGATATGGCTTGGGCCCACTTTGACTTTTTTTTTTTAAATTGGGCCGAACATAGTCATGTGCTTAGATCAAATAACACATACATATGAGATGAGCTCTATAGGTCCTCACACAATATGGCTTTCCACGTCCATAAAGGACAAGCGTTCAACCTCACCAAAAGTGTAAGTGGGATTGCCCTTTAACCCTAGGTGGAAGATAAACCATAACACCTCAAGTCTACACTAAGAGCCCCTCCTAGGGTATCCTAAGTAGTCTAGGTTTGACCACATCTAATATATACATCCATGCTTGCCCATTAGGCTTTCATTCATCACATAAAATATAACAACATGCCAAAAAAAGAATTCAACAATATATATAAAAACACAACAACTATTATTTATATATATATCATATATATTTTTACCATTTTTCTTTATTTATCATCTTATTTTATTACATTATTATTTTTTTAGAAAAAGAAGGCCCATCAACTTCTAAAAGCCTTTTAGTGGGTAGCCTAGGTCCCTAGTGGATTCACCAAATTTCTGTCAAGCTTGAAATTTTCGTTTTCCTTAATTGGATCCATATTAAGTCGACCCACTTAATATAGATACTAGACACAATTAAAGAGAGTTTTTGAAATCTTTTTTAAAAAATCATTAAAAAATTTATTTGGAGCCACCGCCAACATAAGTTGGAAAAAAACAAATTAAAGTCAGCTACGCGGGCTAACTCTAATTTGAGATACTGGTCTGCGAGCTTTTCTAAAAATTATTGATTTTTAGAAAAATATTTAACCAAAGAATTCTGGAATCGGGCGATCCTATTACACCTAGAGGTTACCACTTATGAGCTTTTAAAAATTAAATGAGCCTTAATTGAAATATTCACTTTCGTTTTTATAATAGTAAAAATAATAGTAAGGAGTAAAAAAATTACCCGATCTTTGCTAAGATCCTAATGATCTAAAATGTATAAAATTAGTAAAAAAAATAACTAAATTCCTTCACAAAGTCATCCAGCTTGACTACTTAGGTTCATTGAGGAGCAAATGTGCGAATCAAGTCGTGAATGCAAGTCACAAAACTGGATCAGTCTTCACACGTGGGAATATTGGTCTTCTTCCTCAGTTCGTTCACGAACAGTGGCCGTCTTTGAGTTAGACGTTTGCGGAGTGACTGGTGCGGTGGACAAGTGAACGGGTTGGTTTACTCCAGTATTAACCTCAATTGTGGTTGGAGATGAAGATGGTGGAGATCCTGGGTTCGACGGTGGCAAGCGATAGAGATGGGTTTCAATGGAGGAGACAATGACTGGTTCCGTATTCTGGAGGCGGTGATGTCACGCCCCAGAGGTACTCTAAATGTGGCAGTCCGTCGTATATAATATTAAAGCTAATAAATGACAACCTTAGTCACGCAGGAGCTTCGATATCACATGCAATGTGTGCTTTCAAGATAGTAGGAGACTCATAGGGATATTACGTTTAAATAGATAGCAAAAGCAAGCATGAACTTAAATAGATAAATATAAGATCTTCATTTAATAACAAGTTCGTACATCATCTTAGGGGCATTCCCCCGCCTTAAAGTCTTTGTTCAACTATACTAATAACAAAATAAACATAACTACTACATAAGCCTACCATAGAGATTTTTCCTAGAAGTCTATGTTCAAAACTAAAAATACATGAACTTCTTCCAAAAACTCCTAGTAGCTTAAGCTCGTACCTGGCACACGGGGCTCCTCGGGGCCAACCATAGATAATCATATTGTAATAGAAAACTATAAGGGTATAAGCAAATCTAGCTTAGTGAGATAATTCCTAACTATATAACATTTTCATATAACAACTAAGTTATTTAATTCAAGCATATGTAATGCACCAATCACATGAGTAAACAAATACACAAGATTAACTGGAAATCAAGTGCAGCATGGATTTAACGCCCTCCATGGCAAGGGTTGGGAGGTTATAGGCCCATACGACCATCAATATTTGCAGATTTGCCGGCTCCTACTCGCCCTGTACATGTAGACTTACCGGCTCCTACTGGCCCATGTAGACTTACCGGCTCCTACCAGCCACCACTACTACTTCCTTGTTTCCCCACACGAAGAATAGTAGTGAAATAAATGTGACTTACAAGTATGATATGCATGAATAATTTTCAATTATACATTTAACCATATAAGTTGGATTCATGTTAAAGGTGATCAATGATAATTACATCATATCAAGACAAGAATCACACTTTTATTTAACATATCGTCCTTTGATATACTTAATTTTCATTCAACAAATATTTCATAACAATTGTTCATTTATCTTTTCCTAATTTCTAGTGCCACTAATTACAAGCACAAACAAGGAAATGTATCTTAGGAAAAGAATTAACTCACTCCATATTGGTAGAATCTAATCGAAATAGTCCTCTGGAAAGATGATCTTGATCTTTCGTTACCTAAACAAGGTGAAATACACAAAATGAGTTTTTCATAACACTTCTATTCTTGAAGATTCTAATCTTTTCTTAAAATCGCAGTAAAATCGTATAAGAGGAAATTCCAACTTAAAATGACCATAACTTGCTCATTTTAACTTGAAATTTCGCGTATAATATATCGTTTTCTACCTACTCGAAAAGATCTACGCATTTCTAAGCTTATTTTCATAAAACTAAGTCGTTTGGGTCCTGAAAAAGCAGCGACCAGATTCTCCACGAATTTGTAAAAACTTAAGTTCCTCCTTTTTAATAAAACTCACTTGAAGAGATGAATGTTCCAAGTACTTTTATAAACTTTTTGGAAGATATATACATATATGTATTGATCATAACAATGGATGAAGTAAATGAAGTTGTCTCAACTTATGAAAAAGTAAAGTTTATAAGATTTTGAACTTGAGATTTGTTGAATATTCATTTTACTTTTGAAAAGATCTTGAGTCATTTGAGATGAATATTCTAAATTTAGTCTCTTGTAATTACTTTAAATTCCTAAAGAGTGGTTTATTTTCTAAACTTGATTCCATCAACTTTCAAAAGTAATAACAATTTCATAAAATGATATTTTGTTTCTTGTAATGACTCTAAAAGAATTTCTAATACTTGATGAAAAATAAGTTTTTATAAAACCTTTTGTTTTAAGAAAAACCATTTCTAAGCATGTTTATGAGTTTTTAAGAAATCTATTTTCTACATTTATTTTTTAGAAAGAATCTTTAGTTTAAGAAAACACTTCCTCATTTATTTTTTTTGTTGAGACAAAACATTATGTTCATGCATGAATATGAATCATAAGTTATGAAAATATAAAAAGATCATAATAACTTAAAAGAATAAGCATATAAAGAAGTAAATCAAGTATTGAGACCTTAGCTTCATCAAGGTACCCCGGACTAAGAAAAGACTAGTCCCGAAAAGAAAAGAAAAAGTTTTGACTTGATAGGACAAGTTTAAGACTAGAAAGACTATCTTAAGAACAACTTGAAATTAAATAAATTGCAATGAAGTAAATAAATTGCATGGAAGGTAAATAAATTGCAAGACAATGAGCTTATATGCTCTAAATAATAATATATATATATATATATAGCTATATAGATATTTAGATAGTTATGAACATAAAGGAAATATAAAGGAACATAAAAGAATGGATATTATGAACAAAAACAAATTATGAACCTATTGTTACTTTCTTAACCTTTATGGTTTTGGAAAACACACATTAAGTTTATACTAAGTAGATGAACATAGGAATTTCTTGAAGAATTTTTTTTTTTTTTTTTTACCTAAAAGAGATGAACGAAAGAGAGCTTCTTGGTAAGAACTTTCTTGGAGAGAATTCTTGAGAGATTTTGAGAGAGTAACTTTAGTAAAGAAGTGGTATGAAAAAAGTGAAGGTATGAGAGGGTATTTATAGGAAAATGTGGGAGATAATTTGTATTAATTAAATAAATGAAAAAAAAAAAACAATATAGATAGAAAGAGGGAGGGGCCGGCGCCATTCAAGAGAGAGAGGGAGAGAAAAATTTAATTTTTTTGTTATTTTGTTAATTAAAAGTAAGAAATGAAAGATGTGAAATTGTATTAGAAATGAAAGTGTAAGAAATAGGTGTATGGTATAAGTAGGTTGTAAGAAAAAGTAGAGATAGGTGAATAGTGTAGAATAGTAGAAAATAGTGTATGTAAAAGTAGACATGACAATTAAATATGGTAGTAAGAAAATACGCGTATAAATGCGATATCTGATATTTTTAGCTACAAAAAATTACGAAATTGATATTTTTGGAAATCTTATATTTTTACGAGTTTAACGGTATATTCGAATATTTTTCCTATTCCGAGCTCCGGGACACGTTTTTCGAGAACTGTGTCCGATCGGGTTCTAAGGACACTCGAATTTTGCAAAACTGATATTTTTACGTAACCTATAGTTATTATGAACCATAATAACTAATTACTCAAACTTCGTTTTCTAGAGCTAGGGAAAACGGTAATGCCGGAGCTAAGCGGTTATGGTAAACTAGGGTTTTTATGACTTTGGTAATCCAGTTGACTTCCGATTTAGGGTTTAAGCATTTAATTCGATCACAAAACTTCGGGGGTTTACAGGTGATGAGTTGTGGAGTTTGGGAGAAAGGAGATAGCAGTTCGAAAAGAGTGGTTTTCCTAGAGAGAGAGGGATTCTAGAGAGAGAGGTAGCCTTTTTCTTTTTTTTGGAAGAAGACTATTTGCCTTTTCAAGCCTCTTGTCCTTTCTTTTTATAACCATTGTCACGAATCCTTTGAATTCCAATTTCGATAAATGCAAATCTGATGCTGATGACCATATGTAAATCATTAATCTGAGTTCTAGTAGTATCAATGTAAATCCATAATGGAGTTGTGATCTTTTCATGATACTGGATAGATTTACATCATTTTTTGGATAAACTAGAATCGAATTTTGCACATACACTCTTAACTTGCCCACTAACTAAACCATTGACCCACAAAATATAGATATTTTAATGAATTTCTTTTACACTAAAAAAAAAAAAGAATCATAATTCGTCTTATTATTGTTATTATTTTTATTAATTTTTTATTTTTTCTTTTGATATTATCAATTATTATTATTATATATTTTGCATTTTTTTTCATATTTTTAACTTTTTATTATTTTTTAACAAACCTAGCAGAAATGGGGTTTTTACAATATGGTTTTACTTATTTGTGACATAAAACTCTAAGTGTATTATCTCTAGAGATTTTCCTAAATTTGGTTCTTAAATAAACTTTGAATTCTTAGATTTTACAAATGTAAAACTTAATTAAAAAAATCATGATTTTATATTTATTTTGAGTCTATGAATATTTGATTTTCATATTAAACTTCTTTTAACTAATTATTTTCCAAAACAAGAATCTTTATGTGATTGTGAAGAAAAATCATTCTAAGTTGTGTCGTCTTTAAAATGTTTTAATTTTATCATATGAAAAATTAAGTGAATGGCTTATTTTCAATTTTTATTCTCATAATAACTCATTCTCAATTAATAAATTTTTAACATATGGACCTTTAGGGAGTTGTTGGAGAAAAACTAAATTTTAGTTTGTTACAAGTGGGTATCTAATTATTGCAACTATTATTTATATTTTCTTAACTTCATAAAAATGAATTTACTTCTTAAAACTTGATTCCTTAACTTGTATACCACTTCTATTTCTAAGTGGATTTTAACTAGTGAGTTGATTTTTAAGTTTGTTTTAGAAAAATTGTTTTATTTATAGTGTTCATCAAAATATTGCATCTACCTTATAAATAAGTTTTTAAGAAAAACTCGCATATCAAAGATTATTAACATTAGGAATTTATAAAAAATTTATTTTAGTACTTTGAAAAGAGCAAAGTTGAAAAATTAATTTATATCTTCATGAAAATATTTCTAACTGTTGAAAACCTTTTCTCTTGAGAGTTTAGTCCCATTTTTACATAAAAGAAAATATTTCATATTATCATTTTGAAAATTTTATTAAGACAACAACATCATCATATGATCATGCATGAATATGAACTCAGCAGTTATATTATGAGACAAATTATAAACTCATGTAAAAAAAAAAGGATAGAAAATCAATTGAGCAAATATAAAATATGGAAGTCTTAGCTGATTATCAAGAATTTCCAAACTTAAAAATGGACAAGTTCCATGAAAATAAGAAAAGTAAAATAAAGAAAATTATGGAAGTCTTACATTTATTTCAAGGCTTCCCAGACTTAAAGATAGACAAGTCCTATAAAGAAAATACGAATAGCAAGAAAATAATTATGGGAATCTTAGGCTTTAGCAAGGCTCCCCGAAACTCGAAATTTCTAGTCTCGTCTAATAAACATAATAAGAAATAAGAAAAAGAATATGGAGTCTTATTATGTACAAGGCTCCTAAGACTTAGATTATGGACAAGTCCCTAAATTTGTTTTGACTTGATTAAGGACAAGTCTAAGACTAGAGATTGACTAGTCTTATTTATAAGCAAAATAAGAAATAATCAATCAAATAAAAACAATAATAAAATGTTACGCCTCGAAGGGTACCGTAAACATGGTAGCCCGCTACATATAATATCAAGACTCAAGAATGATCACCTTAGTCATGCGAAAGTCTTAGTATTACATGTAAGACATCTAGCACGGTAATAGGAGACGCTTTTGGAAAGTGTGTTTGAAGCAAGTAAAAATGAATACAAGGATCCAGAAATAAAATAGATCATAATATTCATAGTCAAATGTCTATTACATGATTCTTAAGGGCATACCCTCGCTAAATCGAAGATCGAAAAACTAATAGTCTATACAATTTAGTACTACACCAGATTTCTATTCTAATTTAATTTCTTCAAGTAGATTTTCTTCAAAAGCTCCAAAGAAAACTTACACGGATATGAGGAGATCTCCGGTACAAAAACAAGTGTTCATGAGAATACAAATATCTATAGGGGCGTAAGCTTACGGGCTTAGTGAGTAAATCCCAAAAATTCATAATTGAAGTAAAATATCAACCAAGTTTATTAGGCAAGCAAATGAAATGCAACAAACACATGTGCATACAAGACATATGATTTTTCGGGAATCATATATTGAATGAATTACGCCCTTTATTCGGAGTTAGGTATTCCGGCCAATTACGGCCACAACTTCTTTTAAAAACATTTTTATAAATCTTACCGACTCCTATACGCCATAAAAAACATGTAGTTATTACAGGCTCCTACTAGCCACCAATTTATGTAGTTTTTACCGGCTCCTACTCGCCACTTATATGATATATTGGTTATGCCTACCACCACTATCATACACTTGTCCCACCAATTGTATAATAGCAAATGCAATGTGACTTAACATATAAAGTGTATGCATAATTTCTTAATTAAAGTCTAGTCATTATATTTAATTTCTTTCAAGTAAGCAACCAATTTCAAACACTTCAATGTAATAATACACATACAACTTTATTACAAGCAATTCATGCTTCGATATACTTATATTCTTTTAACATATTATCATACAATTTGTATTTATCTTGCCTATATTCTAATGCAACTAAATTTACAAGCACACTCTTAAGTATGAGAAATAAAGGGAGTAGACTCACTCAGCCATGATGATACCTTTTTCCTGATGGATGAGGCGATCGAGAATTTCACTAATCGTAATAATCCTCCAGATACGTACACTCCTCCTCAGGATCACCTAATCAAGAAGAATACCCTTAATGAGTGTTTTCTTGTCGATCCTATGGTCCTTTTCAAAAACTATGTCATAATATTGTTAAAATTCGTATAGAGGGTAATTCCAACTTAAAATGGCCATAACTTGATCATTTTAACTCGGAATTGCGCATATAATATACCGTTTTCTACCTATTAAAAAAGATCTATCTAATTCTAAAACTACTTTCATCAAACTAAGTTGTTTGAGCTCCGAAATAGTGGTGATCAGATTCACCATGAATTTTACAAAACCTATTTTCTTCTTTTTACAAAAACTTGTATAAAAGAGATAGATATAATAATAGTTTAAGACCTTTAAAAAGTATATATATATATATATATATTTTCATTTACTCATGTTAAATGCATGAAATTAATGAAGTTGTCTCAACCATAAATTTTTGGTAAAAGTAAAGTCTTCTAATACTTTGAAAAAGTAAAACTTTTGAGAGGTTCTTCTTAGTTGGCTAGAAACTTTCTCAAGTCATTTTGAAAGGGGTATTTTCTTTTCCTTAATTCCATCTCCTTAGCCTTTTTAAATTTCAAAAGAATGATTTCCATTTTCTAAGTTTCTTATAGCTTAGTTCCTAATACTTTTGGAAGTGGTAATAATTCTATATTTAAAGAAGTGACTTCCTAAGTTGTTCATTAATCTTATTTCTTAAGATCATTTTTATGAAAAGGGATTTCTTGGTGTTTGTCAAACTAGTCTTATTTGAAATTAAAGTATTGATGAAAAGTGAAGTTTAGTAAAACTTTTTTTTAAATCAAGAATTCCTTTCCATTTTATGACTCTGTAAAGTGTATGTATGTATTGTTTAAAAATTTCCTATGTTTATAATGAACTCCTCTGGATTTCTAGAAAAAATTTGTTAAGATAATTTTCCTAAGTTTTTATGAGAAATCATTTCCTTCATAACAACATTTTATTTTTAGATATGAACTTCTATTTTTTAAGAAAACTTTTCCTTCTTTATCTTGTTGAGACAAAATTAATATGTTCATGCATGATCATGAATATGAAATCATAAAATTATGAAAACATAAGAAAGACATAATGGGTAATAAAATAAGCAAGTAAAGAAATATGTCAATTATTGGGAACCTTAGCTTCATCAAGGTATCCCAATACTAATAATGGACTAGTCCCAAAAGAAATAAGAAAAAAAAAACAAATATTGTTTTGACTTGATGAGGATAAGTCTAAGACTAGAGACTAGTCTTAAAATAACATGAAATAAATAAATGAATTGCATTACTTGGAAGTAAATAAATAAAAATGAGCTTATATGCTTTAAAGATTATATATAAGTACATAATTATGTTTAGTTACATATATATAAGAGATTAACATAAATAAATAATAATATGAGCAAAAGTAAAATAACAACATAGAAATACATGAATATACTTTCATGAATAAGAACAATACATGAACATAGTATAGTTTCCATAACATTAAGTTTAGGAAACTCACACCATGGTCATGTAAAGTTACATGACATGGTAAGAGAAATCTAAAAAAAATTCTTACCTAAAGTGTTTGTAGGAGAAGAAGAAGAGAGTTTTTATAGAGAAAATTTTAGAGAGTTTTGAGATAGAAGTTGAGAGGGGAATTGGAGAGAGTTTTGAGAGTGAAATTTGTGAGTAGAAGATGTGTGAATGAAGTAAAATGAGGGGGGTATTTATAGGAAAACGGGGAGTGATTTTTGAGTGATTTAATTAAGGAAAAATTGAAAATAAATGGAGGAAGAGAGCTAGGGGAAGGTGCTGGCAAAGCACGTAGGAGAGGGAGAGAGATTTGATTTTTTATAATTTTGTGTATTAAAAGTAATAATATGTAAGATAGATATGATATAAAGTTATGAGAAAAGTAAAAAGTAAAGATAATAGGTTATGGTGTTGTAAGAATAGATGTTAGAAAATGTAGAGATAAAAGAATAGTGTAGAATAGTAATGAATAGTGTAATGTAAAGTAGATATGACTAGTAAAATACCGGTAGTAAGAAAATATACGTATAAATGCTATATCTGTTATTTTTAGTTACAAAAAATTTATGAAACTTATATTTTTAAAAATCCTTGTATTAAATCAGTCCTAACGGTGTTATTGGAATATTTTTATTATTCCGAGCTTCGGGACAACGCTTTTCAAGAACTAATCTCGTTTGAGTTGGAAGCACACTTGAAATTCGCGAATATGATATTTTTTATGTTTTCTTAAGTTATTGCGAACTATTATCACCAATTATCTCACCTTCGTTTTTTAGGGCTAAAGAATACGGGAATGCCGGATCTAAATTCTAGGGTTTGTACTAGACTTTTGTTGACCTTTAGGGTTCCGGTTGACTTTTAATTTTAAGATCAAACTTAAAATTAACCGAAAATTTTAGGGGTTTACATAAAATGTTAGATCAGTGTGCATCTAGGCTCTTAATTATGTATATACATACTTATACATAATATATATAAAGTTATATTAGAAGCATGAACATAACATAACATAGATTTAACTTGGATTAAAACAAGATATGAACATGATGTTGTTTCCATGATTTCATTCCCTAGCATAAGCTCATGAGAATGCGTTGAGATCAAAACATACATGATGTTCATGTTTTTTATTCATGAACTAAAGAGAGGGTATAGATGTTTATCTAAGATAGATGAAGATGGATGATGGCAGATGATAGATGGATGAAAGAAAATTTTGTGAAATTCACTTTGGAACGGGGAATGGGGCTCACAAGTTTGGAAAGAAAAGAGAGGAGAGTTTGAGTTTTGATTTTGGTAGAGTTTTGTTATGTGCTTAAGTGAATGTGTAAAGAATGAAGGAAAGATATATTTATAGAGTTTTGGAGTGGAAATTTGCGTGATTTAAATTAAATGAAAAGGAAATTAAATTGAGAGAGATATGGGAAGTGGGTACGCTGGCCAAGAGAGGAAGAGAGGGAGAGAGAGATTAAAAATTGATTTTTTTTTTTTTTTTGTAAAGAAAAGTAAGTAAAGTGTGAAGGAAGTTTAGTAAAAAGTAGTATTGATAATGTAAATGTAAAAAATAGGTGTGTAAGTTGTAAGAAAAGTGGAAATAAATGAATAGTAAGAAATAGTAGTGAATAGTAAATTGAATGGTAGACTAGAAAATATAATACCAGTAGTAGGAAAAATATGCGTAAATGAAACATATCTGATATTTTTAGAAAGCAAAAAATTATATAGCTGATATTTTACAATTCCTTATCTCATTACGAGTCTAGATTGATTTTTAGGATGTTTTTAATGTTTTGCGTGCTGGACCCTATTTTTGAAAATTGATCTTGTTCGAGTTCTGAACATACGAATTTTCGTTGAATATGACCTTTTTAGGTTATAAGATATTATTCCAAACAATAATCTATGGTTGACTCATTTTTATTGTTCTAAGGTTTCGAGTGTGGGATTGGCAGATCTAAACACTCTAGATCTTAGGGTCAACCTAGGTTGACTCTTAGGGATTTGGTTTCAATTCCGGCTTTACCATTTATTCGTAAGGCTACAAAATCTAGGGATTTATGTTATACTTATATTTTTTATTCAAAAATTAACTTTACTCTATTTTTATGATCTATTTAATATTTTACAGTTCTAGGGATTGTCTAATTGCATCAATATCCTTGAAGGTTAATTTTTTACTTGGTTTGAGCTTTGGTATTAATTTTAAATTTTGACTCTAAGATTAACAGAAGAATTTAAGGTATTATAATTTTGTCATTAATTATTATTCGGTGAGGTTATCTCTGTTTGTGTGTTAAGAAGCGATTTCGTTTAACTAGTCAAATTTTGACTTAAAAAAATATACTTTGTGTTATTTGGTTATTAAACATTATTTGGACATACTGTCTTGATTTACGTGTTAGAGATTAGATAGATGAATTGCTTAGCGTAAGGATGATGAGTCGAATGATTATTGAATTTTCATTTTGTTTTCGAAGGTGCTCTTTTTCTTAAGGTTATGAAATTTCACATTTGATCTTAGTTAGGGTTTCTAGAGTTTAGTTTTAACTTAGGTCGGTTTTAGGTTTTCGTTTTTGGTATTTAGCCCTAGGATTATTTTTTGAGAGCTTAAAAAAATTTAGGGGTTTATAATATAGCTAGTGGTGTTATAATGACCCACTTCTCAAGGCTTTTCACTTAGATATGAGTACTTTAAAGATAGTATGCCGTTTCCAAGCAGAGGATAAGGTTAAAGTGGAATCGAAATAAAATTAAACCATAGGTTCTTAATAAAAAAGATAGTATCATAAGCTACTATAAATTGAAGCCTACTTTTTTTTATTTTCTTGTGTTCATTCTTAACCCTATTGTGAGCTTCAAGCTCCTTCACCTCTAATCTTTCATACTAAAGTTAGACCTACTAATCTCTTATCTTATATTCAAGTTAAGTAAGCAAATAACTACTAGTAAAACAAGAATAGATAAACACATAATTGAACAAACCAATATAATTTTAAACACTTATGGAATGGATATTTGCTATGTTAACGCACATGACATGCATTAATGGTAGCATTCTAAATGTGTAAGTGGGAGTAGGTAACTCAAAATTAAGCGAGCATCACTTGTGGATTAAAACAATTGAGCGACATTTAGTGGCTTAAAATTGAGCAATCAACTTATGGGGATACAGAACCAAAGTAGATCATAAAATTTAAATTAAGATAATAAAAAAGGGGTTGAGATGCTCACCTAGTGTTAGAAATCCCTTTAACTAACTAATTCAGGTTTAGTTATTACGTGCACATGTTTTAAAGTTAATTTGTTGCATAATATTACATATATTGTATAAGCTAAACATTACAAGTAATGTTTTATTATCTTCTAACTGCTATGATTTTTTACATTTCTCATCTAATATTGACTATAATCGTAAAAAAATTAAGATGGATAATCTGCTCCATATGGACTACAAATGTTGATGGCTGATATGGTGGTGAACCTTGCATTAGATTACTTATGTTTTTGGTTTTGGATATGATGATGAGTGACTATTATCATCAACCCTCAAATGGCCTATTGTTGTGGACTCAAACCCCCTCATTTCCAATTTTGCGTGATAAAATCCTCTACTTACTTTAGATTTCAAAAGCTAAAATTGTTTTACTTTTTACGCTTAAATAATAATGTCAATAAACCCTCATTGCCACTTTAGAATTAACCATGCTTATGAGTGGCATAGTATATGCTATATCGATGCTATATGTATAGTTTTTGTGACTCATTCCATTGAAATTTAACCTTTCAAGTGATTAGTTGCACATTGATGATATCTATGAACTCAACCACAATGTAGGCTCTTATTGGAAATTATTACTTTTACAATTGTATATGGACTTTTCTGGATATGGATTTCTTGTAGGACTAAACTTGTTTTTTTTTTAGGCTCTTTGGCTATGGCCTCTATTATGAACTATTATAATTTATATGATATGTTATCTATGGATTATGGTTAAAATTGATGTTGGAAAATTAAAGTTAATGCATGCTTTCATAACATAAAATTAGATAAGGATTAACAATAGAATTATCATGTAAACAATTTTTATATACTATAAGTGGTTAAGATTAATGAGCATGGTGTAAGAAACTTTAACATGTTTCACTTAAATAGAATATGTAATGGGTTACTCTTTCATTTTAGGAGTGTAAGAATATGAGAGATAGATTTAAGAAATAAGAATAGATAGAATGACCATGAAAAGCTTTAGTGGATGTCTTTTGCATAATATGGTCAAAAAATTGGGAAAGTGAGAGAGTGTGGATGGGGGCAAAAGAAAAGAAAAGTAAAGATGGAAGGGCAAGGACGAAAGGTATAGGAAATGAGAGAAAGAGAAAGAGGGAAAAAAAAAGGATAGGCATAAGACAAATTGTAAGAAATAGACTATAGATATGTGCATGCATTTGTGTAAGTTGAAAGGAAATAGGTAAAAGACAAAGAAGAGTCAACATCATTTTAGAAAGTTTGGAAAAAGAATGAAGATTAGAGGTTGACTAATGCTTAGGCGTTCTATCTTCTACACTTTTAATATGTGCGTGAGTAAATATCATACAGTTTAACATTTAGAATTATGTAATATTTTTCATTATATTTATGTTCTTTTAGCGTTTATATGCTATTTAGACTTTTCTTGTCACAATTTTACTTTTTTTTTCATATTTTTTTACTATTTAATAATATTTTCTCTTTAGTTTAATTTTAAGCTTGTTAACTGTTTTGTTATTCATAAAATAGGAGAACAAGTATTTTCAAGATTATGATTACTTTAATATTTTTAATTGATGCCTTATACTCATACCACCATCAACCTTTCTTCAAATTGAGGAATTGCTATCATTAGATTCTTTCTCGTCTTTGTATTATATTGACTCTTGTGTGTGGTGGAAGTATCAATAATATAAAAGTAAATCCTTCATCTTTTTAAGTCTCTTGTTATGGAAATTAATAAATTCTAATATTTGTTGTTTTATGGTGTAGTGGTGGCGGGATTATAAGGAATCTTAAGGAGTGCAAAAAAAAAAAAAAAAATTGTAAATTAGAGTTAAACATTCTTCAATAAATTCTTATTCTTTATTCAAAATCTAACCATCATAAAATGGATTGATTAAGAAATGGGTTATTTAGAAGCTTCTATAAAATATCAATACAAGATTAATTTCTTTCATATAAGGTAAGTAATCTATTCTCTCTCTCCTTTTTTTCTCTGAAATTCAACCTTGTAAAGATTAATAACCAATAAGCAACCTATCACAACCTAAAACTCATGTAAGCAATGGATCAATTTGGATAGGTTTTACAAAGAGGGAATTGAAGAAAATATGGATAAGATAGATTTAATATTAATTAGTACTTGTTATTGATGCATATCAGAGATTCAAATATATAGGACTAAAATTTGAATGCGAAAGGCCATGAAAATTTTAAGAAATCATTAAAAAATGGCTTAATTACAAATAAAAAAATGTATTTTTGTACCTATTTTTTATTATTTTGTCTAATTAAATATATTTAATAATGTTCTTTATCTAAATTTATCCGTTGTCAATCAATGAGGATCTGCATATTTGTAGTAAAGTGGATTTAGTTGCAGTACAGTCATATGTGACTAGTATACATCTTATTGAAAGCATGGTCATAGAAGAGTGGCATTGAAATACACATAAGAATAGTTAAGAGTGAGAAGGCAAGGAAGAAGAAAAGGTACTCTTAGAGAGCTCGAACATACGTATAACAAGTAGAGGAGTTATATATTATGAATCGCACGATTCTTAAGGAAAGGTTGTGTTCTTCATCTCACTTTTGTTTGATCTATAGAAAAAATGTTTCAATAGCATGATGAAATTTGTCTCACTTTTTAAATCTCCAAAATAAGGAGGAACTCTAAGTATTTGTAAAGTTTAATTGTTGATGATGTTCTTTGGATTGCACTCATGGCCATATCCAATATGATTCTTCTTGCTTATGAATCATCTATGGGTTTATTAAGTCTAGGCTGATAGATAACCTCTTGAGACATATGAGCTGCACTGAGAAAGAATGAAATTGAGAGGGCTAGTTCATTGGTAAATCCTCCTTAGTGATTCTATATTGATAATTTTTTTTTTTTTTTTTACCATTTTCCTAGACTCAAAGTCATGAACTCAATTTTGTGGACTCTATGACATGGCCCAAAGAGTTAAACCAAGATCATTACTAAACTAAAAACTTTTAATTCAAAACTTAACCTTGTATAGCATCAACAATGGATATATAAATCAATGGAGTTAACAAATGTGTTAATTGGGATAAGTTGAAAAATATTAAAACTCCATAAAAACATAAATAATTAAGCTAAGCATTAAAACTAAAGATATATCCACAGTAAAATTTTTCACTTCGCACCAAGCTCAAACCAGCCTAATGGCCAGCCCTCATCATACGTCGTTCCCCAAGCTCAAGAGTCCATGTCACAGAGACTTGGACATTGCATTGACAAATGGTGACCCGATATTTCAGATTCCCTTTTTTTTTTTTTTAAATTAACTTTATTTTCCTTCTTTTATCAAGTTGGACAAAGAGACTCCTTAGTATTGAGGGCAGCCATTGGCATATTATACAAATAGTGGTGCACAATGAGCAGCATACACAAAAATTGATGATGAAAGTGAGAGTACATGACTCATTAAAAATTTTTGATAGTGATTATTTTGTAGACTAATGAGGATCGCTCAAGTTATTATCTGAAATTTATTATTTGGACATCAAATAAACCTATGACCATGAAATTTCTCCTTCCCCGACGATTATGAAAGACAAATACATATTATCCTCAAGATATATGTGAATAGGCTTTAAAAAGAAAAAAAAAAAAGATAACAGATTCTTTTCCCATTTGTTCATAAATAAAGTCCTGTATCCAAGCGAAACTACGAAAGTTGCAACTTTAACTGCACGGAAAAAGAAAAAAAAAAAGGAAAAAGAAAAAACTTTTATTCACTTTTTTAGAAAGTTTGTGAAAAAGTTATTAAAGTGATACATTTTATGAATTTGCCCAATTTCGATTCTCAGTCCTCTCTTAGTGCGCATGAGATTATATATATAGGATTGTTTATCCTTAGAAATTAAGGCCCTGTGTGGTTCACAAAAAGAATAGCTTACTCAGCAAAATAATTCTTATTATTATTAACTATATTTATTAGGTTAATTAGAAAAAACTAATATATGTTTTGTTTTTTTTTTTTTTTTACAATTAACTGATCTGTGTTATTATTATTATTTATTTTTTTGATAAATAACTGACTTGTATTACACTCTATTTTGTCCCATTAAATAATCCATCATCCACATCACATGGTAGTCATGTGACTATGAAAATAAAGACCAATACACTCTTTCTTCAATCTAAATGATAGAAAAATCAAAATCTCTTCAAGGAGCTTTCTCACACTTAATCACGTTTAAACCTTTATGGTCAAAAACATGTCCCTGAAATCTCTATCGAACTTCTTAATTGCACAATCCATTTTCATCCTAATAAAGAAAAATCCCTAATTACACCTTCAGAAGAAGCAACCTCGTACACTAACCTAAAGGCCACCTTATCATCTTTCTATCTATTTTTTTTTTTTTTTTGAAAGCCCTAAAATATTGGCTTTAGATGGGACATGGGAATTTCCTATATGAGGCGAAGATGACAACAAAGAAAATGTCAGTGTTACGATGAGGATGATGTTGACGACAATGAAGACAACTTATTGATTCCAAATTGTGTGCTATTGAACAATAACGAGGGTATCTTGTTAGGATTTCACAAGCTTGGATGAGAAAGTAGTCCAAGTTCTCCATCCTTGTTTTCATAGGCTAACACTTTTTTCCAACAGCCATTAACTAGGGATTATATCTTCTTAGATTTCATTATTCTTGTTTAGAGGAGATACCTTCTTATAATAATGCATTATACTAACTTCTTAAATTAAATTTTGTCTAGTCAAGGAAGATAGGTGCAAAAATAGATGGAAAGAATAAGATAATTATTACTTGGTAATATCTATCTAGATGGTGATTTATTTGATCGGACAAAACAGAGTGTAATATAGGTCAGTAATTTGTCAAAAAAATGACATGGGTCAATTTTTTTTTTTTTAGTAATTAACCCTATTTATTGCATCTTAGAATGTTATAGTGAAAAATATAAGAGTGATGTTACCAAATTGTCATTATAATTTTTTTTTGTAATTAACCCTATTTATTACATTAATTAATGGTTTATTTTTCCTTAGCAGGTAATAACAATGGTTACATTTGGAGTTTGAATGGCAAAATATTATTATTATTATTATTATTATTATTATTATTGTTATTTACATGAGTGGTAGGAAAAGTATGCTCGCTCAATTGAATGAGTGAATCAACTGTACGTATACGTAACGGTCCCGCCCTAAGTGCGTAAGGCGTGATAGTTACGCTACACATATCACCTCCGAATGATATGTGCAAGACTTTAGATATTGAGTTGTTTTTAATTAGGTTTTTAATTTAAGAAATCGTTATTAATTTTTATAAAAATTCCAGTGGAGTGTTTTCTGTTTGTCTATGATTCAATTTTGTAAAACATATAAAATTAGACTTGTTTGAAAAATAAGTTTCTTTGATTACTTGTTTATAAGTATCGCTCACAAGGCTCATCAGACGAGTACAATTTGATAAGAAAACTTTTGGACCTTATGGTCCATAAGAAAATCAAAGCAAGGTATTTATCAAATAAATTATTATGGTCATCCAGGTTCATGATGAAATAAAATAATATTACAGTGAAATTCATTCAGGAATAACTCGTAATGTCCATAGTTAGCATAATACTACCTAATAGGGTCATCCTGCGTAGCACTCATCTCAATTGTACCACTAACGAAACTTGAAATGTTAAAGAATGAGCTGTGAAGCCCAATATACAATAAGACAAGCAAACATAAGCATGACGCATGCTCCTAATCTAATGCAGCAACCATAGATTAGGATTAGGAATGCAACCGGGGTAGGTTTGCGACGGGTCATATAGGACCCAAACCCTACCCCTTTCCCAATAAGGTCTCCCAAACCCGCGCATATAGGGTTTTGATCTTGGGTTTTTTATTCAATACCCAAACCCGCGCCTATAGGGTTTTGATCTTGACCTGTCCCACCTCCTGAAGGAATTGAAGAAGAACCACTTGATAGAGCACAGCGAGATTTAGGCTTTGATTGATATTCTTGAATCAATTCATAACAAGTGCTTTTAACATTTTGCAACTCTGTAGCAGCATTCTCTCCATGAACAATTTGAAACACAAACGCTACACCCTTAATCTTAGAGCATGGATCCAATACAGTACAAACAGCCATGACAGTGTGCACATCCTCCCAATACTTTTCAAACATTTTCACAGCCATTGCATTAATATTCAAATCCAAAGAATTCTTCCGTGTAATCAATGCTTTCCTAATTACAAATACTTTACCAAAAAAATAGTTTGCAGTTGGATATCGGGTGCTAGAGAAAATGTTAGTTATCTCATAAAAAATAGATAACTTGTTGCAAATCTCCCCAGCCATGTCCCAATCATCATATGAAGAAAGGCGTTTGTATTGTCTATACATTAACCGAACCCTATAGAAGACCTCTTTGTATCCAATTGCAGTGACAAGCATGTCATAAGTAGAGTTCCATCTTGTTTTGCAATCCAAACAAAGTTTCCTACTAGATGGAACGTCAAGCTGCTTGCATGCTTCAACAAATTTCTCAACCCTTGATGGTGTTGTTGACCAAAATTGAACACTCTCATGGATCCTCTCCATTGAATTTTCTATCACAGCTGCACCATCCCTTTACAATCAAGTTCAAAATATATACACAACAACGCATGTGCATTATCTTGCCACGAAGAATCAGATCATCTTTTCTTAACTTCAATATTAAGTTTGCAATCATTGCATCATTTGTTAAACAATTGTCCACAAAGATTGCTGAGATTTTTCTATCTAAATTCCACTTCATTAGTGAATCGAATAAGTACTGACATAGAGCTTTGTTTGTGTGTGGAGCGGGCACATATATAAAACTGCATATAAAAAGGTAAACAAGATAAAAAAGGACTAGAATTTTCTATTAAATGAAATAGAGATATATTGTTAAAGAAACTTACTTCAAGATTCAATTGTGGAGCTTCCAACTACTGTCAATGAAGTGAGCTGTAATGGTCATATTTCCCTTCTTTTCATTTGAAGTCCACATATCAGTTGTTATAGCAACCTGAGAATTAAGCCCTTTAAGCATCAACATCAAGTTGTCCTTTTGCTCATTCTACATCTTGAAGATATCCTTCTTTATTGTTGTATGAATCACATATTGCACAAGAGGTTGTATACTGTGCACATACTCTCTAAAGTACTTGTGTTCAACAATTAAAATAGGATATTCGTGCACAATAATAGCCTTTGCAAGCTTTTTCCTAGCAATGTCTTGATCAAAGGTCCAATTTTTCACTGTCACACTACTCTCATCCTCGCTTTGCTTCTAGCCGTTGAGTCTTTCTCTTTGTGCACCTCAACAAATGATTGTGTATGTGTTTTGTACAATTTTTTCTTTCCGCTTTCAATTTTCTCTCACAATGGTTACAAATAGCAAATTCTTCCCCATTAATTGTTTTCTTAACCATCTCATTCCATACAGTAGAAGTCCGCTTACGCTTGTTAGGATTATCAGATTCATTTGCTGTGCTTGCTATATGAGAACCTAAAGTAGATGTTGGTTTTCTTAAGCGTGTGTGATTGAGATTAATGAAGTGTGTGAAGTCCTATGATTGGAGGCAATTTGGGTGATCATGGAGAGTAGGAAGTAAGGCGAACTCCACATTAAATCTGGGCTTATATATTCTTTTCCTATCTCTTTAATATTCTTTTCAATACCCTATCATTGCCATAACTACTACTATTAAAGTTTAATTTGTTCTATTGTATAAAAATTTAATGTTTGAGCTTTTTAGGGTAAATACTCAATTCACCCCCCTTCTTGAGTATTTTCCAGTGTGTTTTCACTTTTAATCCATTTGTATTGTTTGTTACACTTAGGTCACTTTGGTTTTAGCCAAACCTGCTTAAAGATCATGTTTATAGGGTTATTTAAGTCTAAGGGAAGAACTAGGTCAAGTTTCATAAGATTTGGATAGGGATTAATAAAGGTATAAGATGCTGGAAAAGAACATGAGTAGTACATGAGTGATGCATGGGTAGTACATGGGAATATGCATCCCCCCGTGTTCTTTTAGGTTTAATTGAGTTTGAGATCAAAGATAAACATGGGGTAGTTACACAGCCTTGTGTTTTGGCCGTATTTTCTTGGAAAACTTGATTCCTTCGAGCTTTGAAGTTAGTGAAAAATACGAGCAAGTACACGACCTCGTGTACTTGTTGTGCTTTTCTAGAAAACATGACTTCTTTGAGTTTTAAATGTTAGAGAGGTACACAGCCAGGTATACGACCTTATGTATTGGTCATGCTTTTCTAAAAACTAAGTTTTCACATTTTGGGATTAGTGAGCAAGACGAGAGAGGTAGATGACCTCATGAACTTGCCATATTCTTTCGAGTCTTCATTGTTTCGAGCTTAAACTTGATGTTTTTTATGAAAAGGGGTTTCATGGCAACTTTTGAGGCTTCAAATGGGTAGATGACTATGTTAAATCCTAAATTTTATCTATGGTATCTTCCCTTTTTTCTAAAGATGTTTAATCAAGGATTTGAAGGCTTAAAACATCTAACTTAATAGCAACTTCAATTTCTTCATGGTTTTTTTGCAATATTTCCAATATGCTCATACAAGAGTTTATTGTTTTACATTGCTTATATTACCTATAACAAAACCCATGTTCATATGATCATTTTCTCTAAAATTTATGTCCATCTACTCGTTGAAATACCCATTCCTCAATCAAAAGGTAATTCTCATCAAAACCCAACTCCAAATCACGTTTATTCTCCATTCTACACCATTAGGACAACGTTATCTTCTTTTTATTGAAATTCCTCAACATAGAAAGTAAATCTTAAAGTTTTTCCTTCCTTTAAAATGTAGTTTTTTGCTTCTTTTAGCTGGAAAGAAGTTTCTAAACCCCAAATCACTCTAACACCAGATTTCTTACTACCCATAACATGAACTAACATACCCAAGTAAGTTTTCATGCTTACATAGCTATAAACACTCATAAACATCTTGAAATCTTATGCTCTTATCTTATTACGAATTTTGCGAAGGTTGTGATCTATCCTCTCCTTCCAGCATACCTTCATGTCCGAAATCCATAATGGCAAGTGGATAATCTCAGCTGGTTAATGTTAATCCCCTTCTATTTTAGATCAATTAACATCAAGTGCAGGTTAGGCTTTAGAGTATCTCACCTTAGGGTTTTAGTAAGCTTCCTAGAAAGGAAAAGGTAGAAATGAAAAGATTATTTATATGGCACTTGTAGGGTAGGGTCCTAGGGTTTTAGACAAGAGAAAAAGACCTTCTTTAAGGATTTTTGTACGTAGCACGATCTTGTGTGTCTAAATCTTATGTGTCTAAGAATATTAGTTAGTGTTTAATAGTTTAGGGTTTTAATTGGCCTCTTGGGCTAATAATGATATAAATATAACAATTAAGCTTAATTTATTCACAATTTTGAATTTTTAATTCACATAAGTTTTCGGTTTGGGGTAAGATTATAATTTTGCAAAATTAGAGCTCCTAATTGAATTGTTTTGATTTTTCTTGTAAAACTTTTCAGTTAGAGAACTGTTATTGAATTTTGATTTACTTTTATTTTGATATTTAAATTGTTTTAGAATTTTCAAAATTTTGGTTATTTGTTTAAGTTGAATTTGGAAATTTTGAAAAATTTGGTTGTTTAAATTCATATATGACTTTCATTAGTTTCCATTGACTTTATTTTATTTTTACTTCTTATGATTAACATCTAGATCATTTTAGTACATTAGGTTTGTGAAAAGAATGATTATTAGAGATATCATTCTTTTCTCTATTGATCATTCTTTTCATAAACCTAGTAATATATATATTTTGTTTGCTTAGATCCTTGTCTGTAATAATTATTCTTTTCTTGAACCTAATAACTTGGTCAAATCTAATATTTACCATCTTTATATAATTTGTGACGGGTTTTAAAATAATCATAAAACCTGTATGATATAGTAAGATCAAGCTATTACCTCAAAAAGAGCCTCATCCTATAAGATCTAACTAAAAATTATTATTTTATATTATTTAGTCGTCCTATTTCCCCCTTCAGCAAATCAATTTCTTCTTCAATGAAATGCATTTGAATGCAACAAGGAGGTTAGCTTGTCTTTTAAATGATAGCTACTTTTGATGAGAAAAAAGAAATGGTCAACACACTTTTTATTTTTTTTTTAGAAGAACTCTTACTTCCCTAGTTATAATCTATACGGAATAAAAGGAAAAATAGAAAGAAAGTTATTTTGTAAAATTATTTTCCTATTTTGCTACTTTAATAATGAAATTTATGGTAATTGAAGCCACATCATCACCTTTTTCCATCTCCAAGCACCAATTCATCATTGCCACATTATTGACTAAAATTGGTTATAGAGACTAGATCTGGATTATGGGAAAGTAACCAAGAATATCTTAAAGAAGCCAAAAAAAATATTAATAATAAACTATGGCTTTAAGTGATAGCGAGCCCTAACCAAGGATGATATTAAAAATGGAAAAAAAAAATGATAGGTGATTGATGTCTTCTAGCAGTTGCTTGAAAAGGACTTCAATTGATCAAAATGTTATTATTATCAATGTTATCATATTCAATTTGGGTGTTTCATCCTAATTTGATACACTAAAAAGTAAAAAAAAAATTTAATAAATAAAACCGAGATAAATTAAAAATTAAGCCACTATTTAATTGACCCAAAAGTCAGATTTAATTGGATAAAATCGAATTAAATTGAGTTAAATAAAAGTTAAATCGCTATTAAACTGACTTATTCAATCGGATTAAACCAACCATCTTGATCCAAATTTCACAATACTGAAAATTTTCTACCAATTATAATATGTGCAGAGTGATGGTACCTTTCAATCCCTTTACTGGTTCTTATCCCTATTTAGTGATTGTCTGTCGGCATGTAGTATTTTTAGAGAACGCGTGGAATTAAAAAAAGATTGCAATTTATGCTGATTGTAAATTTCCTCTGGTTTACAAAGAAGATTGCAACGTCACTTACAAGAAGTAACAAATCTTGGAAATTTTATGACTTTTTCGTTGCCCCATCCAGACTTCAACCCTTCCCATGTGGAGCATAGCATTCACAGCTGTGTGCACCTTCAACAACTGGAATGATGGACAACAAAAATCTTAATGGTCTAGTATATATTATGGGACACCTTTTTTTGTTAAGATTTTCTTTTCATTTATTTATATTAGTGATTAATCAAGAATTAAAGATCCAAACCAATACAATGTTTACTAAAGGATAAAGTTCATACATATTAGACTAGTACTTATTTAGATCATCGTTTTGATGTTGTTTTGACATTGTTTTCAAACCAAATAGATATTGAACCGATACAGATATAATACAGAAAAACCAACAATTTTTTTATAAACTGACAAAACTTAACCGATACTGATTCGATGCAGATAAAAATTCAATAAGCCATGTAAAATTTACTTTAATGATGATTTCATTATAATTTTTATTCCTAATGAAAAGATATTATAATGTTTAGTTAACTCTAATAGTAATTACATGAAAAATCTGTATTAAAAAAAAAACACATTGAATAACAATTTATTACTTAAATCTATATGTAATAATTCAATATTGAAATTTATATATTTTTAAAATGCCTTCATTAAAATAAAAAATAAACACATAAAATACCTTTACTTAAACAAAAACCTGTATTCCATCTTTTAAGTAATAGCATTTCCATTAATTACATTAAAATTATAATGGTGTTGTCTAACAGGACTTCTAAGAAATTAAATAAAAGTCATCTTTATAATTACTTTTTTTGATAAAATGGTTTGTTTTTACTAATGCGAAAACCATTTTGTCTTGTAGCCCTTAACTGGGCACCCACTGACCTAGATGATTGTGCAATGATGTCGGTGGCCATGAGGTCGAGCAGGATTGCTGACTTGCTGCATGCTTCTCGATGCCCCCGTTTGCCCGTTTGCCTTTATACTTTAGTTAAAAATCCAATAACGAGGATTATTGTTTTTCATATGTTGACTTTTCTGTTTTTTTGGGCCATCTCAGATGTTGATTTAACAGTGAATGTTCGTTCCAACGGGATAGTTTTTTTTGTTTTTGTTTTTTTGAACTTATACTAACGGGATAATTAAGCATAAAAGGTTTGTGCCTAGTTTAATAGGATATTAGTATCCTAAGTTCTTTAAACATCTTCTTCATACTTAGAGTATTTTGCTTCATCTTATTTTATTTATTTTAGCATCTTATTCTTATTATTTTCAAACAGATTATTTGTTAAGAAATAAATACAAATGAAAAATAGATAGTTTTACTTATAAACAGATCATATGCAAATAAGATACAGATGAGATATAGATACATATACGATATAAATAAGATACAGATAAAAATCAAACAATCTAAATAGACTATTACATAGCTTTATTTTAGATAATTTATATTCTCTTACGTATATTTTATGTAACTATATTTCATTTTTGGCAAACAAAAAAAAAGAAAAATCCCATAGAGAACTTGTTGATGCTATTCTAATTGATAAGTTTTGCTTTAATTTGTTTGAATTGTCTAATTTTCATTTGTATTGTATCAGTATCTAATCAACAATGGTAATTTATTCGTATTATATCTGTAGCGTATTTATTTTGTTAGTTTATAAGTAAAACTGTTAGTTTTTTATTAGTATTTGTTTTTTGACAAATAGCTATTTAAAAAAGACATAAATATGATACTAAAATGAGCAGAATATGATGAAATAAATAGAATAAATAAGAATTGTCCAAGGAGAGAAAATGAAAAAAATGGAAAAAAACAACTTAACTAAAAAAGCAAAAGGCAACGATATAAAAGGCCAAAAAAAAAAAAAAAGGGCAACGATATAAATACAAAATCAACTTCTTCGTTGTATTGAATTTGCATAGATTAGAACAAAGAGGAGTAAAATGTAAAATGACAAGTAGTAAAATTAACATTTATTTAGCTAATGGCTTTAGAAATCCAGCTAAGAGGTTTAACAGTTATTTTTAAGGGCTATTAGTGGATAATTGTGAAAAGAAATCATTATAATCATGATCAAGTTATTTTTAAGGGCTATTAGTGGATAATTGTGAAAAGAAATCATTATAATCATGATCAAGTTTTATAAACGATTGGAAAGAAAATTTCATTTGAGTGCATAATAACCAAAAGCTAGCTTAGGAAATAGTTGAAGGAGCCTAGGATCAATAGAATAAGCCAACAATCATTTATGCCCATAGGGTGGGAATGGGTAATATTGTATAGATAGGTTTGATGGACTTATTGAAAAACAAATCTACTTGGTAAATAAATTGCAATCTAATTTAATTGTCAAGATTCTATAATCAAATTTAAAACTTTATCTATACATAACTTTTTTTCATAAAGAGTCTAGCCTTTCAAGGACTTGTAAGAGATCTTATTGAGTTAAACTTAGTCCACTAAATAACTTAAAGAAGTGATTTTTCTAGAACAAGGCTATAAGTAAGGTTGGATACTGATAGTTTGGTTTTATTTTTTTTTTTTAAAACCAAATCAAACCATAATTTATGATTTTTTTAATCCAAAACCAAACCATTAAGTAACGGTTTAGTTCGGATTAGAAATTTTCTAAACTATTGGATAATGATTTGTTTGAATTGGATTATGGATTAAATTAAAATTCTAACTAAAAACTTTCTTTGTTTTAGTTTTTTTACACTTGTATAGATACTTAAGTATTTATATCACTTTACAAAGTTTATATTATAAACCATGACAAGATACTTTATAAATTCATTATACTTTTAATATATAATTTTCTATAAATTCAGTTATCTATCAATAAAATATTCACTAACCAATACATAATAATTTATAATTTATAATAAAAACCATCAAGTCAATCATTTACAATAAATTTAGCCAAAATAAAAAAAAATCATCTACGTACAAAATTTATCGACTAATAAAAAGATCCGATGACAAAATAAATTAAACAATTAATATATAATAAGAGTTATAACTAAATAAATAAATTTTATACTTTATATAGTTAAAAAATATTGGAAAAACAATAGTTCATCATCAATAAAAAAATATAAATCATGAGCCTGAAAAAAATTAAAAATGAACAAGTTGATTTTAATAAATATTCACCAAATAATAAATGTCAAATGAAATCATATGAACATACATGACCTTTAATCAATCACCATAAAAAACTATAGTTATAATTTGTATGTAAAATATTATTATATATTTTTAAAACGGATTGGTTTGGTTTACTTCTAAACCAAACCATAAATTTACATATTGGTTCGGATTGAAAAACTTTTAAATCAAATTGTTAAAAAAAATACTATATTTTCGATTTAGTTTGATTTGGTTCGATTGATTTTTTGTCCACCCTAGATGTAAGCCATCTTTGTATTCAAACCGAGTATTATTATTTTCTCATAAATCTTCCTAATTTGATACAACTATAGCACGGGAAAAAAAAAAAAAATGAAACTTTAATTGTGATATAAGATTGTCAATTTTCAAATCCATAGTCGATCACGTACACGTATCTTAAGAGTAAAATAGAAAGCAGACTCAATCCCAACCTTAATAAGCCAATAAGTCAAGCAATGATCAACTTCACAACTTCTAATGATGTCATTATGGTATGTAAATGGTATAATTTTATGCGTAAATGCTTATTGTGGCATAATATCAAATTTAACTATTTCAAAGGTGAAATCCTCCATAGCTAATGCTTTCCATCTTGCCGAATCTCCTTGCGTGAAATATAGGAAAAATAATTCATTACATCCTATACCTCAATTATTTAGACAGATAGTATATAACTAATGATAAAATTTTAACACGTGTAATAAAAGAAAGATAGTTATTAAAACAGTTATAAATTGTGATTTGAATACATCATATACATATACGTATATATTAAAATTTTATTAGTACTTATATATATATATATATATATATAAACATGATACTTGTAATTAGAGATATAAATGAATCAAACTGATTCACAAACTACTCTAATTTGACTTGATATTTAGTTGAATTTGATTAGAAAATAATTAAGTTGAGCTTGAACTTGAACTACTTAGTTGGTTTATCGAGTCAAGTTCAAGCTTTTTATGTTTAACTCGATTAGCTCGTGAACCTAGTGAAATCCTATCAAACTTGAGTGTAGTATAAACCTTAATCGAGTTAAACTCGATATTATATAATACTATTTCAAGCTAAACTCAAATTTAACATTTCAAATTCGATCGAACTCAAATTGAGCTTGAACATTTAAATTTGAGTCAAACTCATACTCAAACTTAAAGATAAATCGTCTTAATTAAGACTTATTTATTGTTTTACCTATAATACACGTTAAATCACATTTGATTTTTTTTAAAGTAGATTTTGCAATCTCCTACCAGGAAAACTACCAACTCAAAAAAAATGTTAAAAAGTACAAAACATATTAGTTGAGATGATTATAGGATATTGGATCCTATAAGAATATTAAAAGCAACCGGGGGGCGCGGATACTTTGCCCTGAGTTTCACTCTCAAGATTTTCCAAAAGGAGAGAAAAGCCAACAATGTTCACACCTATCTTCCCATAGCCAATTACTTTTTCCCAAAGGCAACACATTCCATGTTCCCAACAATGACATCACGATCAATCACCCTCACTTTTTCATATTTTATAATTTATAATAGGCCCCATCCCCTCCTCCTCCTCCTCCTCCTCCTCCTCCCCTACCACGAAGTTTACAAAATTTATCCCAATTATATGGATTATTAATTCCAAGATTAGGGTTAAATAATTTCTATTAATCAACAATAATAATGGTTATTAATTACTTTTAGGTGGTTGCTAAAAAAAAAAAAACACTCCACAGTCCTTCAAGAAATAAAAATCAATTTTCATATATTAAAATATCCATCCTTCCTCTTGTTCCAACTACAACTGAATTAAGTAATCGTAATAAATTACCACCACTTTTTCAAATATTGAGATGACAGTTCTAACGTCTAAGCAACAATAAACAGTGAGAATTAGCAAAACTAGTTCACAATCACAACGTGTTTTTATGTAAGATAAATTAATGAATTTATATCTCTGAATTTACTTTCTTTTTTTTTTCTAAATTTTTAATTTTCAAATGTTAAATTATTTATTATTATGTTTTCTTAAATTCTCAACTACTTATTGCAGATTCTACTATTGGAACAGTTTATAACTAGAAAACTTTAGGAAAAAAAATAATTTTAGAAATCTATTTTCTAAATTATTACTCCTGCTTTTGTGGAAGAACGGAGGCAAATAAACCCTTATCAAGAATTCAGGCGAAAAGCCGCCAAGGCCCGTCAATCACCGCCCTCTATCCTATCAAGTTTTCCATACAGGTTACATCTTTTAAGAAAAAGAAATACATATTGAGAATATGATTTTTTTTTTTTTGTTCAATACCTTATTAATAAGTACATTTAATACATCTATTAACATTTTTCATGTGTATAGATATGTTTAATAGAAATCAACAAGCATAAAAGACACAAATTTTCTTTATCTGAATTTCAAAAAAAAAAAAAAAAAGAAAGCCTCTTAAAATAATTATAATGATAATCACGCTCATGATTACATAATCACTCAACTATTCACCCAAATTTTGAAATATTTTTTTATTTTATATACATTCATATATTTGAAAAAAAAAAAAAAAACTAGAACTCGGCGCTAAATAATCACCAACACTAATCTACATAAATTTTCCACAAATTTTAGATCAAAACGGATGCAAATTCTTGCTCAAACCATTCACATTCCCAAATAATCCAAGAACATCTGTCCGGTTAGGCAATAAGGCCTTCTTCTTATTCTTCGCATTCCTGACGTAACTACGACGCGCTTCCACGGCGGCACCACCTCCTTCTCTCTCCTCACCTTTTCCGTCACCACCACCACCTCCTTCAACAACTTGTTTAACTGCAACATCCTCTTCCTCCTTCGTTTTGTTCTTGTTCTTCTTCCTCTTCGGTCTCAATAACACGTACGTCTCCTTATTTTTACCTGTGCCGTCACTGTTACTCCGATTCAAGAGGTTCAAATCCAACGCGAATCTCCACCGTTTCGAGGTTCCCGTCGAGCTGCTCTTCTTGCAGCGCCCCGACGAGGCCTCCGTAGGTTTTGGTCTCCACACACAATACGTTCCAGCTGGAATTCCCTCGAGCTCGTCGGCTTCCGAGGAAGAACATGATGATGCCGGTTCTCTCTCCTCGTTGAATAGCTTCAAGAGCGGCAAACGACGTACCACGACCGGTGATTCCTCGGCGTTTTTCTTCGATTCGTGAGCTTCAGGTAGAGTAATCAAGTCTCGACCGAAGACTGGATAGACCGGTCGGATTTGGCCGTTGCAGAAGATCTCATCCGCTGAAATTGGAGAGAAATTCGACTCTCCGCTCACGAAAGCGAACTCGAACTCGTCCTCTTCGTCGTCTTCCTCATCATCCTCAGCCTCGTTCCGTACAGAGACTTCTCGTTCTTGTTCTCGTTGTGGTTCTGGCTCCGGTTCCCGTTCTTGTTGTTGTTGATGTGAATTAAATATGAACTCGTGTTCTTGTTGGAATTCGTCTTCGAGACGAAGCTCTTCGACGACTCGGAGAGCTATCTTGGCGAGTCTGCTCGAAGAATAGCTATTGAGACTTGGAGATGGTGAAATAACCGAACCGCCCTGCATTTGAGATCTCCGTTCAATCTGTTCCGTTCTGTGTCAGTTCTGTTGTGTAGAGATAGAAAAAGGGAGGGAGAGGGAGGAAAGGGGGATTTTGTGGAGGTGGTTTTTTTGGCCAGTATGATGAAAGTGTTAGGCTGGAGTTTGGTGGGTGCTGTTTAAGAAAATTTTTATATTTAGTATGGATAAATTGAAAAAGTAATGTTACTGCGTAATTTTGAGTTTTTATAATTGTAACAAGATTTAAATAGGAATAAATTTTTGTAAATGTTTATTAGGGGATGCATGTATCATGTATGATGTAAGTTCTTTGCTTTGTTCACACGAAAAGAACACTCTCACAATTTCACAACTCACAATATATAACATTTTGAGAATACCAGCTATACATGTGGAAGTGGAGCCTTATTTGTGTTCACACGTGTCTGGGAACCTTACGCTGTGTTTGGTTGCAGGGAAAAATTGTGGAAGCGGAATGAAAGCGGAGGAAGATGGAGGAAAGTGATGGAAAATTTTGTTTGGTTATAGTAAAAATAGAAGGAAAGTGTTAGAAATGAGATGAAAATGGCGAAAATTGGGTGCTTTATTCTCTCTCTAAAAAAGGATAAAAAGTAGCATGAGCAAACGAGACACAAATGACCGAAAGTCTTTTCTCATAGCAGTGCAATGCCAAGATCATTACGTGAGGAATGGAACACAAACGCAATGTTACATAGTGCCTATGAAATTCCATTTCTCTTTTCTAAAAGTGAAAAGTTAAAATCAGATTCTTTTGAAAATGAAAAGTTAAAATTAGATAAAAAGATAATTTTATCAATCGTCAACTTTATTTCTCTTTCTTTTTTCCTTCTATCTCCTTCATAAATTATCACACATAAAATAAATATTCAATTTATTTCCATTTTCACTTTTTTTTTCGGCCCATTTTGATTGATTTCCATTTTTGAAAAGTTACCAAAAACATTAGTTTTTCATCTTCCAAACAAAAAATACAGGCTTATTTATTTATATTGAGAAAATAAGGGCCAAAAATGGTTTACAAACCATGATCGATGGATTGAATCCAATTTATGAAATGGGTCCTGGCAAGTGTTTGGGACTATCTAAACAAGAACAAGAAACCACCTTATTTTTCTTCTTTTTTTTTTTTTATATTTCCAAAATCAATATAATTATAACCCTTGTAGTATGAAAACCATGTTCTACGTATAGTATTATCAATAAGTTATTATCACCATCATCATAAATTATTATCATTATTCATGCTACCACTACTACTACAGACAACGAAAATAAAACTATTTGGTACTTAACACAAAATATGATAAAAGAAAAAAAAAACTTGTATTTTTTTGTTTTCTTTTTGTTCTATCATACGCTATATATATCTCTTTTACTGTGTAGGAAATGTTAATTTAATTAAAATATTCAAATTTAAGTCAATAACAATTAACATGCTTAAAACCCAAAACAAGTTAGCCCTCTATAAAGGCAAATTAAAAGCCGTTGATCATGCTGAAGAAACGGTTCCTTCCTTCTATGATTTGTCATCAGCATACACTCAATGTTGGTGTAAATTCCGACTTTTTGCTTGAGTAATTTGCTAAATGTGTCTCCTAGGTTAGCCCCTGGTGTGTTTGCTATTGAATATATTCGATTTATCATATCGGAAATTATCATTTAGTTTGTAATACAATAATGACAATAATATAGTAGCATAAAGGAGTATGATATAACAAGAAATTCTTATTATGTATTTTGTACTCTTAATCCTATGTAAGTTTTTCTTATATAATTTATATTGTTTATTGCACAAATATTATACTAATATAGTAATTTTGATAGTTATTATTGATGTTATCATATATTTATTATACTAATATAATAGTGGTGTAAATAGTGGTGGCAACATAACTGATAATAATGTTGATGCAAATAGAAATACCGAAAGCATAATAAAAGTGGTCGCCAATGTTCTGATAGCAACCATTGTGATGGCAACAATAGCAGTAATGACAACTTGGTGATGAGGCCAATGATATTAGTGGTAATAGTATTAGTATGCAATCTTAGTTAACAAGTTTTAGTTTAGTCTTATGTCATGATTTTTGTTATAACTTAGGATGGGCTTTATTTGATGCCAGGATGGTCCGGTGATCCAAAAATACTATATTATGTTTGATGGTATCCAAATGCCATTGCTATTCGAGTGGAGATACTTTTCACAGGACATTAGGGTGAAAATTGCTTCGCTTGGACCGTGTTGCTTCCAAACTGAAATCTAGAACAATTTAGGACCTGTTCGGATTTTCTGACTGTATTATATTTTTATTAAATTTATATTTATAACTTATTTATATCATATTTATATTATATTTTTTTATTAATTTATCAGTAAAATTATTAATTTTTTTATCAAAATTTATTTTTTAATAAATATATATTTAAAAACAATAAAAATATAATATCAGAATAAACCACTACTATACAAACAAATCGGAAAATTCCAGCAACCTGGCGGCCACCTGTAGCCTTGGCTTTCGAAAATGAATTGGATTTTTCTACTCGATGTTTCTCTTTTTCCTTTTGTTTTCTTTTTTTTTTTTTCCATTTTGTTTTCTCTTAATCTTTTTATTAAATATATTTTAAATTATATCATTAATATAAAGTAAAAAAGTACAAATCATATATTAAAGACTTTTGTGCTTATGTTTTTATAACAAGAAGCTGCGTTTTTACTTGAAAAAAAAAAAGCACAGTCATATATATGGAAACACACCGCTTGTTTATTATAAAAATACTAAAACATATTATTAAGTTGATGATTATCTTTAGATTTATGTCTAAGATAGCGTTTGATTGCATAAATTTTTATAATACTGAGCTGGATGAAGGCTATTGTGTCATGTTTGATTCACAAAATGTATATGAAGCTGGACAAAACTCTTTTAATGGGATTGGATAAATTTTTGTTCTTTAATTTTATAGTATGAAAATATTGGAATTGAATATAAATAAAATCTCGTAGCAAAAATTTTGTTCAGTATAATCTAGTATCATACATATCAAATATAATACAAGAGAATTGTACTGTCCAATACTTCTTATCTTAGTTAGTTCTTGTAACCAAATGCTACGTAAAGTTTATCTAGTTTAAGTATAAATTCACATGCTTTGATCTTATGCCATAGCATTTAAAAAAAAAAAAAAAGAGGGCGAAGAAAGTAAAAAATCTTGTACAGTAGCATTGTTCTAGATTATATTATTAATCCAGCAAATGAACCCCCAAAATGCAGTAGTTTTTTTTTTTTTTTTTTTTCTTGCTTCTATATTTTGGATGTTTATGTTTTTCTCTTCTTCTAGATTTTGTCGTTAATTGGTGTTTTGCTCAAAAAAATTAGAAACCGACAAGACCTTTTTTTGTCTCTCCTCATCCTTAAACCTTGTTGAACCTGAAAACATATTTTCGTCTAAAGAAACAAGGACAACCGCATCTAGAATGTCGAGGTGATAGAAACATCTATTTGAAATGGACCCCCCAAGGTGCGTAAGGGATGATGCAGGGTTTTGCGGCAAAGGATTATGAAGTTACGTAGTAGAGTGCCTAGTTTCCGTAAAGAAGTTGTGAAATTGAATAACCAGGGCAAGGACAAAATAATAGAAAGATAATTTCGTGTGACATCATATGCATTTTCGTGTAATCTTAATATGATATATTTCTTTCTAGGTTTTTTTTTTTTTTTTGTCTTTTTTAATTTTTCTAGGAGAACATTAACTTTGTTGAGGGAACTAGTGGGGTCAATTAAAAAAAAGGAGACATACTTATATAAATATTAGTGACATTTATTCTGAAAAAAATTTTATGCAATTTCATAGTGAAATCTAAGGCCTAGTTAAGAAAATTTTCACATAGAAATGATAAAAAGAAAGTCACAAAATCACAAAAAGCTATTGGAAATACTTATTCCTATTACAGCTTGAGAGATCAAAGAATTAAATTTTATCCATTTGAAAAGTCCTTGTTCATGCCACTAAATCATAATGGTTTTTACAATTATAAGGATAATATATATATACAAACGCAATAGGAAAAATATTAATTTCATTACATAACTGCCTTAAACTTATATTAAAACAAGAATCTTGCATAAAAGGGGAGAGGAGAGTGTGTGTGTGTGTTTTACTAGATGATTGACCCAAGATTGCACAAACAATTATATGGTTTTTATTTTATAAAATAATTACAGTGGGGTTAAAGTGCTGTCTAAAAAAATAATGACAACGGACTCCAATTAAAATAAAAAGAAAAATTAAACAAATAAAGACGACAAAAAGCAAAGACATAGGTAAAGGATAAAATCATAATTACTTCCATTATTTGAAAAATTAAGAATGTTGCTTTTGCTAAATTAGAGTCAACTTGTTGAGCACAATAGAAAAGATTAAGTAGGTAATAAAATAAAAAGTTAAGGATAGATATTAGAAGTTCTATCAAAATATTTTTTTTTTTTATTGAGACAGTTATATCCTAGTAATATGAATATTGATTTCCATGCCGAAACCAAATGAATCAAATTTGATGTCTCCCTTTCCAAACAGCTGCAATGTATTAGTAGTTGGAAAAAAATAATTAAAAAAACAAGAATAGGTGTGTGAATAAGATTTGAACACAACTATAAAACCTATCTAACAAACAAATTTGTAAATGAATTTGAGTGTTGTATATGAACATATTTAAAAGTTCATTGTAGATATACGGGTTTGAATAGAAGGGTTAAGTGTTTGTTACTCGTGGTAAGATGGTGTTCATAGTTTGGTTTAATGACTGAACTGAACCAAATGATTTTAAAATAGTCCAGTTCAAATTTTAATAAACCATTGAGTTTGGTTTGGTTCAATACAGATTGCTTAAAAGCACTTTATTCTAATTCACACTACTAATATTGCAATATTAACCTAAAGATTGATGTTTATATCGAGAAATATAATATAACATAAAGTCGCATAATATTATATCATGGTAATATTGTATTTTAAGTAATAATACAAGTTTGCTTGAGTGAAGAATAGAAAGGTAAAGGGAAAGAATTAAATTAAAAGGGTTGAAAGTTAGATGAGAAAAAGTAAAAAGGAAAAAAATATAGGGTATAATAAAATGTCAAACAAGTTTTAAATTAAAAGAAAATCTCCTTTTTTTAAAATTTTTTAATTAGAAAGTGGTTTGGTTTGAGTATAAGAAGTTTGAGTCGATCCCCCTAACTAAACCAATGGACATCTCTAAGCTAAACCAAAATACAAAAGAATTGCATTTTGCGGTTCAATCTAGTACTGTTTAATGAATAGCGCTAATGTGTGTGTTGTGCTACATTTGACCAAAGAGAAATATACTGAGTGATACATAAACGTAAGGGTGTGCAAAAAAATAAAAAAATCTAACCAAAATCAGAAAACCAGCTAAAAAAATATGGTTAACTTGTTTGTCGGTTTTGGTTTAGGATTGCATTTTTTTTTGTTTTGTTTTATACACACAAAAAATTGATGATTAACAATTAACCGATTCTTATTTATAAATATATAATTTATAATATATTTATTCATATAATTAAATGAATATGCCTAACCTAACAAATTGTCCTTGCATGCATTGTAGGTGACAAAAACAATTACTCAAGTTGATGAACTCGTTGGTGTAGTCATCCTTGCCTTTGGCTATCATCGTAATCGGCCTTCTAATGCTTCCAATTCAATATATGACTATGTTTTACTTCTCCATTTAATTCATGAACAAAATATATCTATATGTTAATTCAACACATAATATGTTTCCATTTAATTCATGAACAGAATATGTCCTTAATTTAAAATTTTTAATGTAATCATCCTACAAATGCTTAATTTATTTATTTATTTTTATGGATATACTAAAAAATATGGTTAATTGTAATTAGTTAATCGATCTGCTAAATAGTTAAAAACCAAAAACCAAAAACCAAAAAGGTTAATCGAAAAAAATAGTTAACCATTAAGATGGTAAACTATTGATAATGGATCGGTTAAGGATCATGATATTAAAAACCGAACATCACGGCTAGGTTCAAAAAATAGAGTCATAAACCGGTTAACCGAATCGTGAACACCCCTACATAAAAAGGTGATTAAGAGAGAAGATGATAGAGAGGAAGAGTAAGTAGTTTCAATAGGCTTAAAAGCATTTATGATTGGTTAGGAAGTTATAAGGCATCACACTACAATATTGATATATATGTTTTAGTCTATATTTAATCGATTAGATTGTATTGAATGATATAAATTATTGTTAAGATTTGACACCTAACTTGGTAAATTTTCTATTTTTGATAGGAAAAGAGCTTTGGAGCAAAATTAATCAAGTTAGATCGAATTTGGAGTCAAAGTGAAGAAAATGACAAAGAACTATAAAGAGCACATAGAGATATAATCAACCTTGTTTCCCCCGCGCTCATCTGGATATGAATTATATTTTGAGGAATCAAAGATTTAGGAAGAGCACGATTAGATATAATCAACCTTCCTTTACCCATGTTCTTGTCGGGTTTGATTCAATTCTTGAAGAATCGAAGATAGAGAGAAACACAAGAACTTACATTCAACCGTGTTCACCTCGTGTTTCTATTGCGAGTGAAATTGAAGCTATGAAGAATTGATAGTGAGAAACATGATTGAATGTATTAGGTCGTGTTTACACCATATTCCTTGAAAGCTTTTTGCATACAAATGAGGATTAAATGACAGAATGAAGCACAACGAGATGGATGTGGCCGTGTTTATCCCATGCAAATCTGGGTTTATACACATTGAAGGATTAGAGAGAAGCACGAGCCATCAGAAGAAGTTGTGTTCCACCCAGGCTGTGCTTAAATTAAAGGATTATGAATGCCCAGTGAGAAGCATGGTTTGATATATTACGCCATGCTCAAGCCATGTTCCTTCTCAAGTATGATATATTCAACAGTTATAACTAACCCAAAAGATACATGACTAGATAGTTATGCTTAGGTTCATCCCATGTACTCTTTGAAGATTCAATCAAACATTTAAAAATATTTGAATAACTTAAGTATATTTGAAACTTAGGAATGTGTTTGACATTTGACAAGTATAAATATGTTTATAGAGGACAAAAACAACACACAATTATTAGATCACTAATTTCCTTACATTAAAAACCTAGTTTTAGAGTCTTCAAGAACAGAGCTTCAAGAAAGAGGAAGCGATCCAAAAGATCATTCAAGATTGTTCTAATAAGGTGTATTCCTTCCATTATAGTACTGATTAGTAATAGATGTTTAGTGCTTTTGATAGTTTTGATATAGAGGAGTAGAAATTTATCGTCTAAACAACAAGAACCCAAGATATAACTCTATGTTTTTGTACTTAATGGCAGTTTAATGAAAGTTCATGTTCTTTTTAAATCTAATTATGTGTTTTATATTGTTTCATAGATTGATATATTTGAAAGATTGATTCTATGTTTGATTTCATTTATGTTAATTGAGAAATTGCATATCTGAATAGATCTAACATAATCAGAAAGGCCTATTTGAATTGCTAGAAATAGAATTATAAGAGTCTTCCGTTTTGATTGATTTTTGTAAAGATTCATAGTATAAAAACACAATATTTGAATTGTTACTAATTAGAAGACATTCTAATAGGTAGATTAAGAGATTGGTGTTTAGTAATCTTGAAAAGGATGCTATTCTAGATTTAAGATTCTTACAGATTAATTAGACATGAATAATCATTAGAAATTGAATATAATAGTATTATTATGGGAAAATTGTTGTTTAGATGAGTTGAATAATATTGAATTCTCATAACTTGTTATTGATCTGTTTTGAAGTCATAAAAATAAGAATTAATCATTGTTATAGTAATAATAGTTAATTTCCGAATATATTTTAGGGTAGATAAAAGAAAGATAAGTTATTACTAATAGATTTTCGATCCTTGTGAGACGATTATGTTCTTATCAACTATGCTATGAATGATATGTATACTTGCATATAAATTGATTGAAAAGAAGGATTAAAATAGGGTATTATTGATTAATCAATCAATTAATCAACTATAATTGGTGAAATTGAGTGTCATACTGATTTAAGACGGGTGCTTGCTTTACTGACTTGGAGATCTAGCAACATGATGATGTTTTCTCTCAAGAATTACAAATGATTCAAATGAGGAAGGATTGATAATATTTATAAACCAATATTATTATTATATAAATATCATTGATCCCTATTAAATATCCCAAAAGTAGCTAATAATGGAAGCCATTGAATATAAGCCTACCAAAATGTGCAGGAAAAAGGTTAATTGGTGTTAGTTCGACAGAAACATTTCTGGCTTACCTGTCAGCCACCAAGTAGTTGGAATATTCTGGAAAAGCATTATCACAACTTGGCGGCAGGAGGAAAGTGGGGTTTTGCAAATGGGATAATGGTTCAAGAAGTAGCTATTTGAAAAGGAGGGAAGAAGTCTCTATTGTACACCATCTTATCTTCTCTGGATTAGAACCACTTCACATGTTCGATTGATATTGATGTCCCTAATATGGTCCTCACTTTTCGATTTCACAAAGTCTAATAACAAAGTTTATTTTTTTCAATAATACATTTGTCTAACTCATAAAAATAAGTAACTGTAGCATTAAACCTTTTCTTTTCAAATTGTTTATTATGTTTGTTTTATTAGAAAAACAATCGAAACATTAAAGATTATCATTCTAAAATGAATTTCCTCATTAACCTTTTCAAATATAGGAAATTGAATTTCGTGTTATGCTTCTATTTTCAAGTGTCATTTTCTTATATGGTGAGGTTGTTTTCCTATGTGCAAGGAAATTAAGGAAATTGTTGCTAGATACAAGAGGTTCCAAGACTCCTTTTAACTTTTGACCGGTTGGTTAATTCTTATATTAAGCGTGCACCCATTAACCTTATCATGGAATACCTAGTCATTAAAGACTAGGAGTTAATTATTAATTGAAATAATTATAAAAAAAATTTCCATAAATTTATGAAGAGATCCGAAAAACCCTTTTAAATCCCATTAAGAATATTCTAAACTCAAGCTCTGTGAACATGTTAAGTTATTGTGTTGGGAAAAAAATAAAATAAAAATAAAAAAAGGGGAACATGGCAAGTTAATATATTCTAATAAGCCAATACCCATTTTCTCTTTTATCTTTTTATGACTAGTGGGGTGGAGATAATTCTTCATTTTAATTATTCAGGCTGATTGGGTTGGGTATTGATTTTCTGAATAGATGTGACCTAACAACTCATTCAAATATCTGGAGACTGGACATTCTTACACATTGATTGATTTGATCGCAAGTATTGATTGATGCAAGATAAATTCATTCTACAAATTTTATCATTTGTTGTCAAGAAAACATGGAAGTCATGGAAACTAAAATATGGTTAGCCCGGCACTTTCACGATGTTTATTTATTTTATAATTATTTAATATCTAATGTGTGTGTCACGCTGCAAACGAAATTTATAATGCTAATAGTTTCATCACGCATAATGCTTAAGCGTTATACATAAAAATTATTCTTAATTAAATGAGTTTCTAATAAATTTTATATTAAAAAATTTTTATTTAAATTTCATAAGTAACAGTAACTAATCTCTTAATTATGCATTAAAAACCTCACAACATAAATATTAAACTCTCAGATTAATAATACAAAATTATCCAATGCATCTAATATCCAACTCATCTTGTCTCTCACTAACATTCAACTCATAGCACAAGTACTCAAAGCATTCATATCAACATCATCATCATTACCCATTAAAAAAAGGAATGAGTCGAATTCCTAATACAACAGCAATACAAGCACACACAATATAATCACGCTCATATTCTAGTGCACATGCAACAACTACTAATTTATATCTTTAATTTAAGCGGAGCAAATCAATAGTGGAGTACTCATACTCCGGTAACACAATAGGACACTTATAGGTGTTGAGTAGTAGCAACTGCTCAAGGAGTTGATATAGGCAACCCGGATACCTATCCCCTCACTCTATATCAAATAAGTAGCCACGTCCACAAGTTACAGCCGTTACTCATTTCTACCCATCACAGTCCATCATATTGTATGGATCAATGGAGCCCATAATCCTAACCTATATAAGTGTAACTTCTCTCCTATCAAGATAGATGTTACTTCGCTATCGTTTGCCCTATCAGTTACCTGTTAAGCCACTTATGACGACTTAAGCGCCTAGCTACTATACTGGCATCACTACGTAAGGTTGTTGCTTCCCACACTGGAACTCAAAAACAACACAAGCATACTCAAGCAATTATTTAGGTTGTCTCTAGGTTTTAATTTGTTTTAGAATGTCTATCCTAGTAAGCAACACCTAAGTCATTGTATATTTATAAACAAATAGGAATTCCACCACTAAATAGATGATAGGAAACAAAAAGGACAAGACTTTATATAAAGAATTTTTTGAAATAAGTTTAAAGTTATCAATTCAATCATTTATCTTTATTAGATTACTTATTATTAAAGTTTGAAGTTACTCATTATATATATATATATTATCCTTTTTCTAGTTTGATATTTCACTTGATTCGTTTCCTAAAATATTATTCATAGATCAATTTCAAGCTCTAAAGTGAATTTTAGTTTTTAAACCATTCTATATATTAAGGTTCATTAACTACTTATCTTAATCATCTAAGCTTGTTTAGTAATTAATTCCCTAAGGTGATATTCTTAATAGTATATCTTATAACTAATCAAATAGACTTTTATCAAGTAGAATAATCCATTTAAGATATAATTAGTTCATCCATATCATTAATATCTCAACAATACTCATAAGTCATAAGTGTGTTAAAGAACCTGAACGAGCTTCCTAATGTCAAACGTAAACCGGTCCATTGTTAATGGTAAACCTTAATGGTTTACCATTTTTTTTTGTTAATATTTTTGATTTTTGGTTTTTAACCGGTTAGTATAATATCTTAATAAAATATAGAATAATTTGGCGGGAGTGAGCAGATTGGTGGTTATAATTCATGAAAAGATTTATCATTTTTGTAATGTGTGGTGCAGTGTCGTTGTTGAAATCTTTGAAATTGCTAATCATTCCATTCTAAAAGATTGCATTGATATTTTAACCCCCTGAAAAATACACGTTTAATGTTTATCATGTTAGGGAGTTAATATTTATCTTCCAATAATTTTCCTTGGATTAAAAATTTTTTATCAATAAAAAAATAATATATATAAGTCAACATTCATTTATAAAAAATTAATTATAAGAGATTATCATTATTATTTTTTTTTCATTTTATTTTATTTATGTAATTCTTTTATCAATGACCTTGGTAGCACTAACACGTAATTAACAATTAGAGCATATTTGTTTCGTTTTTTTTTTTTCTTTTGACATTTGTTTAGTATCCTTTTCAATCAAAATGTTTGTTAAGCAAACAAATCAATATAACTACTCATATACAAACCATACAAATATGATATGGTTCCAAATTAGATATAAGACTCAAAATTAGCACTAGAAAAATGAATAAAAAAAAAAAAGAAATGCCTAAACACAAGACACTTGAATATGAACAAAGTCCAATAGTTTTGTCGAGCAAGGCTTACAACCAAATGAAGATGAAGATTAAGCTATGGAAGATTACCAGACATAGAGGAAGGCAAACAGGAAATTAGAAAGTGATTTAACCAATAGAAAATGAATGAGGCGCAGAGGCGAAAGGTAAACTGATTAGTGAATAGTGATTACATTTGAGTTTCAAATCTTTAGCCTTTTATATTTATAAAAATTAATTATATATAATATTATATATTTATAGATATTGGTTAACCATAAACCATCGGTTTTTCAATATTATAAACTGAAACTGAAACTAAAAACCAAAAAATAAAAAATAAAAACCATAAACCCAAACCAAAACCGATGGATTGGTTAACCATATTTTTCAATTTGGTTTTTTGGCTTTAGTTCGGTCTCTTGGTTTAATCGATTTTTTTGCCAACCCTAAGTTTAATATGATTTAAAAAAAAAAAGGTTGGAACAGGGAAACATCACTATCAACCGATTGCTTTTCTCAAAATTAAGGATGTTCCTGACTGATTCTTACTTAGTTCTCCACACCATATTAAAATAGACTTTTGAATATTTCAAACTATTATAGCTTTACCCCAAAAGAAGAAGAAAAAGTGATCGGTTCAACTCTATACATTATAGCCATTATGCTATCTAAAACTCTATTTTTGCTATTTCGTAATCTAATTTTTAAAAATAGTAAATATTTTTCATAAACACGAAAATTTTAAGTTTCAATATAGACACATTAAAATACAAGCACTAAGAATTTCATTCAAAAATAACTTTTTATATCTTATTTAGACTTTTACATCTCAATGAGTTCCATAATTTTGCAGTCTTTGATCAACATAAAGATTCATAATCATTCATCATCTATTCTTAAATCCATGTATCTAATATTATAATCGATGATTTCAACACTCAATCATCAATCACAACAACATAAACATATATATACAACATAAGTACTCTTAAACTACTACTACTAATTAAGGAATTTCTTGTTGTTGAAGCTTCTTAAGCACACCTCTTTCCTCCTCTTGATTCTTGATTATGCTCATATTTAGTTTGTACTAGTGTTGTGATTAAAAGATTAGAGAGTTTGGGATTTCATTCTTATTTTTTTTCTCTTAATTTCTCTTATATGGATCTCTAAATCCTAAGACAAAGTGTTGTTTGTGATTTTCTTTAATAAAAGTTTAGAGAGAGTTTTTAGAGTAAGACTTCTTGAAGAAGTTTTAAGAATAAGGAGTGAGAGGAAAGAGGAAACTAAAGCTTTTATATGAGGGTGAGATGTATAAATTATATGTTTGAGATAGAAATTACTTTCATACCTTCATGTGTTGCATCGATTAAGTTAGTTATCACCTAAACTGTTCATTGCACCACTCCTTCCTTGTTTTATGATATGTTGTAACCCCCTAAGTTTTTCCATGAATAGATTTAAAGAATAGATTAAATCAATGAAGTTTATCATAATTTGGATGAATGGTATTTTGAATAAATTCTATTACAATAGATTTTGTAAAATAATCCAAGTAAGAATAGAAACTTATATTTGTAATTAAGTTATTTCAAGTTGTTTGTCAATTAATATTTGCTTTCAAATTCTTTTATATATTTGCATTTCAAAAACTTAACTCCTAATTTATCAAGAATATCAATATAGATTCTTATAAGAAATTTTCTAATTAAATAAAATTTATAAACCAAATTTGCCAAACTTTGTGTTAATTTCAAGTAATTGTTGATTTTAATGCATTAGATATGTAGAAGTTAATTTTTGCATTAAACTAAGCTTAATTTATGAAAATTTAAGCTTTTATCCCCACCATAACTATCATGCAACCACACACATAAGATCACTTTCAAATGTCTTAAAAGTCAAAGTTTTGCTTTACATATATAAGGGTAATTATCAACCTTTTTAAAAAAAGGAAAATTCTTCTTCTTCTTCTTCTCTTTCTATCCAACATATTTCACACACACACACATACCCACAATTTTTCTTCGATTTCTCTTCACAATTCAACAAGAAACTCAAGTTAAGCTTCTATCATCAAGTCAAGATATTAATAGGTAAGCTAACTCTTGTTATCACTTTGTTAATTTTGTAATATAAGTAAGTGTAAATAAGTGTTTTTCTAGTTTTTGGTATATCTATGGTTATTATGAGTTTTGTTATTAGATATGTAAAGTAGAGATATGGAGTTGTGGTTTAAATTCCTGAAGCATAGATGTTATGGATTATGTAGGTGTGTTGGGTGATGTTAAGAATAGTTAAGGGTTGGATGATATGAAGGTGAAAAGGGATGAATAAGAGTCTTATGTGATGATGTTATAGTGTTTTGGTTGGGAGAAAGACCTTTGGAGTTAGTTGAAATGTGTAAAATTGTGAAGTTTAAAAGTGTTGTTCAATGGCAGATTCATATGGGGTGTGGCAAAGGGCGTAGAACTCTTTGTGTGTGTCATTTGAGTGGATACACCCATCCATGCTAGGCTTAGCAAAGGGCATAGTTGTAAATCCCCGAAATTTTTGGATTTGAATTAAAGCTTAAACCCTAATTGGAAGTCAACCAGATTTCCAAAGTCAACAAAACCCTAGTTTACCGTAACTGCTTAAGTTCGGCATCACCGTTTAAGAAACCCTAAGAAAGTAAGAGTAAGTTTAGTGAATAAAATAGTTCGTAACTATCCAAGGAAGCCTAAAAAGGTCAGTTTAATAAAACTGATATTCATTTTGAACCCGATCGGACACAGTTCTTAAAAAACGTGTCCAGTAGCTCGGAATAGGAAAAATATTCCAAATATACCGTTAGACTCGTAAAAATATAAGATTTTCAAAAATATCAATTTCATAATTTTTCGGTAGCTAAAAAATCAGATATCGTAATTATACGAGTATTTTCTTACTACCGGTATTTAATTGTCATGTCTATTTTACATTACACTATTTTCTACTATTCTACACTATTCATCTATCTCTAATTTTTCTTACAACCTACTCTTACAACCCATACACCTATTTCTTACACATTTTCATTTCCAATACAATTTCACATCTTTCATTTCTTACTTTTAATTAACAAAATAATAAAAAAATAAATTTCTCTCCCCCATTTCCCCATGTATGCGCCGACCACACCCCTCTCTCGCTTCTAATTTGTTTTATTTTTACTTTATTTAATTAACACAAATTATCTCCCACATTTTCCTATAAATACCCCCTCATACTTCCACTTCTTTCACACCACTTCTATACTAAAGTTACTATACTTAAATTCTCTCAAAATTCCTACATGAAGTCCCTTCTAAGAAGCTCTCTTTAGTTCATTTCCTTTAGGTAATATTCCTTCAAGATTTTCCTATGTTCATCTACTTAGTATGAACTTAGTGTGTGTTTTCTAAAAACCATGAAGGTTAAGAAAGTAACAATAGGTTCATACTTTATTTTTGTTCATAATCTAAACTCCTTTATGTTTCCTTTATGTTCATAACTATCTAATATATCTATATAGCTATATATATTAATTAGAGCATATAAGCTCATTGTCTTGTAATTTATTTACTTCCTTGCATTTTATTTAATTTCAAGTTGTTTTTAAGACTAGTCTTAGACTTGTCCTCGTCAAGTTAAAACATTTTTTTTTTCTTTCGGGACTAGTCATTTCTTAGTCCTGGGATACCTTGAACAAGCTAAGGTTCCAATACTTGATTTATTTTCTTAATAACTTATTCTTTCAAGTTATTATGTTTCCTTACATTTTCATAAGCTTTATGATTCATATTCATGCATGAACATAATGGTTTTGTCTCAACAAAAGAAATGAGGAAATGTTTTCTTAAAATAAAGATTCTTTTTCTAGAAATAAAAGTAGGAAGCTAATGATTTTCTAAAAATTAAGAAGTTATCTTAAACAAAACTTAGAGGAGTTCATAAGGAAATTTATAAACATACATAACACAAAAAGGATTTTTTCTTTTTAGTAAATAAAGATTTTTCAACAAATGATTCCTTTTCAATAAAATAAGATGATCTCAAGCAATCAAGAAATTATTTTTCTAGATATAGAAGTGTTAATACTTTCCTAAAAAGAGTTAGAAGCTAAGTTTAGAAAATAAAAATCATTCCTTAGGAATTTAAGAAGATTATGATTTAGGAAAAGAAAAGAGATACTCATTATAAACAACTTAAGATAATTTTAAAGTAATTACAAGCAATTAAATTTAGAGAAAGAAATACTCATTTCAAATAACTCAAAATCTTTTCAAAGTAAAATGGACACTTCAAAAATTCTCAAGTTCAAAATCTTTCAAAAACTTTACTTTTTCATAAATTGAGACAACTTCATTCACTTCATACATTTGTTATGAGTCATTACATATATGTTTATACCTTTCAAAAAGCTTACAAAAATATTTGAAAAATCTATCTCTTCAAGTGAGCTTTTGATAAAAGGAAGAAGTCAAGTTTTTACAAATTCGTGGTAAATTTGGTCGCCGCCTTTTTGGGACCCAAACAATTTAGTTTTATGAAAATAAGTTTGGAAATGTGTAGATCTTTTCGAGTAGATAGAAAACGGTATATTATATGCGAAATTCCAAGTTAAAATGAGCAAGTTATGGCCATTTTAAGTTGGAATTTCCTCTTATACGATTTTACCGCGATTTTAAGAAAAGTTTAAGATCTTTAAGAATAGAAACTTCATGAAAGACTCATTTTGGATATTTCATCTTGTTTAGGTGGAGAAGGACCCGAGATCGTTTTTCCGGAGGATTACTTCGATTAGGATCTATCGACATGGAGTGAGTTATTCCTTTTACTAAGTTACATTTCCTTGTTTTGTGCTTGTAATTAGTAGCACTAGCAATTAAGAAAAAGATAAAATGGATAATTGTTGTGTGACTTGGTATGATGAATGATTGAATACAAGTTAAGAATATCGGAAGATGGTTTGATGAATAAATTGTGATTCTTGTATTGACATGATGAAAATTGTGTTGATCGCCTTTAACTCAAACTAAACATCTTTGGTTAAATTTATATTGAAATCAATTCATTCATATCATACACATGAATCACATTTGCTTCACTACTATTCTTCGTGTGGGGAAACAAAGAAATGGTAGTGGTGGCTAGTAGGAGCCGGAAAATCTACAGGGCAATCAGGAGCCGGTAAATCTGCAAAAATTGATGGTCGTATGGGCCTGTAACCTCCCAACCCTTGTCATGGAGGGCGTTAAATCCATGCTACACTTGATTTCCGGTTCATCATGTGTATCTTGTGTGTTCATATGATTGGTGCATTTTCATATGTTTTGATTAAAATACTTGTATGAATTATGGAAATATTTTATAGATGGAATTATCTCACTAAGCTAGTTTTGCTTATACCTTTATAGCTTTTTGTTACAGTACGATTACCTTTGGTTGACCCAAGGAGCCCCGTATGCCAGGTACGAGTATAAGCTACTAGGAGTTTTTGGGAGAAGCTTTATGTATTTAAGTTTTGAATATAGGCTCCTAGGAAAATCTCTATAGTAGGTTTATGTTATAGTTGTTATTATTTTGAAAGACTATTAATGCAGGGGAATGCCCCTAAGATGATGTAAGGATATTATTTATGGAAATCTTATGTTTATTTATATAAGTTCTTGCTTGCTTTTATTATCTACTTAAATACTTAAATTATCTACTTAAATGTAATACCCCTGTGAGTCTCATACTATCTTGGAAGCACGCCTTGCATGCAATATCGAAGCTCCTGCATGACTAAGGTTGTCATTCATTAGCTTTAATATTATATGCGGTGGAATGCTACGTTTAGGGTACCCTTCGGGGCGTGACAATAGTGGTCCATACATGGGCATGGTAAGGGTCGTAGTAGAATCTGTTTCTTGGTTTGTTTTATATGCCCTTATATACAATGCATAATGATCTCTGTGCCTTGCCCTGCTCCATACGCCCCTTGATACGGGGCGTGGCTAGGGCATATGGCCTTGGGTTTATGGATATGTCTCCCATAGCTCTAAGATTTTATTTAATCCTTCTTTACCTTGTTAAATAATTAGTAATACAAGTTTTCTATCTTATAGGAGCCCTATATCAAGACCCATATTTCCCAAGTGATTATTATGATGTTTGAGGTGACGTGCAGGGGTAAGTAACTTGAATCTTCTCACATTACTTGTGATTGTAAAGTAATGGGACATAGTATACATATAATTAAATTGTATCAAATGCATGGGGTTGGGAAATGTTGAATGCTATGTGTTTTATGAATGAATTACAAATGTTAATATTCAAAGTGATAATTACTTGCTTGATAATGATTATGTCGTTTGAACTAATGATTGTCTGAAATTGGAGTAATCACTAAATAAAATGGAATAAAGCTTATCGGACCTTAAACTTAAACTGACATGCATTATATGACATCATAATTGCATTAGGATGATATTCATGTCACGTATTAATATTGCGATTCTGTGATAATGCTTGATGAGTCCAGTGAAGCTGGTTAAGGTTATCATAGGGTTATCGACTTCACGAGAACTAAGCTAGCATCAAAGGACATTGCCCATGTTAGAGTTGACTTTAGAGATTATTACTTCGAGAGTTTCTAAGGTTGGGAGGTTATGTTGATTATATATATATTATTATAATATATATATATAACAAGTGAGTTTCACTCATACTCGCATTCATTTTATAAATACTATATAGATACGCATATCCCACACATGTTATCCATATGTCCCACTCTTAGCATACATACAGATATGCACTTCCAAGAAAATGCTGGCGATATTCACTCCATTCACACATTCCATTACATACCCTCACTTCACCATACTCATTTAATCACACATATACTGTCTAATCCACTCATCCATAATCATCTATAGTACATTTGGACACTATTCAAGGGGAATTTGATCAGTAGAGTTGGTTCCTAATATCCAAGAAGAAATTTTAGAAAGTTTTAGGTGTTTTCTTCTCCGTATCTCTTGTAATGAATTGTGTTTAGAATATTATTAAAGAAATTAAGATGTTTATGAGTATGAGCTAATTTGTTTGATTGAGATTATGCGATGGGTTGATGGAAACCTCAGGAATTGAATTGTTTTTATAGCAAGTTTTGTTGAATTGGAATTTTGATTATTTCTATTTTAATGTTTATAAAATAAATTTTTCTATGAATTCCTGATTAATTGACACGAACTCATATGACTTTGGTTCAAATCTTAGAATTCGTCATCTTAATGTGATTAAAATTGTGGTTTAGGACATGAACATGTGCTTGAACCATAAATTCAATCGGATGACATGATTTATGAGATGAATGTATTATTTAATCGGTGATTATCAATAGATTACTCCAAAGGGATATTTGTGCTATAATTATAATTTTGTAACTCGAGAGAAAAGAAAATTCTTGTGAATGTAATCAAAATCCAATTAAACAAACTTGATTATGATTACAAAGCAACGAAAGGAAAACCAGATTGTAACATCGCATAATTCCACGCACATGAATTGACAATGCTTCTTGAAGTAATTTAGTGTTTAGAATAGTCTTAGTGGTTAATTTTAGTGTTAATTGTAGTGACAAATTTAGAATTATATTTAAGTAGAGTTAAATTTAAAAATCCAAAATTCTATTTTCTTAGATTAGGGAAGAATTTAAATCTAGTCATTAGCTCAAGCTCCCTATGGTTCAACTTGGTTCTCACCAATGTTTTTATTACTATATACGTGCTTAGTTTACTAGCTAGTGATTTTTGTGCTTTGAAGAAGACTTTAAAATCTGAGTGTATCAACAATCATTAGATTGTCTTTGATGGTTTAAGATAAAGAAGAAGAGTTAATGCTACCTAAACTTAAACATCCTAAAATTTTTCCACCTTCAAAGAAAAGATTCTAGTAGAAAAAATCAGAGGAAATTTTAGAGTGATTCTAGGAGGAGAGTTTGAAGAATAAAGTTTTCTTAGAAGAAAGTGAACAAGAACAAAAAAGATAGAATATTTATAGAGTAGAATGTTCATAAATAGAAAATAGTGGATTTAGGTGCACATAATTGGCGTGACATTTCAGCCATTAGATTCCACTAGAGGAAGTCAAATGGCCCATAATGTCTAACATGTTTATGACATGGAGATGCACTTAGTACAAACTTGACACCTAGCTTTGTATGTTTTCCACTTAAATGACAATTTCAATTTAAAGCTTTCTTTAAAAGTCAATTATATCTCGATGTGAATCTTCTTTGAGAACACATTCCTACCTTAGCTCATTAATCTCTTGATAGTTTATGACACACCATGTGTCAGTACTTTAAAGCCTCCATCCATATAGATCAATATCTCTTTAACCAACTTGTCCTTGGAGAGAGGGGGTTGGTGCAACCTTACAACATCTCAAGTTCTAATCAACCTAACTTACTCTCTACTTGCCTACTAGATCTAACACTACTACTCCTCTAGGGTCATACCATCCAAGCATGGGTTATCTAACTAAGATAAGTTGTTAACTCGACCACTCTGCTCCAAGAAGCTTTCTAGAACATAGGATCGCTACCATGATTGTTGCCGCACTTTTCAAGCTCATTGATGAGACTTTACGTAATTTCTGGTTCTAATCTTAGTGAGCCTATCCATATGCTTACTCTCCTTACCAACCTCTCACCAAGGGAGTGGGGGTGCAAATGTTGATAGGTCATCTTACACATGGGTTCTTTAAGCTAACACTAACTTGTGTAGGCTTGGGCTAAGCTCCTTACACTTGACCTAACTTGCCTTAAAGCCTCAAGATTAGTTTGCAAAGTCAGGCTAAGCTATTCAACTTGTAATGGCTTGGCCACTCCTTGCATACTAATAAATAAACTCCTTGAATGTCCTAAGAAGAGCTCTAACCTGATTGACCAAGACGAAGTCCACTAGACAACTAGTGGACGTGTGAGTTGTCTCTAGACCATCATGTAAGGATCTCGAAAATCATCTTAATGGAGAGATTGCTTTCCTAATATGTTGGGATGTACTTTCCAAATATTTGGGATATGTCCCCAGTTAGTGGTGATCCACTTTTTCTATATGGTAGCCACCTCTATCACTATAAATAGGCTTCATTACCTTCTAGCACAACCATCTACGCTCCTATACTATTATTGTTACTCTATTAAGTTTCTCCCATAAATTATTAACTTAAATATTGAAGTAGTCATAATAAATAGCCCCTTAATGCCCTTTAACCCACTACAATTTGCAAAATTAACTTCATCATATCCTAAGTTCTCACATACTCTACTAAAATATCTTTGGCAAAAGCACATGGCAATGAAATATACAAACTATGATTTTTTAACTTAAAGGTAAAAAGACAGTAATAGAAGTAAACCTAGGTATTATGTGATTCTCAAAGGGGGAAGGGGTACAGAATAGAAAGAAAGAAGATAAAGGTCTTAAATTTTGAAAAAATAAATAAATAAAAAGGAAAAGAGGCATAGAGATTACATTTGCTTTTAAAGGTGTAAAAGGTGCATGAATAGGAAAAGATAAAGGAATTTACTTCATAGCCATCAAAGTAACTATTAAGTTTGCATTTGAAAACACAAAGTTCATATTAAATAGTGTAGATATTAGGTTACAATTGAAGTAGTTACGTGTGTATCATACGAGTCTTACATTACTTGTAGCCTTAGATTGGATATAACATATAGTAAGATAATTTAGAAAAATAAAGCATAAAGGAGAAACAAACAATTTTAGTGTCTCGAATACATAAGTGATATGGAAGCTAGCTAAGGAACCTTAGATATCAACCTTGTACTTCTTGAGCACTTAGGATTGATATTCGACCGCATTACTTATATAATCAGTGGAATACTATTGTTTTGATTTCTCTAAACTATAAGGAATTAGCTAAGTATTCATAAACCCTTGAGCTTTAAGACATCTATCAGGTGATTGACAAATGAAAGCAAATATATTTATTTCTCATGGTGTAAATAGGCATCATGTGTACCAATATTTTATGTGATTAAAATGAGGAATCAATGTTTCACAAAGTAAGTTAAATAAAATATCTATTGAGAAAAATTAATAAAGAAATTATTTAACTATTGATACATTAAATGAACTTTGCTAAATATTGATACCTTGCTTGAATCATTTTTTAAAATGGTTTTTTTTTTTATAACCACTCAAAATAACAATAACTTAGATAACCGTACCTCTAAATGTTAATATTTTTTAGTATAATTTACCCTATTTATTTACTATCTATGCATACATGTGGATTGTAAAGATAATATACACTACACTAATTTCATTATTATGCAAAAAACCATCCTAAACTTGTCATATTCTCACAGGACACCTTAGTAGCATTGAGACCCCCTTGTAACATCTTGGAAAATTATGAAATATATATAAGCCAACTAAAGCTTTTCAGTAAAACTTACGGGCTTCATACTATTATGACACTCCGTGGCATGGACATTTAAAACTAGACCATGAGGTTATCAAGATAAGAGATTTTGCATACATATAAGATCTTTACATCAAAAACTTCCTTAAGACAGCTTAAGATCAACTCTTAACAAACTTCAACTTATTAGAAACAAACATAAGCTATTCTATTCAAAGGAAACCATCTCCACTTTTCACTTGAGTCCTAGATTTTCCTCTCGAGATCTACTACATCTTCTCACCTCAAGCTTAGATCCACTTTAGAGATCGTGAAAGCACATAAGTCTGTAGGAGTGTGAGTACACCACAACTTAGTAAGATAACATGATCAAATCACACTTCTAATAGATACCAAACAAGTTTTAGTTATAATCATATGCAATGCTACATTCAACCATATGTAATGCATAGTTTGGATGATCGTAATCCAAACCAATGGGGATTTACACCCTTTCTTGAGGGTTAAAGGACCAATCTTAAGTAGTCCATGCCCATGAGGGACTAAGAACTAAGAAAGGAGAAGTTTATCCAAAACTTACTTAGTATATATATATATATATTATATATACACTTACTTATATACATATTCAACATAATCTCAACTTCACCTTAGAACCATAATAAACCCCCAAGTATCAACACCTTAAATCCTCCTAACTCGGGCGACGTCCTTTAGGTCAACTTAGTTCCCATAGAGCTAGCAACCTTATGATAACCCTACTTGGACTCCCCCGGCATAACAAGGCATAACCATAGAGTCGAAATATTAAGACGTGAGATGGGTACCATACTAATACAGCGTGTTGTCACGCAATGCATGTCTATTTTAGATTAAAGGTTAGATAAGACTTAGATCATATTATTGACAGTCATACAATGTTAAGAAAATCATCAATATTCATTACATATCAACATTAGGAACTTTGCTATCACTTCGAAAATTAAAGTTTGTCACACATTCAAGGGCCATACATCATACATTATCCTCATACCCACACAAAATCAATTATGTTCATATAAAGGTAGGTGCAGCTACATTCCAAGCACAACATCATGACAAGACTAAAGTCACTCTCCTATGCATCCTGCTTAGAGATCATAGTAGTCTTGGGGAAATACTAGGTCTTGATTGAAAGCTCCTGTAGAACAACAAGTATACATTACTACACATAACATGGAAAGAACTCTAACAAGAACTCTCATGCCTTAGAAACACGCTATAAACCTCTTAGCTAAAGTAGTTCTAAAAGTTAACAACACAGGTTAGGGTCGAAGGTTACATCACTACACAAAGCTAAGTTCGAGCCTAAGCAAACATGAGGTTAACGGTAGCTTAGGAAGGGTTATGGGGCACTTTGCTTCAAGAAAACCATATCATGCCTCAACAAACTGGGGGTCGCGTGCTTGATAAAAAGCTCACAGGTTGTGTTGCAGGCATGATTAGGGCTCAACAAAAGCTGTGCTTTGTACACCTTGTTTAATTTTGGTCGCAACATGCCTCAGTGTTTATCGCAGGATACGTCGAGGGCTTGATTGTAGGCCGTGACAGATATTGTGCATTAAAAACTTACCCTTCGACACTTACTCAAAGCTTTCTACTGATCTACCTTGAGGGAAAAAGTTAAGTCACCAACAACAAATAGATCAACATCCAAACTTACTCCTAAAACACTACTAAATCCACTAAAACATATCCTAGCATCAAAATGCTCATAAAAACAACTTGACACAACGACAACATATAACACACTAATTTAACATGAAACTCTATCTTCTAAACCCTACCTTAGATCTAACATAAGGGCTTATAGGGTAGATCTACTGTTATATTGCATTTTCTATTATTCCTTATTTAGATGAGATAAAATAGATTTTGTTTACAAAAACATAGAAAACATTTTTCACTTTAAGCCTGAACAAACTCACAAAACATGCTTTTATCTTTTTCTAACATTTCTTAGCAAACCAAGTTCGTTTCTCAGTTTCCTAAAACATGATACTTGCTAAAAATGACATTTCACTCGTGAATGGTGAAATGTTCACATGCGCTAGTGTATTTAAACAAGATGTTTTACGATCTTCGGGTTTATCAAGCTAAAATGTGAAGGTTTGGAAAAAAGATTTTGTGTGGGTAAAAGAAAGTATGTTCAAAAGTAAACTTCCAAAATATCTTGTTGGTTTTCTGAAAATAACAACAACGCTTAGTTGGCGTGAACTTTCAAATCTCTGATTACTTTCCTTTTTTCGTAAAAGAAAATAAGTATAGTTTAACTGGGAATTGTCATAATGAAAGAAGCTTTATTTAAGATAAATGACAACATGCACATACTTTAAAAACTCATTTTGATAGCTTGTAATAAATTTATGGTACTTTTGGAAAATGTCTAATTATCAAATATGAAAAATCACAACCTTTTTAATGTTTGCAAAACAACACATTATATTACTAGAAAATGTTAATTAATATACTACCAAAATATTTATTATCATTTTTCAAGATATAAAATTAGATTTAGATTTTAATTTTTTTTAAATTTTTAACTCCTATTATGGCCAAAATATGCGGATTACAAAACTATACATAGGACCTTTTTAGAGCTCATGAGATGAAACTCTCCTATCAATTTGCATTCAAAGCATCTTTTGAATCAAAGTTCCAATGACCTTTCTACAAACAATTTACTCAACCACATTCAAATGTAGTAGAATCACTAAATTGTTACTGTAGACTAATTTATGTGAGATAAAGTTGTAGCATATCATTTTAATAGAGATTTATGAATATAAAATTAAATATAACATCAAATAGCTAAGAGAGAGGCAATCATATTTTTACGCTTAATTAAATTGTATACACTTCCCCATTTCATTGCTTCAAGTCTCATAAGTTAAAGTAAATGTATATTACACCCATTAATCCTCCAAATTATTTCTAATTTTTAAGTTGGGAGTATTTTGTTAATTTTTTTTGTTATTTTCTTTTTATTTTAAAAGTTTAATTTTCTTATGACTTATGTAGCACGATTTCAACCAATATTCTCAAGATCATCGCCTAAGATAATAGATATTATCTCCTTAAAGGCCCTTTAATCAACAAGGTCAATAGTGAAGTCTTTAAATGTTATATAATTTATTTTAGTGCCTTTTTACTATTTGAATGCTTTAGATAAGGTCAAAATGTGCATGATCATATTTTGAGTTAAAAACTCAAGACTATGAGACATAAATGACACTTTTCATTTAGATGATTTTCATTTATCTATTAACTTTAAATTTTTTTTATTACCCCCAACTTAATATTTTCAAGAAACATTTCAAAGGATAAGTTTCCTTCTTACTTAAAAAAAAAAAAAAAAAAAACAAACGAAACAAAAAAACTAGGGTTAATGTAATGAATCATACTAGAACTTTATCAAAATGTATAATTAGGTATTTGAAATTTGAAAATGAGTAATTTAGTACTTGAATATTGAAATTGATTAATTTGGAGTCTAAAATCCATTTTCCATTCCCTTGTGTTTCCTTCCAAACAAACAAGGGAATAGGATGTATCTCTCTCATTTCCTCTCCTTCACAATCTTTCCCTCCTAATTCCCCTTAACCAAACACATTGTTAGTGAGACTACAATTGAAATTATTGTAAAAGCACTACACTTGTAGTTTATTGTGTATGATACTCGATGTAGCTCATTTAAGCACTGAAATTGTGGTTGTAAATAAAAATAGTGTGTGAAGTCCTTGATTGTTGGCATTGTGTGATTGTAATCAGTGGAGTCTCCTTGTCGAGTCTAAACTTGATCTACTTAACCATTCTCTTTTATATTTAGTACTCCATTTTGGTACTATTGATCTCATCTTTGTTGCTTACAGGTTGAATATGTGATCAAATTGTAAATTTTCGTAAAAATAGCATTAAATGTTAATTAAATAAAGTAGTAATGAATATTCTATTATGAGCAATAAGTTAAAATGACTTGGGTAAACTATGTACATGTACTAGCACAAAGCAGATATGAAATGGGTTAGAATGTACATACAAAGGGACTACATGGATAGATGATACTAAATGAGTCTATTGTGTAAGAATTGGAAAATTTTAAAATGAATCCTACTAAATCCATTGATAATATGTATGGTTGATTTATTAATATCGTGAATCAATTGACCATGTTTTGCAAGAATTTTTCTAATATGTGGAACTTAATTTCAAAATTATTAGATCCTTACCAAAGATTAGAAAGTTAAGAGGACCTCAATTGGAGAAGTTCACGATTTTGGTACTTTATCAAATGAGCAACTCCTTAGTATACTCAAACCCATAAGATGATTAAGAGGCAAGAAGAGGATCCAACCAAGAAATGACAATAAAGGGTATGAGCTTATATTGATGAGATGAAGATAATAATGATGAGGTGATGATGATGAAGTTACTAAGATGGCTCCAAAAATTCAAGAAGTTCATGAATTTTAATAAAAAGATGAAAAACGATGCAACTGAAAATTCATTAAGTTTAAGAAAAGAAAAGGATATAGTTACATTCTTCAATTGTCATGAGCTAGGCCATATACAACAATGTTGCCTAATGCATAAAACAATCATACTTTTACTTTCTTTGTCTTCTTTGAAGTTTCCTAAAAGGCTCAACAGGATCGTTCAAAGTTTTAATCTACTGCTAATTGCCATTACTTATGCAAAGATGAAAAATTGGGCCACTAACTTATCTTAGATTAGCATAGTATAAAGTTTTTTTTTTCAAAAAAAAAAATCTTATAAATCTTATTTTGGAGTGTACCGATGTGAGGATAAAAGAAATTATTTTTGGTTAATATATTCAGAAAAAAAGGAAGAAAATTACAAAATCTATGATTAAATTGTGATGAATAAATCTTATTATTTAATCATACAAGGCTTTGATATATGCACTTCTTTGCCCAAGAAAAAAAAAAGACACAAGAAGGAAGGAGGAGTCTTAATTACATGTCTTAAATGAGCATAAGCTCAAACAATACCTTTCGAGAAATAATAATGCATACTACAACTATCATTTATATATTTTCTCTTCTTTTGAACTCATCCATTAACCATGTTACATATTTCATCTTGAAGCATTTTCATTCAATATACTTGTGTTATCATAACTATTTGAAACAAAGAAGGGTAAGAACACTTAAGTTCACAACCATCTTAAAGTTTAGGGAATGTTATAATTTTCTTGGAATAATTTGGTGGTGTATGATGCAAATAAAAAGTAAAGTGTTTTAGCAACTACTTATAGATTTCAAGCAAAGAAATTCCTTTTTTTTTTTAAAAAAAAGGAAAATATGATTTTTTATTTAGTTATATCGAAATTGTATCTTCAAGACAAGTATAAAGCATATTTGTTTGACTTTAATGTTAAACAAATATATATGTTACATACTCACAATTACAACAATTATTCATATGAGTGAGTCAACTAATTTTTATCAAATCCATATTGCAACACCAAAAAAGGATGATAACCTACCCAAACGGACAAATCTCACAGCTAAAGGTTTCGACTCACTATGTATAGTTTTAACAGCTCACAATTTTAAAGCAAAGATGTATCAATCATTAATTGCGAAAATTTTCGTTAAATATTAGACGTGACTCTTATAGAAATGATCAAGTCGAATTAGTGGCAGTGGGTCCTAAAATTAAAATTAAGATACTTGTATTATTTAATCATATTCCTGTATTTGGTTCCTTTTTTTTTTTTTTTCCTTTAACTTTTTATTAGTTGTGTGCATACTCTATTATCTTCATTAAAATTAAAGAATGTCTTGACAATCTTAACCCCAAAGAGCAGCATTCTCATTATACTCTTAAAGGCTTTATTATTATTGGAGATAGAGAAGATATGGTATAAACTTGTATTCTAATCCGAGCCATGATACCAATCCTATTATCTTAAAAGAATCTAATTTGACTTCGAAGCATTAAAGCACTATTTCTCTAGCTTTTTGTCTCTCTTTGGCCGTTTGATGGTCTTATATTTTGTGGCATTTTGCTGCTCTTTTTCTTTTCCATTGTCCTTTACATTGCAATCAAGTATAAAAGAGGAATTCCATAAATACCCATTTTCTTATTATCTCTCAGCCTTGCTTTCAAGCAACTTAATCTTATGAACAATTGCTACAATTATTAATTTATAATGGCTATCATATTTTCAGTGAATATAATTGCTTAATGACACTGGGATGGAAAAACCATAAAATACTTCATTTTCATTGTATTCTCCATTTTATGCATAACGTAAGCTTTGGTGTATACCATTCTCATAAAATAGATAGAATCATAACATTCGTGGCTAAATTTGTGTATGTTGGTTAACCGGTTAACCTAAACTGTTCCAACAAGCTACCTATCCCCTATTTTATCTTAGGTGGCATTATACAAAGTATCATTTAGTTTAAGAATTATTTTCGATTACGATTTTTGTTTCTATTTTTACTAAAAATCCTCAAATTATTAACCAAAAGAAAAGAACAATAGGGGGAAAAAAAAAAGAAGAATTCATCAAGGTTTTCCCAATATTTTTTACTTTATCTCCATGGTAACAACACCAAAAACTTGAGATATAAGCCTACTTAATTCAACTTTTTTAAAAATAAAGCTTATACTTTACTAATAAGTGTACTGGGTTACATATGTAATTTAATCCTAATAGATCCAGGTCGAACCCATGGATTCCATCTAGATATGGAGCTCTTTATTACTTAATGTTATTAAATCACAGACATTATAAAGATAATTTTATTTTAAATTCCAAAAGCGCACTTGTTTGAAAACAAATAAAAATGATTCCTAGAAAGATATGGATTTTATATTTTGAAAGAAAAGGAAGGAAATTACAAAATCTATGATGACTTTGTAATGAAATATATAAACAAACAAAGCTAAATATTATATGCACTTCTTAACCAAAAGAAATAAAAAAAAAAAGAAAAAAAGAAAAGTTCTCCTTCCATGTCTTAAATAAGCATAAATACAAAGAATGTCGTATAAAAAATAATACTGTAACATAAGATTGTAATCGTCTTCTTTTATTCTTCACAATCAAGTAGCATATATTGGAAAAAGATCTATATTTTATTGGGTGTATTCTTCCTTTAATCAAGTTACACATCATATATATTGTGTTAATTGCTCTCTAAAACAAGCAATGGTTGGAGGACATAACTTCACTTGCAACCATCTTAAAGTTTAAGGTATGCTACCCAGTGCATGCATCAATATCATGCACTCTATAAATTTTAAGTTGCACTATACAGAAAACAAACAATTTAAAAGAAGCTTAGAGTAGTCATAAATATCATAAAATCTTAATTATAGTTATATTAACAATATGGATTGATATATTGATTTCTCAAACTTAGCAATAACTTTACCATTCATTCATTATTAGGGAAATTTTACATAGTACAACTAAGAGAACGAGGGAATTGAGTTTGATACATCTTGTTAAGAGATCAGTGTCTATACAAATGAGTTGTAATAGTTTTAGCAACCTTACTTATAAATATGCTATCATTGATACAAAAGCACCATTAAGCATCAATTTTATAACAAATATGGCAAAAATGATAAGTAAGAGATTAGGTTTTACAAAGTGTGTTTCTATTATCTTTTTGAGGGATTTTTTTTTTTTTTTTTTTTTGGACTTTTTTGATGGAGTTGAGTTTAACCATGGGCTTGTCAATATTTCACCATTTTAAAATTTGAAAGAAAAACAATTACTCTTGAAGTACATGTCACATTTGGTACCTAAACTTTGTCAATTTGTACATATTCATAAACTTTTCAAGTTCTTCTATAGTTTCCAAATGATGTAGTTAATTGCAAAAATATATAAAGTTCATATAACTAATAGTAAAATCCAAATAGTAAATTGCAAAAATGAGTAAAGTTCAAGTACAAAAGTGATAATTTCCCTTACTATTATACTTCAATTGAATTGTAAATAGAGACTAAAAAAATTCAAGATTCACTTACTTTATTGTAATGAAGTAATTTTATTTTCTCCTCATTCCTTGTGTAATTACTGTTACAAAGGTTTTTTAAATTTAAATATTATATAGATACCAATAACTATACTTATGAATAACCATTCATGCCAACTTCCTTAACTATCCTTCTATAAATTATCTTGTTCCTCTTCTTCTTTCCTTTCCTACCCATCCATGCCCACACCAAATCAAAACCAGACTAAAGGACCATCATTACAAATTTACACACTAATACAACTGCCATCTATCATTGAACCCATATCATACCCACTACAACCACCTAACCTAAGCGATCGATGACCACCTTCATTCAATACAACCCATGACAACCTTTACTATAGAAATCTCATGACACTCATAGTTATCTCCACCATCTCCATCGATTTGGAACTGTTAAACAATTTGATTAATTTGATATGGTCCTAAATTACCCATGGTTTTTCAAGAAAGGCCTAATTGAACAATTCAAAAACTTCGAAATCTTTTGAAGTATTAAACCTTATTTTTGTGTCAAATTCTCAGTTAATATCTCAAAAACATATAAAATGGAATCAAGATAACAAGTAATAAGTTTATGTTACAATAATTCTTTGTTTGTGACATTATTATGAATTTCGTACCATATTCTATTGTATTATTTTTATATTTTATCACCATAATTGCAATTTTAATTATATAATCTTCTTATTTACGCTAACAGTCGGCAGGATTAAAGAAGCAAGGCGCATGGAACGAAATGCTTGGAAGGACCACAATGGAATAATAGGATGAAAAGTTATCACAGAGAATCGCGCATGTGATAGGAGATGTTTAAAGTTATGGTCGTGTTATGAGATAGACTTGAGCGTATTAGAGAAGCTCGAGACTGGAAAATCTAGAAAACTTGCTAATACGGTTCACCATTCACATGGACGGTGTCTAGGTAGGGGACCAAATTTTACAATTAAGTAAGATTTATTGTAGTAATCTTAAGAGGTTATAGTTACTACTAGGTTTTATTTTATTTTATTCTAGTTTATTTTTTGGCGCAACAAACATGATAGAAGGTAAAAGTAGCACCTATGAGTTGGTGGCTTTAATTAACATTATATAAAAAATCTATAGAAATAACAAATTTTATTTTACATATTTTTTTTCCACTAAACATGTTTCTTTTAACAACTTTCTAGACATTTATTATAACAAATCTTTATTATTATCAAATACAGTTTTAAGATTATGGTAACCAGTGATTTTTATTGACAGTATCTACAACGAATAAACGATACCTCTATCTAGAGAGAAGAAACTACATTTTTTTTTCCCTTTTTTTTTTCCTTTTCAAAACAAGTTGATATTTTTCATAAATGTTACCAATCATATATATAAGGTCTACTATACAGTTAAAAATTATTGCATGTGATAAGATAATCTTTTAAATACTGACCTAATATGTGATCATCATAAAATTTTTTATTATAATACATGTTGAATATATATATATATATATATATGTAATCCATGAATCATTCACACTCGAGTTGCACTATGGCAATAAATAAATCTAAGTTAGATTTGGTCATGTTGCTGTCATTGTCTTTCTAATGTGGTCGGAAAATAACGCGTTCAAATGGCGTTATAATGGAATAAAAAATCTATCTATTTTTTATAATTAGACAATGAGATCGTATAGGATGTTGTATATAAACTGTTGTAGTACTGCAATTCCTAATTGATATGCCCTTAATGGAGAGTCTTTGATAAAAATAAAACATAGGAGAGGGACTGCCTATCATTTTTTGAGTTTATAGAATCTGATATGATTTAGCTTTCTTACGGATTATAAATGTAGGCATGAAGGGTGATGCAATTTGAGAAAGTCAATGTCCATCTAATAGCTATCCGGTTTCTTATGAAAGGGGTGTACCATGACAATTAAACTTGGAAAAAGTGTATTGCATATCCGCACTAAAAAAGCTAGGTTTTATTGCTGCTATTGAAAGAAAATTTTGTTTGTGAAAAAATAAAATAAAAAAAAGTTTATTAAAGGTCCCGATGAGGAGAGAAAATATTCATGGTCATTTATAGTATGCTCTTCCCCAAAGTCGTTCCCACAATATCAATACTGGTTAGGGTTGTATAGTAGGATGGAATAACACAAGAAAAATGATTCCGTTCAGTTCTTTTGTATCATATTTGATATATACACATTTATAGAGCCGTGGGTAAGATTTTTATACTATACGAATACAAGTGTTTATGTTTTATCGTACTCTTTTTTTTTTTTTTTTAAATTGTAAGGATTCTTTATCTAATTTTATTCATTTTATAAACTAAACGTGGGATTGGATATTTTATCATAAAATCAATTTTGTCATGCAAATACTACTAAACAAATTCAAATATTAATTATATATATCATTTTAGGAAATAATACTTGTGCTTAGTAACAAATTAATATTCACTCTCATCAATATCATATATTCTAGAATCTAACAAATAGATATAAAAAAGAATACGTAAGAACTAATAAACAAAGTTAATATACGCAAGAATCAAGCTCATAATATGAAAAATGGAGCTAAGGGACTCATCTGAAAACGTTTAAAAGTCAAATTGAACGGACGGGTAGTATAGCTTTTTGCCTACCTTTTAGATAAACGTTTGACTTGACTTTCAATAGGAATGACAAACAAAGTTAAATGGATGTGTTTCTACCTAGTCGTGCCCTTGGAAACCAAGTCAAGGCTTTCAAATTGATTGGATTATATGGAATTTTATATTGATAGTAGGTTTAAACTTTTAAAAAAGTAAAAAAAAAAAAAAGGGAAAAGAAGGGAGTGGTTTAGGTACGTAATACAACATAAATTCTTGCACCAAAATAGTTCTCTATTTTGCTTCTTCAACAAAACATTTATAGTTCATTTTGCTTAATAAAATAAGCTGTAATATAATTGTCATTAGAAATAAAATGAAATAAAAATAACCTTTTATCATATTTATCTAGATAATTAAGCACTTAAAACATAAATAAGTAATATAAACTAAAGGAAAAATATGTAATTTTGTTGTGGAATTTCACACAAAAATTTAGTTTTGTATCTGAATTTTGAAGTGGTCAATTAAATATTCAATAAGACTTTTTGTGATATTTTTATACATTTTTAACTTTATTTGCTCTATTTACTAAAGTAAAAGAGATAATTTATCACCGCTACATGATGCTAGTAGAGGTTAGGCCTCTTCCACATCAATAAATAAAATAAATAATGTTAAGAATGTAGAAAAAATTAGTTATTAAATTGACAACTTCAAAGTTTAAGTATAAATTAAATTTTATCTGTAAAATTTAGATACCAAATTTCATATTCACTTAAAATTAAATTACCATATTAACTAAAGAAAAGGGCAAAAAGAACCCATTTGCTAATGAAAATCCTAGAACTTTATTGGGATAATGTGCAAAAGATGAAAAGTCAGATATTATGTTTTAGGTATACACTTGGCAAAAAAGAAAATGGTAATATAAAATAGATAGAGGCGGCAAATATGAACAAATAGTGTGATGCACGAGTGTTGACGTTGTGATGAATATTAATTACATTATTGATTGCTATAATTACGTTGAAGAGCTAAACATTCAAAAGAAAATTATAAGCAATAATAACTAACAATTATTATAGGAAAGAAAGTAATGGTGTAATTTTACCGATATGTGAATGCATCGATATGTCCACAATTATAGGCTACCACTCTCCGACTTTTAGATGATATAATACAACCTTACCAAAAACTATTAGGTCAGATAAAAGATATATCTATATATTTGATAGATGTCATGATTAAATAAAAATAAAATAATTTACTAATATAAAAACTGAGCATGTTTTCTAATTATATGTAATTTTTCTGTGGACGTAATAAGGTGGTAGAAATTATATTGGTAAAATATGGTACAAGGCTTTATGGCCAAACGATAAATAAATAAATAAATATAATATACTACATGAGGCTCCTTCATATCATTTTGATCAAAGCATCAAGTGTTTGTCGAGGTTGGACTGGATCTAGATCAAAGCTAAGTTGGGCTTGCAAACAAATACTATTTAGTGGGCATTAAGAATGGAGCAATGCAACCACTCTAACAGTAAGGTGAACTAAAAATAATAGGATGTGAATGATAATAGAAATAGAGAGTGGACATAAGTGTTACCAAATAATCTTTAGACATTGTTTGTGCAGTATTCATAGATGAATAGTTTTGGGTGGTTGAAACCACTAGAGATGTGTTGTGGAAACTCCAAAAGAGTGTGGTTGTTGTTGAGGAAGTGGCTCTCAGGCTAATAAGACACATCCCAAGTTTCTTGGTATTGGAGTTGACTAAGGTTTATCCTTGTCAGAGCAAAATAAGTGAGATAATGAGTAAATTGAGGGTATTCAAACAAACTTAAGGACTCAAGAGGTTTGCTCGATCTAGTGGCCACATTTAAGATTCAAGAAGGTAATATTTATGTCGGCCGATATCTTAAATAGGTTAGGCTACTTTTGGAGCCCTTTCGCTAAATTTACCTATCACAATTGTTCCACCCTACCCCCTTACTCCAAATTCCTTTTGGCATGGAGTCAACAAGAAGAGTAAGCTTTGAGAAGGCTTCTAAAACCAAGTGTTAAGCTTTTAAGGGTGAGTAAGAATGAAGAGTACATAGAAAATTCTAGTGTGGATCCTTATCTTAATGTAGACATATGGAACTTGATTGGTGGTGGATGTGCAATCAAGACTCTAAAATGGGGGCAACTTATATAAGAGCTTATCAAGGTTTTGCCCACCCTCAAGCTAAGCTTTAAAAAGAAATAGCTAATTTGATTAAGATGGGCATGGTAGCTTTTTAGAAAATTATTGATCATGTTAGGCGATTTAATTAAATTGTAACCTACTGTAGGCAATTGATAGTGGTATACTAGAGAATTTCATTGATTTAAATTTTGGCACATAATTGTGTATAGTCATCATATCCATACCATGTTTGTTAAGAGTCGAGTGTGTTAGTAACTCTAAATTGTCGAATTGCCTTCAAGATGATAAAGCAATTGGAAAGGGCATGTCAATCACAATTCTGCAAAACTATCACATCCTTTCCTATACCTTTATAAACCTCATCCATTTCGCTTCTTTGCTATCATTGATATTGTTACTGCTTCCAGTTTTTATTTTCTTTGCCAATCAAAATTAAAGTTATGGTAGGTAAAAGCAGTAATTCTTCTACAACAGAATTGAATTCATGGCATGACAAAAGTTTTCCCCCTTCTCATTGGCGATGGTGTTTAAAGCTAAAGCAGAAGATACAACAACGATAATGGTAGGAGAAATAAAGGCTTAAGTGGACCTTCCCTTTGGTTAACTAGTGAGGAAGTGGTTGTCCAATCATTGAATCCATTCCTCGAGATCTTTAAGAGGATGATGGTAAGGCTATGAAAGAGGTAGCAAACATCTATTATTGGCTGCCACCAAACTTCAATGGGCCAAAACAACTAACTTAGTGATCTGAATTTAAATATATAGTTACCCATTTCTTCCAACGTACTTCCTTCAATTTTTGAATTTGTTAACCCAATTGTAAGGACTAGTGTCTACTTATCTATGGAAGCTAATTTTTGTACACTTAAAATACATGGGTTTTGGCTAAAGGGTTTCATTCCCAAAATTCGAGGAAAGTGTTTAGCTTATTTCAAAGATAATGGCTTAGTTGCTTCCATCCAAATTCCTAGTCGATACTAACTTCTTTTAGGGTGATTTGTGAAAGTTTAGCTCATAGGCCCACTTCCTACTTTATCCAACATTTGTTTAACAAAAAATGGGGATGTTTGATGGCTTACTTTATTTCTGAAGAATTAAAAGTAAAGGTTCGTTATGGTTGAGATGAAGAAGGACTTTAATTTCTAGATGAGATGGGCAAAACCATTAGATTGAAATCAATAAAAGAAATCAACAAACATGATGGAGATATTACTAAAGAAACTTTTTACTTCATGGAGTAAGGAAGAAGCATAGGTATGGCTTCCTCAATGAAATGGAAGTGGTGGATTTATATCGTGAGAAAGGTATTTGACTTATGCCAAGAGATTATTTTGAGAAGAAAGAGATTGAGGCTCGAAGTTTTTCTTGGTCTTCTCTATCATGTTAAGTTAGGCTACTGGAGGAGAAACTAATGTCTAAGATGTTGTGTAGTGGGGGCACCTTATTGGCCCATACTCAACACATATTTTATTTATCTTATTTACTTATTAATAGGCTAACTTTTGTCTTTTATTATAAAAGGAAAAACTGGTCAATCGGCGAGCTTCAAGGAGTTGCTCTTGTTGAAGAAGGAGAGGGTTGACCATGACAAGAAGAAGAGCTTAAAAATCAACCGAACTATCTTGTTGTCATTTCAAATCAAGGACAACCCATTAATCATCCATCTTGAGTTGACAAGAAGGATGAGAGAGGATAGCACAAGAAAAGGAAGGCGGAAGAGGTAGTGAAGCTTAACTAAAGTAAGAAGATAAAGGTTGTGTTGAAACTGCCTCCATGACTTGAATGCTTTGTTAGATTAATGCAAGAGATAAGCAAGAGGTCCTACAGTCGACAAGAGGGTTCTAATAGATTTAGAGAAAGAGATATCGCTCAAATAGGTTCTCTAGGAAGACAAGGAGGCTATAGATATAAGGATAATCATGACTCCCACCCTTGTAGCAAGAGCTACTAAATCTCCTAAGGAAAATATAAGCGATATCATCACTTCCAATCTCGCTAGGGTTTAAGTTGGAAACATCACATTTAAGGACTATCAGGAGGTGATTCTCATATTACCAGTTTCACCATCATAATTGCTTATTAATCTGATAATTAATTATGGTTGTAGCAAATGGCTTCATGTTTGAAGAGAACTCAGGAGTTATATAAGTAGATGGGGTAAGGGTTCAAAGAAGCTAAGAAAAATGTCGATGAGTCAACTAAGAGAGCTAAAGGCATGGGTTCGATAAGTTTCCTACAGCTGCATGGAATTTGATAAACCAAAATTATTCCTATTTTATGAATGCTAAAATGGACTTTTATTGAACATTTTATTGATAAATATTATGAATTTGGCACTTAAAAATATTAATTTATGCTTTCAGGCCTTTAAAGGAGTTATTTTATGGAAAGAAGGAAAAACGGGTCAAAAATGCAAAGTTTGGACCAAAAAGTGGTTAACACAACAAAGACATGCCATGTCTTTTAACTATGTGAAGGAAAAGCACAATCAAGGTCTAAATCTTAAGTTTTGAAAAGACACAACAGTGACATGACTTGTCCCAAACCGTGTCAATCTGAAAAATTAACTTTACAAGGGACATTTCTGGGACAAGCCGTGTCCTAAGTCGTGTCAGTGAAGAAAAAGTGCACAGCAAAGGACACGACTCTAGGCCAAGCCGTGTCCACAGTCATGTCAATTTCCACAGTGAAGAAAATTGCTAGACATCCTCAAGTGACACGACCTGACCCTAAACCTGTCAATTTGACAGTCCGCTATTTTTTGAGAATCGGATTTTTTATTGAATAGTAACCCCCTATTTATTAAAGAAACGTCTATTGGACATTAAAGAGGTGTTACTTTAAAAAGCCAAAAGACCCGTAACTCCCATAACTTCCAATTTCCTCCATAATAAGCATTCAATTCCATTTATATGTTACTTTGGAAAGCTAGAGATCCATAACTCCCGTAACTTCCTATTTTCTCCATCAATGAGCATTCAATTCCATTTATGCAAAGATCATTATAAAATGAAGATGGAGGGAAGAATCAAAGCAAGAGAATAACAAGAAAAGGAGAGACAAAGACAAGAAAAAAACACACTTTCATGTATTTTCACAGCAGCATTTGTGCTTGAGTGTATCAATTTATCAAAGAACATTATTTGTATTGCTAATCTAATTTTAGATCATTTCTATTTCTCCTTGTTATTATTTATATTGTTTTATCTATGTAGAAGTAGTTTAATATTGCTTGGGTATTGTGGATCCTTGATTGATTTCATGTGATTCATTTGTTCTTAATTTCAAAACGTGTTGATTTTATTGCATTCAATAGCTTATATCTAAAGAATGAGTCCAATTGGATGGTGCATCCCATTGGATTCATGTTTGATTTTTGTTAAAAATAGACCGAAAGGTTGATTTAATGAATAGATCTAAAGCTATTGATGAGATTGCTCATAATCATGTAGAGATAGGGATGGTGAAATCTTCTGTCACTCGTTTTGAATTCATCAGTTTGGTTTTAAAACGAAGGGTTCTTGTTCTTTATGCAAATTTAAGTTGCTAATAACTAGGAAGAGATTCCGGCAGTTTGGCTTAAGTTTAAGTGCTTTTGACTTTGAGAGAAACATTAACATAATTTAGTGAATCCGATGGTTCAATAATCAATACAACTTTTTGAGAAAATTCTTGAGTCGCATGAATAGATCTTAGGTGAAGCATGACCTAAGCAACCTTGTGAATTAATTTATCCTTTTGTATGCTTGCTGCGAAATTTGTGAATATTAGACTTAGTTTAGTTTCTATGTATATAAAACCAAATTTGATTTTTTCGGCTTGATAATAGGAAAAGAGTGAGTAGAAGTACTCATCAACGTTCCCTAGTAATATGACTTAGATCATTTCTCTATACTACAACTGATGCACCGCTTGCCCTGTAAGACCATAGTTGAAAAAAAAACGATTTAGAAAATTTATAAATTTAAAACTTGGTCTTTTGAATCTATTAGAATTCTTTTACTTTAAGTATGAATCAATGCTAAAACTTGCAATTGACTAAGGTTTTAGTTTTCTTATTTGCTATAGAAAAGCAACAGGGCCAAGGCTAAGTATAAGTAGGAGAGGCACGAGATAAGAGAGTTGGAGATAATCTTTAAAAAAATTGGAAAAAATGAAGAAGAAATCTTTAAGTTGTGTGCCACTGACCAAAACTTACACTTTCATTTCAATAATAAGTTGGAGGGTCCAAGGGCAAGCAAAAAGAGGCTTATTAGGCTATCTATGTCATTGAAAGGAAGGTTAAGGGGCAAAGTGAGCCACATTAAAGCTTAAAAAATAGCTTTGATAAATTTCCTTAACTCTAGGAGCAAGTTAATAAGGATTGGAATTGAAAGGTTATGTAGGCCTCATAGCCAAGCTGTAGTTAGGAAGGAAGCCTCCCACAAATGATGGATGAATTCTGTGCAAGCATGGATTTCAAGATGGAGATGGCCACAATCACCCAAAGAGTTAATGCTAATGTTCTTCCATCAAATAGTCTAAGTGTAACCACATCTAAATGCTAAAGAAGAGAAGATGAGGCACAGAAGGAGGATGTAGCTAAGAAGGATAGTGGCAATCCTTCTTTAAAGATTAAGGAAATTTTCATACTAATCGAACTAGAGAAGACTAATCTAACTAAAAGGGCTATCAAGCAAATTAGCTTGGAGTTTATATTTACTCCTTCTAAGAATGGGGATTATGCTGATATTAAGATATAGGCCTTAAATTAGTAATTTGGCAAAAGAGGTAGGTAAGAGGAGCAAAAGAGTTCTTCTAAAGGTAAACCCATAGGCAATATGTCTATAGCTAAAGCTATAGAGTTTGATGGTGTCCCAACTAATCCTCTTGCTCCTGCAACTAAGACTATTTCCAAAGTTTAAGAGGAGACTAAAGAATTGTTGGAGAAGTTGACCCAATCCTAATAATTTTTGTTTTTTCTTATCTTTATCCAAAACCTTCATATTTTTTGCTAATTAACGTAATTTAGCTGAGACACCAACCATGTATGATTCAATCTAGCATATGACTTAAATGAAATGGAAGACCTTTTACTTCTTCTTTAGCCTTGATCTTTCCTTCATTTAATTTCAATTGAGAGCACTTCAACATATAAAATTATCAAATCTCTTTGCTAAGATGTTTTAGGTTGGATATAGACTTTGCATAGAGATTGGCAAGAGTCATTTTAGTTTATCAGACTCAAATTTCAATATCTTGAGATTTGCATCCTATATCTTCGAAAGGACTAAGATTTGTCACCATTGCAATCTTTTAATATAGCGATAGAGTCATCAGCCACTAATAGCTACGAGATTTTAACGTTTAGAATTTCAACGTCAAGAATTTCTAGCAGATTGACATCTTGAGATTTGACGTAATCTTCAACTTAATTTAACATCATCCAAAAAGATGTTTTCTCCTTCCTTTTTCAATGCAAATAGTGGACAAGCATCTCCATTCATCAACCATCACTCCATACTTTCCTTTCCTTTACCTTACTTCTCTAATTGGTCTTTCGAGTGTCACTTGTGAATAGAAATAATAGGTCCTTGGAATGGCCAAAGATTTATTGAAGGAACCTTCTTTAAAATAATTTTGAAGATCCTAATATGGCAAACCAGGTATTTTTCCACCGTGACATCAAATGGGAATTTAAAACCCTAATGAATATCATAAGATGCGAGCTTCAAATGGTAAAGGATCATCCATTTTTTGTAAATTCTACAAGTTTAGGGCTAATAGAGCCATTGTATGTGACTTCACCAATTGTTCTCATTTAAAGATCTTATGAGGAGCAGTTCTCATCGATGGAGGCTTTTATTGGAGTACATCATCAAGAGTCCATCAAGTCATGGAATCACTATCTTATATCAAATCTTGGCTCTTAAGTATGCACAAAGGCTCTTGAAGGTCAACTTTGTCTGCTTTAAATGGACCATTTACTGCACCAGTATGATTTATCAATCTGTATGGGGATGCTAGTTGATTTCATCATGTGCATGCTCTAAATTTTGAATAGAATTAGCATGCATCAATATGGTATATACATTCATTAAGTGACTTATGGTGACAAATGTCATCGCTTAGCAGTTATTAAGCCTGCTCATCATGTAGTTGAATAGAATTGATAAATCAGTTTTTCATTATGTAATATTAGCTAAAGGATATAGTACGATTGAAATGCCAATTAAAATTATTGTAGTATGACCTTTTGTTCAATAAAGTAATTTTTCTATTTTGAATATTGTTATGTTTCTGTTGAACTCAGTGTGATATGCTTTGAATGATTCTTTTTTCTTTATGAAAGAATGTCTCCTAAGAGACTTTACAAGTGAAATTACTCGATCGCATTAGCGAGTTTCTCTATTAAGAAGGGATTACATAAAATTGCACTAATCTTTAGGAAGTTCCTCAAATGTCTTTGTATCAAAGATATTACTCAATGCAAGCTAAAGAACTTGATGTGAAAGAGTTTGAAAAGGCTTTGAGCTATACATTGAGGCTTTAATGGGTAAGAGTTCCCCTGATGTACAAGCAATCAAGCTAAAGAGATTAGTAAAGAAATCAAATTGAAGAGCTTGATAGGAGCCTAAGATATAGTGCTCAGTTAAAGAGCTTGGTTATATGAGCCTAAAAAAGAATAGTGTGGTCGTTTGCACATTAAATGAATGGAAGGGTGAAAAGTAATAATCATATCAAATAACATTTTAATGAACATTACTATTATAAACCCTAGATTTTTATGCTAAGTTTATGCTCAGACTTTAGTGAGTCTAGATCCAGCAATCTTGTGCTCTAAACCCCAAACCAATAAAGATGAGGTAATCGTAGATTATAACACGTAATAATATAATACAACCTAAAAAGATGATATTCATCAAAATTTAGTTCGTTTTAGACCTGAACGAGATTAGTTTTCAAAACCAGGGTCTGAACACGCAAAACGGTAAAAATATTCCGATAAGATCTTTAGACTCGTAATGATATGAGGATCCATAAACTATCAGTTTTACAATTTTTTGTATCTAAAAATATCATATATAGTTCATTTACGCGTATATTCTTTACAACCGATATTAATTTATCATGTCTACCATTCAAATTACCATTATACTCTATTCATTATTATTTCACTATCTGTACTTTTTCTTATCACCTATTCTTACAACATATACACCTATTTCTTATAATTTTTATTTCTAATACTACTTTACACTTTTCATATCTTACACATTACTTACTTTTCATTACAAAAATAGAAAACAAATAAATTTCTTTCCCCTCACATGCCCAAAACCAGCACCCCTATTGCTCTCTCTATCTATTATTTTTTTCTTTTTCAATTTATTTTATTCACATAAAATTCTACTCTAAAACTCTATAAATACTCACTCCATCTTTTATTCTCTGTACTCACTTTCTTACCATAACAAAACTCTTGCAAAATTTCTTCTCAACTCCCTCTCCCTTTTCTAACTTGTTATGAGCTTCCACCCCCCATTCCCAAACAATTTTCTGCAACTTTTCTTTCATCTATCCATCACCAACCATCTTCTATCACCATATACTTTAGGTAAACCTCTAAACCCATCTCTTTTCTTCATGCAATATAGCATGAATACCTTGTTTTTGATTTCTAAAACCCCATGAGCATTATGCTAGGGATGAGATCATGAAAATAACAACTTGTTTATGTTGTTATGTTTCTAAAACCCCATGACCATATTTATTTACAAATGTTGTTATGTTTTATTATTGCTCATAATCTAACTCCTATATGTTATTAAGAATAGTTATGTTTGTGTGTGTGTGTGTGTATATATATATTCTTAGAGCCTATAAGCTCATTAATATAACCTTTTATTTATGTTTTTATGTTTCTTGCAATTTATTTATTTATTTCATACAATTTATTAAGACTAGTCATTCTAGTCTTAGACTTATTCTCAGCAAGTCAAAACAAATTTCTTTTCTTTTATGGGACTTATTCATAATCTAAGTCTGAGGAGCCTTGACAACAATCTAAAACTTCATGATTTTCTTGTTTTATTTTCTCGCTATTCTTTACGGGACTAGTCCATTTTTTAGTCCGAGAAGCCTTGATGCAAGCTAAAACTTCTAATACTAGACTATATATATATGTATGCTTATTTAATTTTCTATATCTCTTATATTCCATATGAGTTATTTTTCTTCTAATTATACAACATAGCTATAAGTTCATATTCATGCATAATTATAATATTGTTGTCTTAATAAAAGGAGTTCCTTTCTTTTATGAAAATTAAGACTAAACTCTTCATAAAAATAACTTTTAGCACTTACAAAAAATTTCCATTTAAAACTTAGGATTATGATTTGACAACATTTTTAAATAGGTTCATCATAAAATTTAGTGTTGTTATTATGAAAAGTTTCTTCAAAATTAATTATGTGGTTCCGTTATCTCTTTTACTAAAATAAATTTATTATTAAATCTTAATATTGATAATTATTTGTTGTGCAAAATTTTCTCGAAAATTATTTATAAGACATATACCAATACTCTAATAAACACTAAGAATAAGACAATTTTTAAGTCAACTTAAAATCAACTCACTAGTTATAAAACCACTTAGAAAATAATATTGGTAAACAAGCTAAAGTAACAAGTTTTCAAGAATGTAAAAGCTTATTTTTAAAGTCTAGAAAGTAGGAAAAATAATAGTATGATAGAAAAGGCACTCATTTGAAATAAACTAAAAATCTTAGTTTTCATTTAACAACTTGAAAAAGGAAACTTGTAAAACTCCATTCTTTAAACTTCTAAAGAAGATTATTTTATGAAAACTCATAGTTTGGACAACAACACTAGAATCATGCGTGTAATGTGAGTTTATGTGTGTACAAAAAGATTTTTCAACTATATAAATATCTATATGCTTGCTATAGGATTTTTGGATGATGAAAAGCTTAGAAAAGTTTTATTTTAAGGGCTGAGAATTTCATAACAATTCTATACCAAACCATATTGGAACTCAAATGTCTTTAAATGATAAAAATAACCTTAGAAATATATATATATATATATTTTTTTTTATTAGTAGAAAACGACATATAATATACAAAATTCCAATTTAAAATAAGCAAGTTATGACCAATTTAAATTAAAATTTCAAATCATCCGAATTTTAACAAACATAGTAAGCTAAAATTAGCAAGTTAAAGTAAAATTTCCATGGGATACTCTTTTAGGTATTTCTCTTGTTAAGTGATGTGGAAGACGACTTCCTTATCCAGACAATTATTACAATTAGTGGATTAATGTATCATGGCTGAGTAAGCTAGATGAAAAAGGGAAATTGCATGTGCTTTATATAAGTGATTAAATTTATGTTAAGTATATCGAGGAGATAATTGTTTATAATCAAATGATTGATTTGGTATAGTATTGATATGTTTGCTAATTTTATGGTCACCCTTAAAATATCTAATGCCATACTATGAGTATTTAATTAAATGGATTCATGCATAACACGAAGTGAGTCACATTGCATTCATTACTATACACTTGGTAGGACAAAAGCATAGTAGTGAGGTAAGTAGGGGCCTAAAAATTTGCATTAATTTTAATAGAAGAAGTAGCCCGAATAAACTATATTTTAATAGCGAGTAGTAACTTGTATGAACTACATTTTTACGGCTAGTAGTAGCCCGAATAAACTACAAAAACTTTATTTGCAAACTACGGTTTTATGAGGCCTGAAACACCTAACTTCGAACGAGGGCATAAATCCTTTCAACATATGATTTTTGGTTAATCATTATACTGTTTGCTCACATTTTTTGCATTTCATATGCTTATATAATTAACTTGTTTGATTTGGTTATACGAGTACTTTATTGTGGAAATATTTTCACTAAGCATGTAAGCTTATACCCCCTAGATACCTTTTGTAGCTCCCCTTTTGTGGTTGAAGCCCTGGGATATTTTACATAGGTATTAATTATTTGGCATTGGGAGCTTTTGAAACAAGTCGTGGCCTAGAAGTTGACTTAGACTTCCAAGGAAAAACCCTTTGTATTTATTTTTGAAGAATTTGTTTATAGACTAAAGTGTATATTTGATGGGGTATGCCTCCTTTGATTTCTATGAGACTCCTTATATTATGAATTAAGTTGTAATGTTATGATTTTCATTCTCAATCATTATGATGCATATCTCCTTAAATTACTTGTTTCAAAGTATAGTTCTCTATAATCGTGAAAGTACATCTTACATCCGATATCGAAGCTTTCGTATGACTAAGGTAGTCATACTTGAGCTTTAATATTCAATGTGGTGGACTATCATGTTTATGATACCCTTTAGAGCATGATAACTATAATTACATGCTTTAACATAATAAATGAGTAAAATAATTAAAAATATTTCCTATGGTTATCCTAATTCCATGTTGAGGATTACACTAATTATCTTGTCTTTCCTATCGGTACACGCCATTTCCCAAACTATTTTAGTCTAATAAGATCTTCTCGATTTAGATCAAGTTTCCCTTATCTCTCTTGAGATTCCATGACTTCAGGCCTTTTGTATACAGGGTCACCAGGGTGAAAAACCTTTTATTTGAACTTTTTGTTGTGATATCAAGCTACTCGAAGTTGATAATTGGCTAATCTAATTCCTACTAGATCTTACATCCTCAATAGTATCTAAAATGGCTTGATTCCTATTTAGTTATTCATGACATCCACAACCTAGTTTGGATGCTGGGTAATTTCAACTCAGTCAAGTCAGTGCTCCATATAAAGGCTAGTGATAAGGTTTCTTCAATCGAGGTGTCATGTGTAATTTGATACCCCTAAAAATATTGGAGTGTTCATCTACTTAATTATGTTTGGTTGGGTTGACTTTTTTTTCTTTCAACTATTGAGATGATTTTATAAATAGCCTAACCTATCCATGGGTTTGTAGATGCACCATTATTGTATATCTTAGGTTGGTTTAATGTTTAGTGTAGAAATCTCATAACCTTTAGCTATCAAACTATTTTCCATTATCCGTGACAAGGATCAAAGAACTCCAAACACAGTAAAATGAGGTGTAACATAAAGGATTCCATAGGTGATAGAATCATTAAAGTCATGGATATTTTCATGGCCAAATGTGAACCAAATGATCTTCCAGAACTATGGTCCTATTATAATCAACTAGAGGTGGTAGCTTTACATTTAAAGCAACACTATGTCTTAAATCGTTTGGTGAAGTGAACTGTAATATACAGAATAATAAATATTATAAAGAGGGACAATAGAGTCATTTGGAAATAAACAAGAGGGTTTTATAGTCGAATACTAATTAAGATTGATCGTTTTGATGTTTGGAAAAGAGTTGTTGAGATGGAAATTTTGCAAGTGACATCTGAAGTTCAACGCTACCTTTCTTGGAAGTTACGCCGTCGATGTATGGCCGGTGTTGAGAGTGATCAAAAAGCAAAAATTTAATGCTGCCATACATGTCATCGGTGTTGCCTTATGCATGTCGGTGTTGAACATGATAAGTAAGCAAAACCTTAACGCTGCCTTGAATGCTGCCGGCATTGGATTTTGTAGTATCGGTGTATGTTGGATCAAATATTGGATTTTCAAGGTCGCAATGAACGCCGCCAATGTTGAGTGTATGCCATCAATTTTGCATTATACGCCGCCGTATAGGTCTAAAAACTATAAATAGGACGTTTTGATGACAGTTTGAAAACAAATTGTTATATTCAAACTTTTCCTCCTTCATAGCGTCTCTAGGGCTTGTATCTTATGTTCCAGGTGTGTGGCTTCAAAGAAGGGCGAAGATCAACCAAAAGTAAATGGATTCACTCGTTTATAACAAGTTCTTTATGTATCGATCATGTTATTTAGGGTTTTGTTTGGATTTCTTTGAAGGAATTTTTGGAGAAACCTTAGTTCTTGTTCAAGATACGATCTTTTGGGTGAGCAATCGGGATTTAAGAATCTAATCAAAGTAAGTTTGTTTCTCAATCACAGATTTGACGTAAGATGTGTTATAGTTGATAAATGTCTGTTCTTGTTATATGGAAAATTAGGGTTTTTGGAGAAAAGTCTGTTATTGTGGGGTTTTATGGAATTAAATCAAGAAAGATGGTGCAGTTGTGGTTTCTTTTGAAAGGTTAGGGTTTTTGAAGAATTTGATATGTTAGGGTTTGATTTATGATGGTGTTTTTATTGATTATGTTCATATGCAATAATCAAGAGATTTGGAGAATTGGATTGTGCTTCATAAAGGATTTTGGTGGTTTGGAGATTTGTTCCTGAAATTGAAAAGGTACGACCATTCCTTATTTACTATATGTGCTTGTAGGCCTAGTATTATGTATGCTTTATGTAGGAATAGATTAATAATTAATTTAAATTATTCGCTTAATCGATTTGTCTGTTGGGTGTGTTTGGCTATGACTAATAAAACCTGACAGATAGTGATACTAGTGTGGTATCACTGATGATCCTTATGTATCGTTGTCCATAGTAGAGTTGCACTTGGAGATAATTCCGATAGCTTTAGTGATTTGGCAGTATAGCTGCGGGTGTTTAGGAGAGTACCCATTCACCAATATATGCATATAATTACTTATTTGCAAGAGTTGGTTGATTTCTTAAGGGTCTAAGTTATTCTAAAGTTTGGGATTAGGGAATTCATAGTTCTAAATTGTGTTGTTTTGCTGTTTAATAAAATAATAATCTGATTGTTTGCATTAGATTAAGTTGCATTTATATATATATGTGTGTGTGTGGCATGTGCATATGCATTTGTTGTGTGGATATGCATATTGGGTGTTTTTGCTCATTCCTTTCATTTTCCAAGGACAAGTTGATGAGGACATAGTATTTGATTTATCTGATTATGATCTATGTTTTGATCATGGGGATGGCGGTAGTGGATCCAACTAACCTACTGAAGAATATATTTTGGATACAAGAACATGAGAAGAATTTCTTTAGAATCCTTGGAAGACTTATGGAATGATGCTTTAGGATATTTATGTTTCTGAGAATTTCTGGATTTTAAGTTTTTGGATATTTTAAATAATTTTGATTATGGATTTCTTTGTGTTAAAAGTTTTAAAAGGTTTCTTGAGAGTTTCCATGTAATAATGGAGATTAGAATTATTTGGATTTGTTGGCTTTGGTTTTGTCAACTATGTTTGGTTTTAAACAGGATCTTTTGAAGGATAGTATTTATATGCTATAGAGGTTTTGAACCTTCTAAAGAATCTCTATGAGAGTTTTATAGAGATTGTTATTTTACGTATGAATTTGTGGATTTAGAATATTATAACCTTTGTGTGTCTTATATAAGAGAGGACACGTGGCGGATTGTAATTGCTAACAGGTTAGGGCATTATAGAGACTTACTAAGTGAAACCATAAATGGCTACTCTTTCTACTCCTTGACATTAAAGAGCTTTTTAATTTACTCATTAATCTTATTATCATCTCATTGCTCCATAAGACATCAAATAAAGGGGTTAATAATAAGTACTTAGATGTGGTAGCTCGACCTTGAAGGCCGATACTTACTATACTTCAAAAGAGTGCAATTGCAATGGTTTATATATTGCGTTTGTTAATTTACAACCTATGGAAGTGAAGGCGATAGAAATATTCCTCTTGATTGTCTCGATTAAGCACATTAGACTCTCTCATGCCTTCAACATCATAGTGTTAGTGCTCTATTCATCAATGCAAGCATGTAGCCTTCACCCATGTTCTACAACCTCATTATATATTCTTTGGATATCATCATTTAAGCCACTAATATGCAACACACTCTTTATAATTCTACAGAACATTATACATCAACAATAAGAGCCACTGCATTCAAGGCTATAACTTGCTTATCTGCTTTGGAGTTGCTAGGTTATTACAATTGGAGCATTTTGAAGTCTTTGCAATTACAACCAAAATATTTGCCAAGTCTTAAAAACATAGAAGACATCAACTTGTTGTTTTTTCTCACAAATTTTGCCAAATTGTTGTCTTTGAAGTTCTGTTGATAGAGTTGATTTGATCTAAGTCTAAGTTAAGTTAGACTTGTTAAATAAGCATTGGGATTTTGTTTAGTGTGGCCACTCTGACGATAAATCATCTGATGATCAGATCAATAGAGATTAAGAAGATGTGAATGGTAATAAAAACACAGTGCCGACTTAAGTGTTATAAGATGATCCTTGGAGATATCTTATACAATGTTCATAAAGGAATAGTTGTGTATGGTTGAAACGAGTTGTGATGAGTTGTGAAGAATGTGGAGAAACATAATGGTTATTGATGAAGTGATTGTAGAGCCACTAGGGCACATCTCGAGTTTCTTGGTATTGGAGTTGACTAGGGTCTATCTTTGGTTGAGTTAAGTGAGTGAGATGACATGCAAACTCAAGAAACAAACAAACCTAAAGACCCGAGAAGTTTGTTCGGTCTTAATGTCATATTCAAGATCCGAGAAGTTTGTTCGGTCTTAATGTCATATTCAAGATCTAAGAAAATTGGTGCATAGATAATGATATCAACTCATATGTTAAACAATTTAGACTATATTTGCCAGACTCTTCGCTAAATTTATCTATCAGCATATAAGTATCTAGCAAACCATAAAATATGCTTAAGGTAAAATCAGGATCTAGCCAAATTCTACAAGGTACCTAAAGAGGGGTAATATAAGCATGGGAAAGTAGATCTTGAGTTTTCAATATTTGACCGGCTTTTTATTTAAGTTTTATACATTTTTTTATTATTTCAAGTCTTTAACACTTGTGAAAAGCTGGGTTTTGTTCACATACTATCAGATTTTTCGTTAATATTTGAAACTTGGCAACATGCCATTGGTTCATATAATAAATTTAGATTAAATAATATAAGTAAATATATATTAATGAATCAAATCAATGAAACACTAATAAATATCTAGAAAAGGAAATAAGAGAAAATTAAAATAAAAAAGAAAAACCTGACCAGCCGGGCCGTGGTAGCTAAAACAGCTACAAGATAAAAAGGTGAGTCGTAGGGAATTAAACGACCAGCTACACAATAGAATAAATTACTGATTACGAAGATGAAACTGGGCCGGCCCATTGTTTTGACCCATGGGCCTTGTGCCATAAATTACACAGCCGAAATCATGGGTTGAAAATTGAAGGCCGTTTCCATGGCAAATGTACCTCTGCACCATCTATATCCAGAAAGAGTAGTCTTAATAAGTGATTGTAGTTTGAGGTGGATTTATGATTCGAAAATTAAATGTTATAGATTTAATAATGTTGTGCCTCCTAAATATTCAATTTCCAAAACAAGTCAAGCCAACACGAGTTGCCTAACTTGGTAAGGGCGGACCTTATCTATAAGAGGAGCAATATTTGATCCCTAACCGATTTTTTGGTCTAGAAGTAATGTCATGACCCATGGTGGTGATTGGAGCCGAAACAATTTAAACTTTTGTTTTTAAAAAAAATAAGTTATGAATGCATACTTAGGTTTTACCTTAAATTCACCCATTTTATTTAAAAACAAAAAATGACTCTGTATATATAGACTATAGAGAGATGGTTGGAAGCTATAACTTGCTCTTTTTCTTTTAATGATTACCCATAAATCGAGTGGGATTATATATAGAGTTTGAAACATCCGAAATCTAGAAATACAAGAGCCATATGTCTGACCCATCAGGGAAAATAATAAATATAACGTATGGATTTAATATTTATAATGCAATATCAAACTTGTCTACAACCCATTTCATTTTCTTTTTCTTTGTTTTTTCACATTATATATAAAAAAAAAAAGAGTTAGTTAATTTTCTAGAAGTAATGAATACATCATGCACCTGTAATTCGCAATTTCATATTCTTATCTATTATATGCATTTGATTTTAGTAAACTTACAAATCAATTATCATATATTTGATATTAACTAGGTTTTTAGATATGAAATATACATATATATATATATATATATATGTATAGTCTTATCTTCATGTTATAATCATCTATTTTCTATGGTATGCCATATCATTACCATATTCTACCAAATTTATCAATGCCATAATTACTAAGTAATTGCCCTGATAAATTTATTGATTCCAGTAATTAAGTACTTGCCGTGAAGAATTTTTTGGGCAAAACTTTGCCACTACTCCTCAAATATGTTCACCCATCATAGGAAATAAGAAAATAGAGAGGGAAAAAACAAATTCTACATAAATATGTTTTGTTTTATTTTATTTATTTATTGGGAACCAACTTTGATTCAAACTCCTTGAAAAAAATCAATTTTATAAAACTTTGAATTGCCCACTGTTTCCTCGTGAACGGAAAGCAATTTGCAAAGAAAAAGTCCAAAAACAGCAACCGGACAACCTTTTGGATGGCTAAGCTTGTGGTGCCAAGCTAACATGATATTCGAATAATACAAATATAGCAATATGTTGTTAAATGATCTTTTTGTTAAGCAAGTTTTTAATTTTTCAGAATCTTGAGCATGGACTTATTATTATTCAATTTAAATAATTGAAATTGGTAGACTTTGAATGTGTCATTACTTCGTGATTTTATACCAGATTTTATCTACTTTTAGTCCTAAAAAGAAAAAAACTTCTCTGAATTTTCAGCAATTTGGGCCTCCTAACCAGGTTTCAAACTTATAAACTCCAATTCTTTTGGATCAAATTGAATCATCCTTCATACTAGCAGGCATTTTCAGAACAAATGTAAATTATACACTTAAAGCTCCAATTTTTATTTTTTTCACTCTACCTATATATTTCTTATCAGATGACAGAGTTCACGTCCTATATATAAAAAAAAAGTATCATAAAATGAAAAATTGCATCTTATTTATTTTTGTTATCGTCAAACTTTTAAGCCAATAAAATTCAAATTATATAGACCATTGAAACCTTCAGGGTTTTCTTAATCAAGTTTGAAGGCTTTAATATCAATCCTAACAATCTCTCAAATATTTGATGCCATTTGAGGTTGAGTTTCTCCTATGATGCAAAATTGAGCATAAAGAAATAAGAAACATCCAAAACCAAAAGACCAAAATCCAATTATTAGTTCAACAACACAAACATACCAGTTGTGGCAGCAGAACAACTAGCACATACCAAAGGAAAACAAATCCTACAAACTTTTGTGTTAGGTTGAATCATGTTAGTCTTCTTCACTTCATCTAAAAAACATATTTCTTCTTCCTAAATTTTGAAACCTTTGACTTGCTTCCCAATTGCATGACTGGGCAGATACATGTACACTTAACGGTTTATTATTATTATTATTATTATTATTCCTTGGAAGTCAAGTCAAATGTGTATCTAAACAGTACTGTAGACAAAAAGCTATAGTACCCGTCCGTTTAATTTGTCTTTGAGATGTCTTCAAAAATTTCTTCCAGCTCCATTATTCATATTACGAGCCCCAGTTCTAGTGTAGATTTTTAACTTCCTTTTTTTTTTTTTTTTCTGTTTTTCCAATATGTCAATTTGTTACCCAACTTTAAAATGACAAGCAACTAAAGTGCAACATGTTTAATGATGATCATATATAATGCTAGTAATTAAAAGATTTTATCACATGCAATAATTTTTTTTGCAGTGGGTGGAACTGGAAAGACAATGATAATTGCTTATTTTATAACATTCATGAAAAGTATTGATGTCTTATGAAAAATATAATTATTTCTTTCTAAAAAGAAACATTTTGCTTAAGAGCCTCATATATATGATGATAATGATCAATCACTATTGTGCAGCCATCAACTTCCACATTAGTCCCTACAATTATTTGTGAGTAGAAATCACTCATTATCATAGGACTCATCCACTCAATTAACTATCCAAGGCCCAAAAGTATATAATCTCTTAATTCCTCTCTCTACTTCTCACCGTGCAATCACACAGATAAGTGACAAAATCCTAATTTTTCTAGTTTCTTCTTCTATACGAATTAAGGTTCTATCTCTCTAATTCTATTGTTGTTGTTTTATAGATTGAATACAATCTAGGCTGTTTGAGTCGCCTTCACTCCTTAGAAACCACTCAGATTATGATGCAAATGGTGATCCCTTTTACTTTCATTATTTCTACTTCTTTACATGTTTGTTTCTGTAAAGTAACATAGCTTGTTACTCACACGTGTTACTATTACCTAACGCTACTAACTACAACTAGCTAGGTTCGTTACAACTATATTTGCACTACATTTTTCTATTACAATTTCATAGGTAAGTCCTACCATGTTAAAGTACAAAATCTTTGAGTTTTTCTGGTTGTTTCCTTGTTCTTGATGATCTATCATGAACTTGGTTTGTATCACATTACCTCAATCTTTATATTGTATCGGACAATAATAAAGATTTGTTAGAAAGAAAGATGTAAAATGAAACAAACATGTGAAATAATTTTTGTTATTTCTATAATTTTTTTTTTTTTGTATGGTGTTCTACCATTAGTACTAACTCTTAGACGTTACTTTTACTGTCTGTCCGTTGCAAAAAATAAATAAATAAAATTAGTAATCATAACACCTTAAGATCACTATAATAGTACTTATTTATTGTAAAATTTTACCTACAAATTTCAAAATATATAACAATGATTATCGCACTACTTTTTTAGGCATTTGCTAATGTAACTCGATCATACAAACATGAAGAGTACAATATGATCATCAAGATAAAATATAAAATTGATATTACAATATATAATACAAAAGACACGATTATATAATGAACAAACACAATTACAATATAAATTTATTATTTGTTACGTCGATTCAATTTTATGTATTTCTGATATTAACATGAATTCGACACAGAAAATAATGACTCAAACTTTTCAAAGATTTCAAGATTTTTGGATTTCTTAATTAGGAATTTAGGATGTTATCAAATTGAAGTTACGAGTATTTTTCAGTACGCAACCATTACATTAGATGACTTTTTAACATTAATCAGATTGTGAACATACAAAAATTGATTTCATTGTTAAATGCTATAATTAAATTGAATAGCTAAACAGATAAAAGAAAGATGTAGACAATAATAGCTAACGATCATTACAGGATAATATGGAATGTGAATCTCTTGATGGGAAGATGAGAACTGGATGGGCCCTTTTCTATATATATACATATATATATTATATCCTTATGCCAAACGAAAAGCGTTTAAACGGCAAATTGATTTTTGCACCACCTAAATAGAAGAAGATTAGTCTTAACTAATAATTACTAAAGTTTGACCTGGATTTATGGTTTAAAAGCTAGATAATATATTTAATTTATTATATTTATTTTAATGATTAAATTAAGGGTAATGAAATCATGGAAGCTTCCATATTTTCTAATGTTGTACTCTTAAATATACAATTTCCCAAGCAACGTATGAAAAAGAAGGTCGTTGAAGTATAAAAAATTTGACTTTGCATGTAGAGAGATGTTTGGATTTGCAAGCTATAACCATTGCGTTAGTTTCTTTTTCTTTTTGTCTCTTTTTCCTCTTTTTTGTTCTTTTACCACAAATCCAATAGATATATATAGTGTCATGTTGGGAATTTGCGATCCAAATCTGAATCGTGCAGCGGAAAATCGTTTTTTTTTTTTAAAATTCCCAATCGGATCCAAGCATTTCAATTAAATCAGAAATAAAAGGGAATCGTGTACCTTTTTATTTTGATGATGGGATCAAGGAGATGCAGATTATACCAACTCCCCTACCGGTATCCACGCGAATGAATTGGATCTTCGTGTGTGCTAGCACGTCGAAAAATTTCGACCTTTGGGAATCCCTCTCTCTTTCTTTCTAGGTTACGAATTTTCTTTTCTAAAATGACGGCCAGCGTCAGATAATCAAAAATTAACCTAGAAAGAGAATATATATAGAAGGGTTATGTCCCTTCACATTACCCTGATATATATATAACAGTTATGTCTTTTCAAATTACCCATTTATGTAGAAAGACATATATATCCTTATTATCTTAATTTATTTATTTGTTAATTTTAATCTAATTAAAATCGACAAATAAATAATTAATCAATTCCCAATACGATTATCGAAGATCCATCTTATTCATTCTTTATGTGTGACCCTGTAGGTTCACATAAAATTGGTAGTAGCTCTTAAACATTTTTAGGACTACAAGACATAATTGGTCTCTAGCAAGACATTATGTCTACCCTTTTTAGTGAAGATCGATGATCCGACTTTACCTACTAAGTTAGTCATTCAGTCTTTTTGTTACACGATATCTTATAATCAAACATAAGGTGTGGATCAAAACACTCTTATATTGTCTAATTACTTATTTCTTGAATCTAGAGTTTGACTGACTTAAACAAATGATATTGATAACTCTTTATCAATTCATTCGAGCATGGCCATGCATTTCTCAGTCTTACTCAAGAGGCCCGATAGATATCTCTCTCAAATTAATGAGATGAACAAATCCCTTCACTAACACTCACATTCCTCTATATAACATATTGCATGCCCAAGTTTATTCTTGCAATCACCCGATTAAAGATGATGAAGAGATGAATCAAAACATGAAAACTGTTATATAGGAATCCATGGTGCCATTAGGTCAAAGGACTCAAACAACATTGTAAAAAAGAATACTTATTGCATTGATCCATACAGTATTCTTATAATTGGTCAATCCAATACAATACACTCATGTTTGTATCTATGTGCTGAATTAATATCTCATATCCATGATTAGTAAAACTTGATCATCATACAGCAATCATACTAGTCTTAATTCATTATCATTCCACATAATGAGTGACTAGGGATAATTTAGAATAAAGTTATAATTCAGCTTATGGTTCTACTATTAAAGTCACATACTTTAATGACATAAGGCATAACTAAATATTCAAGGAATAACATTACCAAAGTAAATAGGCCAAAAATAACTTTGATAATTAAAATGACTTGATAATAAACATACAAATGATAAAGAATCCATATGGCCTAGGGCACAAACTAGCATGTCATGCCTAACATAAGGTCAAGACGTGTCCTATTCTATCACGTATAACAATCAGACATTATAACTTATACGCTAAGGCTATCATAAACTATTTGTTTATTGTAATCTTTTGCCAACGAATTGGAGATTTTGAATTTATATAATTAAGTTTTAAAAACATTTGATTAAGCAGCAGAAAAATAAGGAAGTGTCAAGGTAAATAAATATCAATACAAGGTAGCTAATAAAAGATTTTACAACCATGGACACAAACCAAACTGTCAAGATAAAATACAAGTTTGAAAAAATAATTGCAACTTTTAATTAAGAAAAACACATAATCCATCATTCCTGACTACTCAACTTATCCATAGACTCATACCAATTTGTCTCAAACCGAGATACACATAAGCGTCAATGTTGAAATCATCAACACTTGAAAAAAAAAAAATAGAAATAAGCCGAAGCCTAGTACACAACAACACAATCACACATGATATGGCACACGCACTTAAACTATATGCAACATAACAACTAACCATATTATAATTATTATTTAAGGTGACTCAAACAATATAGAAATATTCACTTTTTAGATAACAAGCCATAGGAATCTAGGGGTCTTAAGTAGCAACATAACTGCTCAAGGGATTGATTAAGGTAGGCTAAATACCTTAGGAATATTCTATATAATAGTCTTGTCTAAGGATTACAACAGTTACACATCTCTGTTTATTTAAGTCCATTGGTATATGTAACTTAATTAGCACTCATAGTCATAAATTACAAATTTTTCTTGTTTACATTCTAAAATACTAAAGTATCATTTTTCATATATTTTACCTAAAAATATTTTTTTTAATACCTTAACTAATATCACAAAGCATGTATCTTTATGTGCTTTTTTTTATTCAGTTTTATTATATTCATATTTATTCAATTTCATCATAAAAAATTATGAGAAAAATTATGTAAAACATATTTAAGTAGCATATATATCATTTCCTTCCATATTTAACACATTTATATCACATACTCATCAAATCATACAAGAACAATGACAAAATCAACACATTTCACTTAAGCTAAACAATATCTAATATTTTACCCAAATCTTATATTTTATTTTTTGTATTTTTTACTATTATATCCTATTATTTTCTGATACATTTCATTATTGCATGAATTAGTCAAAATACTTGTAATTGCACGAATTAATCAAAATACTTACTTATAGTAGTAATGCAAAATTAAACCATTCACTACTCTACTCCTAAGAATTTGATGAAGCTCCTTTTACCTCTAAACCAAAAAAAACTTTTAGATAAACACTCAATTTCAAATAGAAAAATAGAGATTAATGAGGGCTTTTAGGTGGTTTACAAGATAAATAGAACATAGAGAATTAAGCCTCTATTACGGTTTTGATAAGGGAAATGAGTAGTGTTTTAAATTTTTTTTAAGAGAAAAATGAAGTGAAATTTTCTACTAGATGATGAGGTAAAGTAGTGCCTATAATATGATGCATTAGGTTTTATTTTGCAAAAAAAAAAAAAAAAAAAAGAACAAAGATAATGACATTAGTTGGCAATATTGTAGTGTTTATGTATTGGCAAAAATAATAATAATAATAATAATAATAATGCTTGTATTAAAATTTTTGTTAAAAATTGAAATGGACGAATGAATAGAATAAGCTCAATTCTTACTTATCTACAATGGATTTCCTATGGGCAAGATCAATAGTCATCCTTCTATGCATAAGCTTATATAAGAGAGGTTGAATGTAATGAATCAATTCAAGAATCATTACTTTGATTTATTAAGCCATATTACCTAAACTATAAGTTAAGTCTAAATAAATAATAATAAACATATATATGTAAGCCCCTTTACATATATCGTATACCATTCTCATAATTGAAAATAACAATTTCTTTCCTCAACAAAATACAAAGAAATTTACAAAAATATAACATATCTCACAAAGATCATGTACTTTGAGTCCCTCAACTTCTCTCCAAATTTTCAACACTCACCAGTGTATAAAAATAGCAAATTCACATACCATGTCAAAACTCTTCAGAGAAATAGTATAAGCAATTTGCACCTGGAGAGATGAAATGTATTTTTCTTTTCTTTTCTTTTTTCTTTTTATTTTAGTGGTTGATTGACCATAGAGGAGACAACCAATAAAACCCATATTTTTTTGCTTTTTTTTTTTTTTTAATACGCAGCATCAATCACATTCCCTTGAAACTGGATAACATTATATTATGGATTCCCTTTCTTTTTTTTTTTTTTTGTTAGTATTTATATGTGATTCTTGGTAAATATTATTTCCTTAGGCCGCATGATTGATTTAATGAAATTTTAATTTCATGATATCATTTACTTTTCGATATGCATTTCAAATTCAAGTATTGTCATTTATTAGAAAGTTTTTCAAATCTTTGATAGTTATTGGATTAATTAGTCGTTTAAATTTTTTAATTTCATGTCTATGAGATTTAGATTTCTTATTATACTTACTTTTGATTGTGGATTTCTAACCAATATAATATTAGCAATGGTTATAAATACAATTGAAATTTGTCCATTTCCTACTAATATGGCATTTATTTTTAAAAGTTAGATTTAAGATTTGACAATGGAGTGTGACTGTGGATTTCCAGCCAATATAATATTAGTAAGGGTAACAAAAAAATTGCAGTTCATCTTTACAAATTAGATAAGTGTTTAGCAATTGAGTCTGTGATTATGGATTTTTAATTGTTATAGGATTAGTGATGGCAAATTGGCAATGAATACAAATGCAGCTTATCTTTTCAACTCTGATTTCCAATCAATATTGCATTTATCTTATAAGTTGGATTTGAGGTTTGACAACTGAGTTTGTAATCATGTATTTTTAGCGAATACAATATAGTGGTCGTAATGCATAAAACAATAATTAATTATATTTTAACAACTAAGTCTATCTTTGCGAATTTGCTTATGACAATGTATATAATTTGTACTATGTGTGATAATTTATTAAAAGTGCTGATGTAATAGCAAATAAAAATTTGAGAACTTATCATTTTGTTGTAAATAAATATATTAGTACAGTAGTTAAGAAAATATATGAAATTTTTCATATTCAAACTTGTTTTCGTTTTGAGTTTTATCTGTTTCATTTATAGATTTTAGGTTTTCTTTTCCTTTTTTTTTTTTCCTTACATCAATTTGGTTGGTGACTTGGCATACTATCTCACCATTATTCTTATGAAATTGTACTTTATATCTACCAACAATCAAATACAATTTTATGAAATAAAGAATAACAATTTCTACCTTTTAATAAAGTAAGTAATATGCTAGCCGGAAAAAAAAAGAAGAAGAAGAAGAAGTATATAAATTTCACCTTCATGTAAATAATACTAAGATAAATACTCATTCTAGCCATTTATAGCATTATTGGTTTGTGAAATTAATAGTTTCATCAATTTTTTCTCCAAGTTACCTTTGTCATTTATCTAAACTTCTTTCTTTAAATTCATTCTACCAACTAAACAAATGAAAACAATTCTATATTATCATTAATAGCCATTAAAATCTAATTTCACCTCTAATATGTTACTCTAGAAATTCTATCTCAATTTTATTCCTCTTGCCAACCAAACGAATGGAAAATTATATAGTCCCTCATATTTTAACCACAGCAATCCCATAATAGTTTAATAATTAATCAGAAGTTTTGTTGATTTTCGCTAAACGTGTTGTTAGAGAATCCCATAACTTTATTGATCCATTGATGAAACTGTTCAATTTATTATTCAACCATTAAAATAATCATAGAAGTTAATGGATACTAAAATGAACATAAAATGAATGGTGCTATTCCCAAAGTCCTATCATTTCCAAGAATTTTATTATATATATACACACACACATGTATATCATATCCTACTAAATTTGTTCATGCTGTAATTGCTAAGTAATTGTTGTGTTATTATCATCTATATGTTATCATACGCCATATTATTATCCAATCCTGTCAAAATTTATTAATATCATAATTACTAAGTAATTGTTGGAGTGAATCTCTATATTTCTATTGACATAAAACTAGAGTGCCCTAAGTCCTACTTTTATAGTATTGTCACATCTTAACAAACACATGACCCTTTACTTGAGCTATGACATGGCCACTACTCAATAAACAAAAGTGCACCCATTAAATGAAAGAAGACAAATAGAGAAGGTGAAAAACAAACTCTACCTTTTAAGTGTCCTAGTTCCTAGTGGAACACCATTGATGACATCTTAATAGGCACATGACCTTTTTTGGGCTAAAACTTTTCGACCACTCTTTAAATAATAATACACCAATTTTGATACCTATTCTTGAAATAGGTCAATTATTTAAATCTTTGAATCCTCCACCTTTTCTTCTTTCATAAAGGGAAGGTTTTGCAAAGTAGTCCATAATTAGCATTATGTAGAGCCATTATTAGAGGCTAAGCTAGATCTTGCCAATCTTCTATAATATTATGATGTTACAACTAAAATTCTTTGATCATCATTCTTGCTAAGTAAGTTCTTAATTTTTCATAATCTTAAGCAACCAGATTATAACTATTCAATTCAAATATGGAAAATAGCCGACTTAAATTTATCATTTCACTTAATTTATAATGAAAAAAAAAATATTTGTGAAATCAAGTTGGATTTTATTTATGCTAGTCTTGTAAAATGCAATATAAAACAGTAACCAGTTGATAACTTCAACATTCTTTTGATCAAGCAAAACTTAGGACAATTGTAAACCATACATTTAATTCTTTATTTTTCTACCTCCAATGACCACAGCGAGAAGAGAAATTCTACCTGTATTATTATTATTATGCTCAATTCGGTTTTTACATTGCATTGCTAGGCTTATTTTATGGGTCTCGGAACTTTAGATATGAACCCTACAAAATTAATGGCCACAGTCACAAATACATCGCCATAATACTTAAAAAAAAAAAAAAAAAAATTACATTTATAATATCAAACTTACTCAATCACACGAAAATAAATTATAAAACGTTATTTTCATCATCATCATCTTCAAAATTCCAAGACAACATAGTCAAGAAAATATGGACCTTTAAAGCCTTCGAGGGCTCTCTTAATAAAATTTCAAACATTTCTTCACAATAATTCCTCACACATTTGATGCTAATTAAGATCAGGTTCCTCGAAGAATGCAAAAGAAACATTAAAAACAAGAAGAAGAAGACGTCCAAAGCTAAAAAGACCAAGGTCCGATTATTAGGACAGCAACACAAGCAAGCCAAAGCTGTGGCTGGACAACTAGGACATAGCAAAAGAGAAACAAAACCTATAAAGTTTTATATTAAGTTGGATCATGTTAGCCTTTCTTCACTTGATTCCAAAGTATATTCTTCCTTCTAAAATTTCGCCACCATACGAGGCAAAATTAATGAAATGGAACTGAGTTATCCAATCCATTTTCAATCCCATTCTCCTGAAGGCCATTGGATGCTCTAAGATGCTGCATAAGAAGAGAGTATACAATGATCACTTCACATGCCCACATGAAATATTATTCAGGTTAACAGGGGCATTTTGAATGAACAAGCAAATCATTTGGCAAAATAATTACTTCCAATATAGGTCCTATATTTCCAAATAATACACAAAGCTGCTAACAATCAAAGATTTGGAATCGTAATTCAATTCGAGACCTACTTGGTGCTAAGCTAGATGGTTGAAATACAATATACACATGTTGGGTGCAAATTATAATAAACATTCGAGGATAATCATAAAAATAAATATGTAATGGAGACGGGAGAGAGTAGCCACAAATTATCTCATAATATATTGAACATGGGGGGTATTACAAATGAAGGACTTGGAGTCCTTTTATAATATCTAATGACGGTTACAAGAAGTCTCCAAAAAATAAGATTGTGTGCAAAACAAAGTTTGAAAAGTCAACTAAGCATGTTCAAGACAATGAAACTCCAGCTCATGAATTGGATGAAAGACAACTCCAGAACCATGCAAGCCGCCACAAATTTGCCGCCATTGATTGCTTCAACGTGAGCAAATTCTCAGCAAGAGTTAACATTGCAAATTAATATTTTAACACCCCTCTTAATTTGCAATTTTATAACTTCTTCTAAATTGCTCAAATTTTTCTGCTGGTACAGCTTTTGTAAATATATCTCCGAGTTGCTCCTTTGTGTTGATAAATTCAAGTTGAACTTCTCCATCTTGTACCAAATTCCTTATGTAATGATGTCGCAACTCGATATGTTTTGTCCTTCCATGAAATACTGGATTCTTCGTCATGGCAATAGTGACATATTATCACAATAGATAATTGTAGGGGCTTCTTGGCATTGATTTAAATCTGCCAAAATTCTTCTTAGCCATACGCTTCACATGCTGCATCTGTGGCTGCTATATATTCTGCTTCAGATGATGATAATGATACTGTCTTTTGTTTCTTTGATGACCAAGATATAATATTTGATCCCAAAGAAAATACATATCCAGATGTACTTTTCGATCATCAATTGATCCAGCCCAGTCACTATCTGTATATCCAACAAGCTTGAATTCTTTTTCTTTCACATAATGAATACCATAATTTTTTGTACCTTGCAAATATCGCAATATTCTCTTGGCTGCTGCATAATGTAGCTTGCTTGGATTTTGCATAAATCTGAAATCAAACTAACGGGTAAACAATATCTGGCCTTGTGTTTGTAGGTAAATCAATGACCCAACTAAACTTCTATACATCTTCCATCAACTTTTGGTGCTCCATCTTCCATCTGCAATTTCTCATTTGTTGCAAGCGGAGTAGTAATCGGCTTGCAATTGTTCATTTGATATTTTCAAAAATCATCCAAATATTTTTCTTGAGAAATAAATATTTCTCCTTTGGATTGATGAACTTGAATTCCAAGAAAATATTTCATAAGACCCAATCAGTCATCTCATATTCTTTCATCATTGTCATCTTAAATCATCTAACATGGATTGACTTGTACCTGTATAGATCAAGTCATCCACATATAAACACAATAAGGAAATCATGTACCTTTTTTTGATGTAAAGTGAAGGTTCACTTTGACTCCTTTGAAAACCATTTTTCTGGAAATAGCTATCAATTTTGCTATTCCATGCTCGTGGTGCTTGTTTCAATCCATATAACGCCTTGTGTAGGCGATACTTTATCTTCTTTGCCTTTGATAATATATCCTTCAGGCTGTTCTACATATACCTCCTCTTGCAATTCTCCATTTAAAATGCTGATTTGACATCCAATTGATATATTGGCAATTCTAATTGAGCTGCTAATGCAAGAACAATTCTAATTGTCTCCATCCGTGCAACTGGTGCAAATGTTTCATTAAAATCAATACCTGGTTGCTGTGAATATCCTTTTGCAACAAGACGAGCTTTATGCTTTTGTATTGAACCATCTTCTCTATATTTGGTCTTGTAGACCCATTTTAATCCAATAACTTCCTTATCTTTTGGAAGATCAACAAGCTCCCAAGTATGATTCTTTTCAATGTTGCAATCTCATCATCCATGGCCTTTCTCCAAATTTCCTCTTTTGCAGCTTCTTCATATTTTTGTGGTTCACAGTGAAAAATGCAAATTCACAAGATTCATAAATATCACGCAAAGAACGTACCTTTCTTTTGGACTTTCTGATTCTGGATAAAATTCTTGTGAACCTTGTGGTGTTGATGTGTTAGGAGTATCATGATCTGAATTGGATTGAGGATCTGGCTGTATTACATTAGATCCTGGAGGCATAATTCTTTCAACAATAGGAGATTTTTCTTTCCAATCCCATGTACCATCTTCATCAAATATAACATCTCTTGAAAATTAATTCATTTTTCACTGGATTGAAAAGGCGATATCCTTTAGATTCATCACTATAACCAGTGAAAATATATTTTTCTCCTTTCTCATCAAATTTTTCTCTCTTTTGTGATGGAATGAGAGAATATGCCAGACATTCAAAAATCTTCATATGATTAACTGGAGGCTTCCTTTTATACCAAGCTTGATAAGGCGTCTTATTGAGCACTGCTTTTGTAGGTGATCTATTCAATATATAGACAGCAGTATTTACTGCTTCAGCCCAATAGCTATTTGGAAGACCCTTTTGAGTTAACATGCTTCTAGCCATCTCTACTATAGTACGATTCTTCCTTTCTGCAACGCCATTTTGTTGAGGAGTATGTCGTACAGTCAGCTGCCTTTTGATTCCAACATCTTTGCAATAATTTTGGAATTCATGTGATGTATATTCACCTCCACGATCAGTTCTCAAAATTTTCAACTTGTATCCACTTTGCCTTTCTACCATAGCTTTAAAATTAAGGAAAGTGGAAAATGCTTCTGACTTTTGTTTTAGGAAATATATCCACATCATTCTTGTATAATCATCAACAAACAGAATAAAATACCTATTACCATTCAAGGATGGTGTTCTTGTTGGTCCAAATATATCAGAATGAACCAATTCCAATGGAGCTTTAGCTCTATAAGATTGCTTTGGAAATGGCAACCGATGCATTTTCCCATATACACATCCTTCAGATACTTTTCAAAGACATGAAATATTTGGCAAACCAATAACCATATTTTTCTTTTTCAACAAACGAAGTCCCTTAAAATTTAGATGGCCATATCTCAAATGCCACAAGTGTGATTCATCATTTTTCACACTTTGCAAAGCATATTCTTCATTAAGAGGTATTGATAAAGGAAAAACTTTATTCATGCTCATCTTGACCTTTGCAACAATACAATTCTTCTTCTTATCAGTAATAATGCATTCGCCATTATCAAAATTCACCATATAACCTCTTTGTAATAATTGGCCAACACTTAATAAATTTTGAGTCAATTTAGGGACATAATAAACATCATAAATCAATTTGGAGTTACCTTGCTTTGTATTGACAGCAATAGCTCCTTTTCCCATAATTTCATGACTCTTGCCATCTCCAAGCCTTACTTCAGATTTGAATTTATCATCAAACTCAACAAATAGCTCCTTATTCCCAGTCAAGTGATTGCTACATCCACTATCAACATACCAAATATTCTCAAATGATTGTTGAGCATTCATGCAAGAATAAAATACCTGTTTATCTTGATTTTCCTCAGAAAAATTGGCATTCTTGTCATCCTCTCGATCTTTGTAATAACAATCCCTTTCAGAATGATTGGGATTTCTACATCTTTTGCATTTGAACCGACAATCCTTGGATTCATGGCCAAATTTATTGCATATTCGGCATTGAGATGTATTGCTTCTCATGTTGAATTCTCTTCCTCTACCATGACCTCGGGAATTCTGGTATCTACCACGTCCATGTGTAGAGTTCGATGAACTTCCATAATTACTTCCATATCTATCTTGCCAACTTTTTTGTTGCCTATTGATATTAACCTTCGAATGGAAGGCTTGCTCTAAATTTTGAGTAGAAAATCTACTCAAACGCTTTTCATGGCTTCTAATGATCCCATAAGTTCATCCAAAGATAATTTTGATAAATCTTTAGATTCTCAATAACAGCAACAATATGCTCAAATTTTGCTGGCAAACTTCTCAAAACTTTTTCAACAATTCTCTTATCTGGAATTGTATCTCTATAGCCTCTAATTTGATTAATAATAATTGTAACTCTTGAGAAGAATTCTTGCACCTCCTCATTATCTTTCATAAATAAATTATCAAACTCTCTCCATAGATTCTGGAGTTTGATAGATATAACTTTATCATGGCCTCCATATTGCTTTCTTAAAATCTCCCAGGCATCATGTGATGTGGTTGCACCCATAATTCGTGGTAATATTGATTGACTAACCCCTTGTTTTATGAAAGACAATGCTTTGGCATCTTTCATAGCATTTTCTTTATGCTCTTTTTGTTGAGGTACTGTCCAGGTTGCTTTTACCTCTGGACTAGCAATAACGGTTTCATAACCTTCCTCAACAATTTCCCACAAATCTTGTGAGATAAATAATGTCTTCATCATCGTGCTCCAATATCATATTTTTCTCCAACAAACATAGGAATACCTTGTTGGGAAAAATTAAATGTGCATATTGCTTTGATGCCATTGTAACAATTTGTGTGTATAGTGTTTAAGTGTTTGGATATGTGTATAGGGGTCTGGCTCTGATACCAAAAATATGTTGGGTGCAATTATAATAAACATTCGAGGATAATCATAAAAATAAATATGTAATGGAGACGGGAGAGAGTAGCCACAAATTATCTCATAATATATTGAACATGGGGGGTATTACAAATGAAGGACTTGGAGTCCTTTTATAATATCTAATGACGGTTACAAGAAGTCTCCAGAAAATAAGATTGTGTGCAAAACAAAGTTTGAAAAGTCAACTAAGCATGTTCAAGACAATGAAACTCCAGCTCATGAATTGGATGAAAGACAACTCCAGAACCATGCAAGCCGCCACAAATTTGCCGCCATTGATTGCTTCAACGTGAAGCAAATTCTCAGCAAGAGTTAACATTGCAAATTAATATTTTAACAACACATTGGGTGTAGAAAAAATAATGCATGAAAAATTCACTTGAGCATGATATATTCCATTCTCATCTCATTCATGGTTTAGGATAGATTCGCAGGTGCCCTAATCAATTTGAGGCAAAGCAAATTTAACATTGTGTATATTACAACAAAAAGCATTGCAAGAACTATATAACCATAGATTTGAACTTAGATTCCAATTTTAATATGTTGAGATAACGATGGACAGAATAACTTTGTCTAGCATTCTTACCTTGGCTTTAAATGATTTGATGACTGACAAAAATATCTTGTCTCCAGCTACTAGTCTTAATTTGTCAATCAGATCATGCCGAGACATCCTCCTTTCCTATGGAGCAAAGTTCAGTAAATGAAGTTAACTAACTACAAGTCTTAAGATGCAATGTTAACTAAGCAAAGAAATTAAAAAATATGTTACTCCAAAATTCTAACCTTATAGTCGTTGTAACACCTGTTGATCAATCAAATTGCATCGGGAGGCAAGACCTTTGACAGCTCAGAGAATAATTTGAAGAAGGGCACCGACGGGGAACACGGACTTAGAGCATCGACTTCCAAAAATCCCACACATACACGCACACATAAAAGAAGCCATTAGAAAAATAAAACTTAATAAGGTTAGATGATGTCTAATTAATCTCAAATGGGCAATTTAGATTTACTACCTTCCAAACAACATGAGTGTTCATATGAGTGCTCCAAACCATATACTTTCTTGGAGATAATAAGTCATCAACACCAGAATCAAACTCTTCTGAACTTGAATGGCATTGACCCGAGCCAGGATAGATCAGCTCAGATTTTCCCAGGATAACCCGACAAAGTAACAGATACCTTAGGCCATGTTTATCAATGGTTGCACGCTTAACACTGCAAAACATAAAAGACCAGTTAATGTCATTGACCATGTCAGTTCACATAACATATCCAAATGTCACACAAGGCAACAATGGAACAGTAAACAAAATATAGGATTCACTAATATGTATTTCACAATTTTTAGCAAATGAAAATTCACATAACTAAATTCTTGCTTACCTTCCAAGTGGGTGTTCCACAGGTGAAAAACAAACTCCATGACCATACAAGCCGCTGTATACTGGCTTCCAGAATGACCAAAACCCAAAGACAAAACTTTAGCCAAATCCTCCTTAGACGTAGCACACCAACCACTGTGGGGGTCTTCTGTTCCAATCTCATTGCACTGTGATTCACAAGCAGCTATTGGAGTTGCCAAACATTGTGTGTATAATGGTAAAAGAAGACATATTCGCATTAGGCATGGTGCGATTAAACAACTCTTAAGGAATGGAGTAATTTCCTTAGAGTTTGTGAGATCCGAAAGAAACCTGGCAAATCCTTTAACGAAAGGATTGACTAGGAGAGTTATTCAAGAGTCTTCCAAGGGAATGGGACTTGAACCTTTGGTTTGAGTATTGTGTGGTGCACTACAGTCCATCCCTGTATTTGTGGTAATGCTTAAATCCATAGCCCTGTGTTTAGGTGGTTCTAGAAAGGACTTGAAGGATAATTGTGATGAAAAATGAGTCCAATGGACTTACTGACTTCATAGCTCTATTTATTGAGTGGTCTATAATGTGATAGACCTGATGAAGTTACCATTTAAATGAGTGTGAAGGTGGGCCGCCTTCTATGAAGAAATATAGGATTTTCTTTCTAGAGCACTCATAGAATCCAAGGTGTATGTGCAGGGCCTTTAATAGCACTTTTGTATTATCGCGGAATAGCAACATTAAGGAGTTGATATGTGTTGTGGGGGTCTCAACTTGAGCTTTTGAAAGTTCAAGATTTATTTCACTTTCATTAGTAAAGTTGTTGCCTTTTCACTACACATTAATTCAATCAAAAGATATTAATGCTTAAGTAAATAAAATTCCTTCCTTTGCCTTGTTAAAATATTAATGGAAGCTGTGTCGTGGAAACCACTGTCTGAAAGCGAAATTCTGGCACGACCATGGTGCAACCGATAACGCCGTTCCTCCCCAAGGTTAACACAGCCACCCCAGTCGCACGTGCACTCGTGAGATGGAGCTAGAATAACAACTACAATTGCCCAGAAAAGAAAAACGAGAAGAAGAAGAAAAATATTTTTTGATTCAAAATTATCTCTCCTTCTACAAGCAAAAGCAGTATATATAAAAACTGCCTTTGAAAACGTAACCAACAAAAAAAAATATCTTTTGAGAAAAATCAGGCACAATGAGGAGATCGCGCCTTTCAAATTAGAAAAATAACTGCTTGCGTTTTTGAATGATTCAAAAACAAGTTTCTTTATTGGACCAATTCAAACTCGTTTTGTCAACAAAAATCAAATTCAAAGAAATATTCTCTAAAAAGGTTGAAAGAGTGGAAGCCCCGCTCGGTCCCGGGCCGGGCCAGCGACGCGTGCATGTGGTGATTTTTCCAAAACCCACTCATGCACTCTTTTGAAACCATATAGAAAGAGAAACATAACAAAACTTAGTTTTCCAAACAATGTGGGATAATGCTTGAAAAGCATATAGTCATTCCCAACACCTCACATTAGCATTCCCTCCACATTTATGCTCCATTTCTTTAATCTAGTTTTGGAAAGCCAGCGCTTGCCTCCGCGCACCAACACTAGCATAGCAATGCTTTTGGATTGCCTCAACGCTTGTTAGTGCACCGAGTGGTCCTAATCCAGAGATAAGCTTCCTCTTGATCGATTCATAAGCTCCGTCTCCCTCAGTTAGTGAGACCTTTTGCTCAAGGAAACTAAGTGTAGGAGGACTAGGTCTTATAGTATTACTCCTGGAAATTCCGCTTTCACAGTCGGAAACATAGGATCTAGGATCAAGTGCAATGTCAATGCCCGAATCCGTGTCAGTGTTTTCCAATTGATTTTGATTCAGATGAAGGGCTTCACGAGGTAGAGTCGGTCGCCGACGTTCGTGTGCCATATTTGACCAGAAGCAAACAACTTGCGGCTGCACGAAAATATAATAAATGAAAAGGAAGAAGTAAAACTCTCTTTTTTTAAATACACAAACTTGGAAACCAAGTAAACTAAACTTGTAATCCAAATTATGAGGCAAGAATAAAAAACAAAACCACTTCATGAATCAAAAAGCAAAATAAGCCGATTATATTTCAAACTACTGATGAAACCAACAAAACACTATACATTTGTCGTGAGAATCGTATACAAGCTTATGTATGAAACTTTTGCTTGGGATAAAAAAGGGCAAAAAAAAAAAGGAATAACTATATACCTTTGTCTCTCAACTGGGTTTTAAGCTATAGGTATGCTTTAAGGAGGAACATGTATATATTAAAAAAAAGAAATTCTGAACTTTTTCTTGCGGAGAAAGGATATCATTGAAGTAGGATTGAGAACATCAAATAGCAGAAACAAGTTTGTAGGTATGAGTGCTTCTGCTCTAGCATTAATGTCTGTTTACATCGGTATTTGAATTAGTAAACTTTTTTCAAGATCAAGAAGAGGTTATATTATAAAAGAACCAACTGCCTATTTTCAAGATAGTTTCATTTAAGAAATAAATAAATAAATAAAAACAGATAGAAAAAGAAACAGTACAGCACACATTGTTTGGTATAGGAGGTTGATTTCATGGAACTATGGTGTATGTGCCTTATGTGTTCCGGATAAAAATTACTTGGTTGTTACTCTGGATTAATCAACATAGATGGAAAGTTTTAAATGTTCTTTTTTACTAGGATTTAACGGTTTGTATAAGCTGAGCTAGATTTTGAGAGATCTATTACTTTTTTAATTAAATACACATATTTAATTATTAATATTTACTCACATTAATTATTACCATCACTAATATTATATTGATTGAAAACTACTAATATTTATTGCTGAATATAAAAGCATTATTAGTTTTTAGCATCAACATAAAACGAAAATTCTAAATATTTTCTTATACTAGGATTTAGTGGTTTATGTAACACTAAGTCTTAAATTTGGAGGAACCATTTTTTGTTCAATTAAAAATACATATTTAGTTATTAATGTTAACATATTTTACTTATTACTAGTTGAAAATCCACAATCATAGAATCAATTATCAAACCTTAAATCTAATTTATAAAAATAGTTGTTGTATTAAGAGGAAATTTTACCTATAAAAATAAATTGGAATTGTATTCATTACCAGCACGGGTCCTATATTGATTGAAATTCCAAATCACAAATTTAGATGTCAAACCCTAATATAATATGTAAGGCTAGATTGTAATGATATTTGGTATCATCACTAATATTATATTGGCTGAAAATTCACAATGACATACTCAGTTGTAAAATCCTTAAATCCAACTTATAAAATAAATAATATAATGGCCAAAATCTGAGCTGTAAAGATGAGCAGCTATTGTCTTTATTACCATCAGCAATCATAGACTCATTTGAGAAACCTTACATTAAAGATAAATGCCATACTAGTTGAAAATCTGACCCGTAAAGATAAATTGATGATGTATTCATTACTATCACTAATCTTATATTGATTGAAATTCTGAAATCCCAGACTCAATGTCAAACTCTAATCTACTTTGTAAAGATAGATTTTAATTATATTTTGTACCATAACTTGTATTATATTAGCTAAAAATTCACAATCATGGACTCAGTTGTGACCCTAAATCACATTTATAAACATAAAATGCTATATTGTATGGAAACCTAACTTGTAAAGATAAATTGCTATTGTATAAATTAGCATCACTAATAGTATGTTGATTAAAATTTCGAAATCACATACTCATATTTCAAACTATAATTTGGTTTGTAAAAATTGATTTTAATAATATTTAGTACCATCGTAATATTTATTTTAGTTGAAAATTCACAATCACTTATTTAGTTGTTGTGAAACCTTTTTATCTAACTTATAAAGACAAATTGCTGTATTGATTGGAAATCTGACATGTGAAGATGAATGTAAACTTTACTTATAGTATGTTGATTGAAATTCCAAAATCACAGTGGTCAAACTCATATTTATTACCATCGATAATATTAATACTTATTTTTAGGTTTTTATAAAATTTTACATTTAAAATTTGAAAAGTGCAAATATTTTTTCCTTGATAAAAGTTATTATGTGAAAGCTCTATTATATGATTCTTTTTTATAATTTTTAAGGTTGTATTATTTCTAAATAATAAATAAAAATTTTATAAATCATCAAAAATTTGATGCTAAGTTTTATCTATTTATAAAATAAAAGTACCTATCTTAGATATATTCTCCGTCTACTTAAGATGGATGGATAAAAAATCTATCGTTTATGACTATTAATGGTATATTTCAAAAATAAATAAATAATCAAGGGCCCTTTTTTTGGTCCAAATTGTTTTCCAGTGGAGAGCAGCTGTTTTATTTAAACGCTGAACTGGGCACAATTGGGTAAGGATCGCTGACAATGAGAAACATGCGAACTGAAGTTACCATAATGCCATCCAACATGTTAAGAATTACAATTACTATTCAATTGACATTCATTGATGATATCCTAATGTCACATCGTAGCATTTTGTTTCGGAAATTGCAATTGGCAGGTGAAACGTGTTGGTAAAATAAAGTTACGTTTTCATGTAGAAGGCTAATGGGATAAGAAATTTCTTGATATCCGGTAGATGGTTATATTTGCAAGCATCCAGCCAATATTAGACAAATTTTCAAAAAAGTGTTATGGCTGCTTTACTAGTTTCTAATAAAAATAACTATTCTTTATTAACAAAAAGAAATTATTATAGAATTATTATTGCTTTTAAAAGTGATCCCTTTTCCTTTATATATAATAATTTTCATATTTATTATGTGTTACAATAACTAATTATCAAGTGGTGGCTTGAAATAAGAATATATTGTTATTGTTTTTAGATGTTTCTTGTTTATTACTTATATTGAAATTAAATAAAAAAAACTATTTTTACTCACTGCATCTTTTTCTTTATTGATTCAAACAAGGAAAAAACTTAAAACATGATCCATTTCATTAAAAGATGAGCTTAGTTGGTATAATGGTTTTAATGTTATTTCTTTATCTATTTTACTCACCAAACCTCAAAGATAAGCTTAGTACCTATAATGGTTTTCACGTTATTTCTTTATTTTATTCTATCCATCAAACCTCAATTTAATGTTTAAAAGAAATTGGAAAAAAAAAAAAAGAAAGGAAATAGTGTGTCCCAGCCCGTTAATAATTCCTCGAAGTATTCCAAAACAATTTTTTTTACTTTCTAATTTATTTGATGTCCATGCTGTCATTTCTCTATTTCCGTACAACACTGCAACGAGGAAAAAAATTATTAGTATATTTTAAATTTTGGTTCCATAAAATGAAATTTTCAACATCGCTCCTTTGGCCTCTGGGCGAGAGAAAAAAAAAAAAAAAAAAAAAAAATCCCACCCCGAAAGTTATTGTCTACTGATCCAACCCTTTTATATCTATATCAAATTTTTTTTTTTCAAATTAATAATTCTAGTTGTGTTTTATTAACTTAAAGTGCTTAATATGGGGTTGTTGCGATCCTCTATATCATAATTTCGCTTTAAAAATGCTATAAGTGGGAAGCATACATGGCTATATCTATGACTACTCGTATCATTAAAACAACTTCAAAAGGACTTTATTTTCTTCATTTTTAAATACCTTTGAGCTAGAGAGAGGTTTTCCGTTTTTGTGTTCCATCATGTGAGTATTGCATGCTTTTGCACAATGATCTTAAAAGAACCTTAAATTTAATGATAAACATTGTGACTAGAAAAAAACTGTGGAAGGAAACCCGACACTAGCATACCAGTGCTTTTGATATTATATTGAGTGAAAATTTGCAACCATAGACTAAGTTGTCAAACCTTAAAAATAACTTATAAGGGCTTGTTGGGATAGTTGATTTTGATTTGATTTCTGTTTCATTTTCAAACTGAATTGATGCTAAATTGATACAGATATAATACCGATAAAAAACTAATAGTTTTACTCATAAACTGACTAAACTAAGCCAATGTTGATCCAATACTAATATGATACTGATAAGTTATCGATACAGATGAAATTTGATATCCAAATGGGTAAATGTAAATGTAATATTGGTTGGAAATCTAATCGGTGAAGATAAATTGAAATTGTATTTATTATCATCACTAACACTATATTGATTGAAATTCCTGAATGACATATTTAAATGTCAAAATTGCAATATGATTTATGAAGATACGTTGTAATTATATGATTACCATCATTAAAATTATATCAGTCGAAAAAATGCAATCACGGACTCTGTTGTCAAACCTTAAATCCAATTTATAAGATAAATGTCATATCGGCTGGAAATATCACCTATAAAGATAAATTGGAGTCGTATTCAATGTCATCACTAACATTATATTGCTAGAAATTCTGGAATCACAAACTCATATGTTAAAATTGTAATATGATTAGTATAGGTAGATTATAATTATATTTATTGCCATCGCTAAAATTACATTGGATGGAAATTTGCAATCTCGAACTCAGTCGTCAAACCTTCAATATGACTTATAAAGAAAAATATTTAACATCTTGATATATAATTCTTTTATAATTTTTTTAGGATTTATATTTTGATGGATTACCTCTAAATAATAAATGAAACTTTTACAAGTCCCTTATATTCATATATCAAATTTCATCTAATCGGCTTTGAAGTTTTTTGAAAATTAGAAAAAATAAATAAATCCCTTACAAGTGATAAGCAATATTATATAATCTATATTAATTAGTGAATAAAAATTTGGGTGACATGTTTAAAACTACCAAGTCAAATTCCTCTAAATGGAAATTAATTGATGATCCAAAGCTATGTATGAGTAACAATTCTAATTTATAGGTTTTTATATTATTTTACAATTAAAATTTGAAAAGTAAACATTTTCTTTTTCTTGATAAATGGTATAATATTTAAAACACTATTATATGATTATTTTCTTTTTATAATTTTCTTTTTCTTTGGCCAAAAATTTTATAATTTTCAACGGTTCATATATTGATGTATTACCTCTAAATCACAAATAAAACTTTTACAAATCATTAGCAATTTGATCATAAGTTTTATGTGAAGGAATATCATAAAAAAGAATTTAGGAAACTTTTTTGTGCAAATTCGTTTCCAATAGAACATATATTTATTATTGTTTATGGCAAGATATGTTCACTACATTAAAAAGGACCCACGACTAACTTAAGCATCAAAGTAAATATATTGGATAACCTCTGATACATCACTAACTAATTTCTGTGTTTGTAGGTCTACAACTCTACTAGCAAATGAGTACCTACAACATATATAATAGAAATAAATTACAAACACCTGATTTTGAAACCCATACAAAAAAGTAAATAGGGATGCAATCAGGTCGGGTTTGGGACAGGTCATGTAAACCCGAACCCGATTAGTTATAGGGGCACCTAAAACCCGAGAAAAACCCTATAAGGTTTTTCCCATCATTCCCAAAACTCGACCTAATAGGGTTTTTGCAAACCTGATTCCTAACCTATCTCGACCCGATTAGATTATTATTATTTTTTCTTTTATTGTAATGATGTAATTTCAACAATAAAACATAAATTATATAACACATTATAATCTATATAAGAAATTTTTAAAAATTAGATATAAAAATTCATTTAATATGGAAATGAAATTATGAAATTTGTAATCAATTATGTGTACACATATTACTAATTTTTGAAATTTTATTATATATTTATGTTGGATCGGGTTTTTCCATCGGGTTATATATATGACCCGAAACCCTATAGAGTTTTAGTATGATGCCCAGAACCAACCCCGAAATCTTATAGGATTTTTAGCAGGTCGAATAGGTTGGGTACCTTATAATAACCCGCCTATTTGCATCCCTAAAAGTAAATGACATTGTAAAAGAAAAAGTTCATTAAAACAACCAATGACGATCAAAGTTCAATCACAGCAACCCTCCAACGTGCTCCCGCAAACTCTACATCCTCCTTCCCTATCTTTTTAAAATGAAAACTTTGCAAAAGGCGTTTTCCTAGGGGCCTCTAATGTTCCTTCTTTATTCTATGTTTTTGCCTTTGCTTTGCATGGTTGGATTCCTCCAAATTTTTTACTAAGCTCTTCTATTTTTTTAGTGGAGGATAAATGCTTGCATTTTGTTTGTGCTCTGCACCTTTTGGTTGTTTTAATTAGTATTTTCCTACCAAATAATAAAATAATAGCAGCTTCTAGATTATAACTTGTAAATATTACAAAAAAAAAGAAAAAAAAATACGTGTGTGACAATTCAAGATGATGGAATTAATGCTATGCAAAAAAAGAGGAAAACAAAGTCAACCAAAATGTTGGGTATAATTGATTGTTTCTAGTTTCCCCAATCACCCACTAAAATGAACAAGAAAAGATAATTTTACATTTCATCATTTCAAGTCCAAATTCCCCATATTACTCCTCCAAAAATTCTTAGAATAATAATTTTTCTTTTATACTTGTCCATGTGAATTGAATGTTAAAATTTGATGAGCCATTGCAAGAAAAACTTGGGTCAAGTCTTGTACGGAAGACTTATAAGGAAAATGCAAAATCTACCGTTAGATCTTATATAAAGTTGTAGATTTGTTTAAAAAGTTGTAGGTATGATAGGTTAAAAAATGTGGTAGGTTGTATATAAAAATTATAGATGGTAGATTGAAAAAGTGGTTGGTGTGATAGGTCAGTAACTTGACCCAAATAGGTCCATACATTGTAAACCTCAAACTAAGGATACTTCTCTCTTTTAAGCAATAAGTCGTTTTTAAAATATTGAGGCTTAAACATTGGTAGCCTTTTTTAAATTGAAACCATATGTTTGATTTTTTTTCTATTTATATCATCATTCATTAATGTTTTACAAATTTACAGTCATTTTGTCAAGTTAGCTAAATATTCGTCAAGAGTTGCGTCTTTATTTTTTATACATGTGTGGTAATTAATTCGATATAGTAACATTATTAAATATATTCAGTTAAACAACAGCATAAAACAATCAAATTATAAGAGAGAGAAAAGAAAAGGATTCACAAAACAATTAATAGATTGCATGTCATTTCTATTGTTAGATTACTCCACTTACCCATAATGGCAAACCACCACCGCAAAATATATATATATATATATATATATATATGTGGACAAGGGTATAGTTATGTGGCATAACCTAATTATAATATACCAGTAATTCATTTCATTTTTTTTGGAGTTGTTGATGCACAATTCTTATCTTATTTATGATGATAAAAAAACAAAATCCTTTTGTGATGACTAATCACCTCATAAAGCATCCAATCACTACCAAATGATTAGTGGATTAATGTATCTTAAGTGGCTAGCCACCGAATTAAAAATATAAAAGTTAATCAAAATCAAATATCATTTTTATCGGATTTGTAAATGAATCACAACTCAATTGTACCTTGACAATTGGTAGGGAGCATAAAACATTAACCATTTCGTGACCCCTTGGCTAGCCGCCCAAAGATAGGGTGGCCAACTAAAACCTAAACTTCTTATACTTTTTTTCTTTTTTTTTTATTATTTTTCATATAATATATATGAAAATATATTAATTAATTAGATTAACTATTATAAGTACTTCAAACCACGAATTCAATAAGCTTACTGATTGTAGATCCGAAATCGCTTTCCCGAACATAATGCAATTACGATTTCGAGAATAATGAGAAGAGACGACCACCTTTTTTCTTGATTTCCATTTAATCGGTATAATTTCAATCCCAGAGCCGCGAGTCTCCTAATAATAATGATTAAGTTATCTTCTTCTCTAGAACTAAACATCCAATTCTATAGTTGCAATCCCTAAATCCATCGCTGTAGGTTGGATAATTTTATCCGCGAGTAATACCTTTTTATTTAAATCACTAATTTTTTTTCCCATCTTTCTTCTAAATATATATAATATATTTAAGGTTTTCTTTATTATTTACTACGGACCATATAGTTGGTCCCAAAGTCCAATAGATTTCTAGCCAGAACATCCTAACATCCATAGTTCTCATATCCTCTTAGAATCTAACCGAAAAATCTGGAACCATGAAGTTTTTGGATCGATTCGCTAGAGGAAAGATGAACTCCTTCATTCTTTAAAATTAAATGAAAATTTGTTTTTAAAATCTCCTCCCCAAATTCATCTAAACATCTCCTTAGTTAAGCAACAGATTGAAGAAGTTATAAAAAATGAGGAACTTCCTTTGACTGCTAAGGCTAGGTCCAAATGGATCATTAGTGGAGAAAGAAACTCGAATTCTTTTGTACCAAAGCCATGACTAGAAGAGCCAAGTCACGGATATGGGGTCTTTTTAATGATAAAAAAGATTTGATCTCTTATCCCCAAGACAGAAAATTCAATCATCAACTTCTAATCTAAACTTTTCAGTACTAATAAAAATCTAGTTAGTATCCACATTAAGTTTGAAAGCTTGGGAGGTCATAAGTGCTAGTGATGTGCCTTAGGCCACATGGATTATATATCATTTGAATATTTATTATCTTTATAATATAAGTTATTTCCTTTATCAAATTTATTATTGGCCTTTTTACTTTGATGAAATGATTCCATAAATAAATTAGTTATTCCTTATGTCATTAAAGTATGTGCCTTTATTAGTAAAACCATAAGGCAAGAATGACTTTTTTCTTAATTATCCCTAATCGTTCATTATATAGAATAATAATGAATTAATACTAGTATGTTAGCTGAATGATGATCATGTTTTACTGATTATGGATATAAGATATCGATTCGGCACATAGTTACAAGCTGAATGATGATCATGTTTTACTGATTATGGATATAAGATATCGATTCGGCACATAGTTACATGTAAGAGTACATTGTATTGGAATGACCAAATATGATAGTACTATATAGATCAAATATGATAAGTATTTCTCATTACAGTGTTATTTTAGTCATTGGACCTGATGACACCATGGATTCCTATAGATAATAATCCTAAAACATTGAAAAATGAAGCAAAGCAAGTTAAAAAAAAAAAAAAGAAAGACCTCTTTCTTTAATTTTTTTATTCTTTGCGTCCAGGATTACGTCCTGGATCATTAGATCGGAATCCAAAGATGAAGAGAGAAACAAAGAATATCATTACTGTGTAAACAAAGAGTTTCGTATTTTAATTCAATTTTTTATCATCTTTAATCAAGTGATTATAAGACTATACTTGGACATGGAATAAGTTATGTGGAGAAATGTGAGTGTTCGTCAAGGAATTTGTTCCTCTCATTAATTTGAGAGATATACCTTTTGGCCCTCTTGATGAGTAAGATTAAGGAATGTATGACCGTATTAGAATGATGTCATGCCCCAAGAGGTACCCTACATGTGGCAGTCCGTCGTACACAATACCAAAGCCTAAGAATGACTCCCTCAGTCATGCAAAGGCTTCCATATCATGTACAAGGCGTACATCACAACCAATGGAATGCATAGGAGTAGCGTAATTTACATTGATAACGATTAAGTAACAAGGCAAGGCAAATACTTATCAAAAAATACAAGCATGGTTGATTACAATTCTTAGGGGTATACCCTGCTATTGTCTTCAAGTCAATATAAATACACTTCTTAGAAATTTCCAAAACACTAACAAAGCATATATTACATATAAGGAATCTTACAAAGTAACTTCATCCTATATTCCTATTGCCTTCATGAAAGTTTAACATTCATCCATGACTTCCTAAATTTCATGATCTTCGATTAAAGCCATGAGTATACCTGTTTCAACAAAATCTAAGAGGGTATAAACTTACAACTAGCTGCGTAAGGTATTCCTTTTCATTTGCACTATGGTTCCAAACAAGTTCATTTAAAATTTCACGCATATGCTATGCATTCAAAGTAACAATCATGTGATTACACAAATATATAGTTATCCAGAATCCATATATAGAATGGATTTACCCCTCTGTATCGAAGGTTAGGGAATTATTGATGAAGATCCGCGACCTTCTACTACTAATCCCCAGGCCTCCGCTCAAAGCATTTGGTTGGCTCGACTCTGATCCTAAAGTCACATTCCCCGAGCGATTTAGCTTCTCTAGGAAAGAACATGACCCGTGTTCTAGCACGATAACAACCAATCCAACTCTACACATAGGAGCAGTAGCCTTCCGAAAGAAATGTGACTCGACGGATGCTATGCATGAGTGTTTTATTTTTGTTAAGCCAAACCTTAATAAGGTTTATAAGGAGACGATCAATCAATTTAGCAAACAATAAGCAGTCATACAAGTAAGTAAACAAAAACACTTAAACAGGTAATTTGAAATTGCGATATTCTTAATTCTCATTTCATCACATAGGCATAGAACCACACATATATATATATATATATATATATCCCAAAATTCCCCAAACATATCCCTTTTTATCATACCAATGCTACTACTTTACAAGCACAAGCAAGTAACGAAATTAAGAGAAATAACTCACTCGTCCATTTCGCAATCTTCTTAGTCGTAGTAATCCTCGGGAAAGAAAATCTCGTATCATTCATCACCTAGACAAAAAAAATACCCAGGATGAGTATTTCATAGAAGTTCTACTTAAACTTTATAATTCTATTTCATTATGTTTGTCAAAATCGTGTAAAATGAAATTCCAACTTAAAATGGTCATAACTTCGTCATTTTAACTCGGAATTTCGCATATAAGATATTGATTTCTACCTATTTGAAAAGATCTATTCATTTCTAAGGTTATTTTGGTCATAAAGGTTGTTTGGATTCCAAAACCGTAGGATACAGATTCATTACGAAAATTTGTAGTTTTCAAAACATAAATTTGCAAACTTTTCATTATCCAAAAATACTTGCACCAAAAATGTAGATAGTAGTATAGTTGGAATAATGCTTTGAATATATATATATAGACTCATATTGTAAGCAAGATTCTAATGGTGTTATTTCAACGATTATATTTTGTTAAACAATGTCTTGCGGTGTTAAAGACTTATATCTTAACAATTTCTTTCCTAAGAATTTCATAATTTCTTGAATTATTTTTAGTATATTCTTATTTTATTTTCTAATTTCTTTTCTAAAATAAAGTTTCTCTTAGTTTTAATCTTTTACAAATTTTACTTTTAATGATAAAAGAATGAAGTTTTCAAGAGTTTTATTAAGTTGTTTTTAACTTATAATAATTTGAGTTGTGTATATTTTCTTTTAAAAAAATGACTTTGATAAACAATTCTTTTTATATTTTCATTTTCCAACTTCTTTAAAAATAAACTTTATTTTTAAAACTTAGTCTTTTAACTCTTTGACTAGTTTTATTTGGAAGGAAATCATGTCTTAATATTTGCTTAAGTTTTTGATACTATCTATTGTTTTTGAAACCTCTACTGTTTATATTCTTTTATTTCTTTAAAAATGAGTTTATCATTTATAAACCTTGGCAAACTTTTATTTTTCTAAGTGAGTTTGTAATTTAGTAAGTTGATTTTATCTCAACTTATAAAACTTAGTTTAGCTATTACTTTTGGTAAAAATTCCAACAAGTAAGCTTTTTAGGAAAAGTTTATTTAGCAAATAATTCCTATTACTGAGTTTTAATAAACTTTATGTAACTTATCATAATAAAAGAAAATGTTTATTTTGTTAGTTAACCTCTTTGAGAAAATCATCTTTATTCTTATCTAGGTAAAATCTTAGTGAGTTTGAAAAGAAGGTGAAAAAGAAAAAATTTTCCTATGAATGTGGTACAAAGTCTTGATTTGGTGACAAATATAGATATAAGAAAGGTTGGTTTTATTTCCTTTATTAAAGAAAATTCTACTTTAGATTTTTGTTGAGACAATATCATTATGATCATGCATGTACATGAGCATGTAAAATAATAAGAATATGAGAAAGATACCAAAAGCAAATAATAATAAGCAAGATAATAAAACTATCAAGTATTGGGAACCTTAGCTTCATCAAGGCATCCGAAGACTAAAATAAACTAGTCCTAAAAAGAATAAAGAAAAGAAAGAAAATGTTGTTTTGACTTGATAAGGACAAGTCTAAGACTAGAAAGACTATTCTTAAAATAGCATGAAATAAATAAATTACAAAGCATGAAAATAAATAAATAACAAGTGAGCTTATATGCTCTAAATATTATATATAAATACATAAATACATTTAGTTAGATATGAATAAGAATTTAGCATAATAACAATAATAATATGAGCAAAGTATAATAACAACACAAAAATATAGAATTAGATGTTCATGAATAAGAACAATACATAAACATTGTGTAGCTTTCATAACATTAAGTTTAGGAAACCCACATCATGGTCATGTAAAGTTACATGACATGGTAGTAAAGATATGAAAATGATTTTTTTTTACCTAAATAGAAGTCGAGGGTATTATGAATAAATGGGTTTTGTATATGAAGAAGAAGAAAACTTAGGAGTGTTTTGGGAGAGTAATGGGGAGAGTATTTGAGAGAGTTTTGAGTAAAATGAGTTGTATGAATGAATGAAAGAGGTATTTATAGAGTTTGAAGTGAAAATTAGATGTAATTAAATTAATTGCAAAAGAAAATAATTGAGAGTGAAGAGAGAGAGGGGTGGACGGCATGTAAGGGAGGAGAGAGAGAGAGAAGTGATTAAAAATTAATTTTATAAGAAAAGTGTAAGAGAAATTTAGTAATATGTGGTGTAGAATTTTTATTGGAAAAGAAAATTGTAAGAAATAGGTATGTAGGTTGTAAGAATAGGTAGTAGAAAAAGTAGAGATAGATGAATAGTAATAAATAGTAAGATAGGATTATGAATAGTAAACTAGGCAAATAAAACATCAATAGTAATAAAAATACGTGTATAACTCGTATAAAAAACAAAACCACTTCGTGAATCAAAAAGCAAAATAAACAGATTGTATTTCAAACTTTTGATGAAACAAGCAAAACACTATACATTTCTTGTGAGAACCCTATACAAGCTTATGTATGAAACTTTTGCTTGGGATAAAAAAGGAATAACCATGTACCTTTGTCTCTCAAATGGGTTCTTAAGCTATAGGTATGCTTTATGGAGGAACATGTGTGTATATATATATATATATAAAATCAAAACTTTTTCTTGTGGAGAAAGGATATCATTGAAATAGGATTGAGAACATCAAATAGCAAAAACAAGTTTGTAGGCATGAGTGCTTTTGCTCAAGCATTAATGTCTGTTTACTCTGGTATTTGAATTAATAAACTTTTTTCAAGATCAAGAAGAGGTTGTGTTATAAAAGAACCAACTGCCTCTTTTCAAGATAGTTTCCTTTAAGAAAAAAAAATAAAAAAAAAAACAGATAGAGAGAGAAACGGTACAGCACACATTGTTTGGTGTAGGAGGTTGATTTTATGGAACTATGGCATATGTGCCTTATGTGTTCCGGATAAAAATTACTTGGTTGTCACTCTGGATTAATCAACATAGATGGAAAGTTCTAAATGTTCCTTTTACTAGGATTTAACGGTTTGTATAAGCTGAGCTAAATTTTGAGAGACCTATTACTTTTTTAATTAAATACACAATTTAATTATTAATATTTACTCAAATTAATTATTACCATCACTAATATTATATTGATTGAAAACTACTAATATTTATTGCTGAATATAAAAGCATTATTAGTTTTTAGCATCAACGAAAAACGAAAATTCTAAATATTTTCTTATACTAGGATTTAGTGGTTTATGTAACACTAAGTCTTAAATTTGGAGGTACCATTATTTGTTCAGTTAAAATACATATTTAGTTATTAATGTTTACATATTTTACTTATTGCTAGTTGAAAATCCACAATCATAGAATCAATTATCAAACCTTAAATCTAATTTATAAAAATAGTTGTTATATTAAGAGGAAATCTTACCTATAAAAATAAATTGGAATTGTATTCATTACCGGTACGGGTACTATTTTGATTGAAATTATGTGAGGATAGATTGTAATGATATTTGGTATCATCACCAATATTATATTGGCTGAAAATTCACAATGATATACTCAGTCGTAAAATCTTAAATCCAACTTAGAAAAGCAACTTAGAAATTTGTCTTTATTACCATCAGCAATCACAGATTCAGTTGTGTGAAACCTTGCATTAAAGACAAATGCTATACTAGTTGAAAATATGACCAGTAAAGATAAAATGATGATGTATTCATTACTATCACTAATCTTATATTGATTGAAATTCTGAAATCCCAGACTCAATGTCAAACTCTAATCTACTTTGTAAAGATAGATTTTAATTATATTTTGTACCATAACTTGTATTATATTAGCTAAAAATTCATAATCATGGACTCAGTTGTGACCCTAAATCACATTTATAAACATAAAATTCTTTATTGTATGGAAACCTAACTTGTAAAGATAAATATCTATTGTATAAATTTCCATCACTAATAGTATGTTGATTAAAATTTCGAAATCACATACTCATATTTCAAACTATAATTTGATTTGTAAAAATAGATTTTAATAATATTTAGTACCATCGTAATATTTATTTTAGTTAAAAATTCACAATCACTTATTGAGTTGTTGTGAAACCTTTTTATCTAACTTATAAAGATAAATTGCGATATTGATTGGAAATCTGACATATAAAGATAAATGTAAGCTTTACTTATAGTATGTTGATTGAAATTCCAAAATCACAGTGTATTCAAACTCTAATTTGATTTATAAAAACAAATGGCACCTATCATTTATTACCATCGATAATATTAATATTTATTTTTAGGTTTTCATATAATTTTACATTTAAAATTTGAAAAGTGCAAATATTTTTTTCTTGATAAAAGTTATAATATGAAAACTCTATTGTATGATTTTTTTTATAATTTTTAAGGTTGTATTATCCCCAAATAATGAACAAAACTTTTACAAATCAGGAAAATTTGATACTAAATTTTATCTGTTTATGAAGCAAAAGGTAGATAGGCTCTTGATCTACCTATCTTAAGTGATCCTTCATCTACTTAAGATAGATGGATAAAAAATCTATCTCTTTTTTTTCTTTTTTTTCTGTTTATGACTATTAAAGGTAATCTCAAAAAAAAAATAAATAAATAATCAAGGGCCCTTTTTTAGTCCAAATTGTTTTCCAGTGGAGAGCAGCTGTTTTATTTAAACGCTGAACTGGGCACAATTGGGTAAGGATCGCTGACCAATGAGAAACATGCGAACTGAAGTTACCATAATGCCATCCAACATGTTAAGAATTACAATTACTATCCAATTGACATTCATTAATGATATCCTAATGTCACATCGTGGCATTCTTGTTTCGGAAATTGAAGTTGGCAGGTGAAACGTGTTGGTAAAATAAAGTTACGTTTTCATGTAGAAGGCTAATGGGATAAGAAATTTCTTGATATCCGGTAGATAGTTATATTTGCAAGCATCCAACCAATATTAGACAAATTTTCAAAAAAGTGTTATGGCTGCTTTACTAGTTTCTAATAAAAATAACTATTCTTTATTAACAAAAAAATTATTATAGAATTATTATTGCTTTTAAAAGTGATTCCTTTTCCTTTATATAATAATTTTCATATTTATTATGTGTTACAATAACTAATTATCAAGTGATGGCTTGAAATAAGAATATATTGTTATTGTTTTTAGATGTTTCTTGTTTATTACTTATATTGAAATTAAATATAATAAAAACTATTTTTACTAACTCTATGTTTTCTTTATTGATTCAAACGAGGAAAAAACTTAAAACATGATCCAGATGAGCTTAGTTGGTATAATGGTTTTAATGTTATTTTTCTATCTACTTTACTCACCAAACGTCAAAGATGAGCTTAGTACTTATAATGGTTTTAACATTATTTCTTTATTTTATTCTACCCATCAAACCTCAATTTAATGTTTAAAAGAAATTGAAAAAAAAAAAAAGGAAATAGTGTATCCTAGCCCGTTAATAATTCCTCGAAGTATTCCAAAATTTTTTTTTTTCTTTCTAATTTATTTGATGTCCACACTGTCATTTCTCAATGTCCGTACAACACTGCAACAGGGAAAAAAATACTAGTAGATTTTAAATTTTGGTTCCGTAAAATGAAAATTTCAACACCACCCCTTTGGCCTCTAGGCGAGGAAAAAAAAAAAAAAAAAAAAAGAAATCCCACCCCTAAAGTTATTGTCTACTGATCCAACCCCTTTTATGTCTATGTCAAATTATTTTTAAAAAATTAATAATTCTAGTTGTATTTTATTAACTTAAAGTTCTTAATATGGGTTTGTTGCGATCCTCTATATCATAATTTCGCTTTAAAAATGCTATAAGTGGGAAGCATACATGGCTATATCTATGACTACTTGTATCATTAAAACAACTTCAAAAGGACTTTGTTTTTTTCTTTTTTTTTTAAATACCTTTGAGCTAGAGAGAGGTTTTCCGTTTTTGTGTTCCATCATGTGAGTATTGCATGCTTTTGCACAATGATCTTAAAAGAACCTTAAATTTAATGATAAACATTGTGATTAGAAAAAAAACTGTGGAAGGAAACCCGACACTAGCATACCAGTGCTTTTGATATTATATTGAGTGAAAATTTGCAACCATAGACTAAGTTGTCAAACCTTAAAAATAACTTATAAGGGCTTGTTTGGATAGTTGATTTTGATTTTATTTCTGTTTCATTTTCAAACTGAATTGATGCTAAATCGATAGAGATATCATACCGATAAAAAAACTAACAGTTTTACTCATAAACTGACTAAACAAAACCAATGTTGATTCGATACTAATATGATACTGATAAGTTATCGATACAGATAAAAATCTGACAATCTAAATGGGTAAATGTAAATGTAATATTGGTTGGAAATCCAATCGGTGAAGATAAATTGGAATTGTATTTGTTATCAGGACTAAAACTATATTGATTGAAATTCCAGAATCACATACTTAAATGTCACAAATTGCAATATGATTTATGAAGATAAATTGTAATTATATGATTACCATCATTAAAATTATATCAGTCGAAAAAATGCAATCACAGACTCCATTGTCAAACCTTAAATCCAATTTACAAAGATAAATGTTATATCGGTTGGAAATATCACCTATAAAGATAAATTGGAAATGTATTCAATGTCATCACTAACACTATACTGCTAGAAATTCTGGAATCACAGACTCATATGTTAAAATTTTAATATGATTAGTATAAATAGATTATAATTATATATAACCATCACTAAAATTACATTGGATGGAAATTTGCAATCACGAACTCAGTTGTCAAACCTTCAATATGACTTATAAAGAAAAATATAGTGTTGGTTGGAAATCTAATCTCTAAAGATACGTTGCAATGTAGTTGTATTCATTACAATCACTAACAGTATATTGATTGAAATTCCGGAATCACATATTCAGATGTCAAACTCTAATTTGACTTATAGAAACAACTTGCAATTGTATTTATTATCTTCAATAATATTATTTCAATCGTTAAATTTTAAGGAAATAAATGCTGTAATATGATGTGTAAAGATAAAGTGTAATTGTACTCATTAGTTTTTTCCTGATTCTTACATAGGTTTAAGGAGTAATAAGGGGTTCATAGAGTGATAAGAGATAATTGATAAGTCATAGATGATAGAATTATACTTAATATATATTATTTCCGTTTGAAAGGAAATAATTTGATGATAAATAGTTAATAATATATGAATTATGAATCGTAACTTATATTTAGAAGTTTCTAACAAATTTATATTTGAAATTTTGAAAATGCAACTTTTTTCTTAATAAAAAGTAAAATATTTAACATCTTGATATATAATTTTTTTTAGTTCATATTTTGATGCATTACCTCTAAATAATAAATGAAACTTTTACAAGTCCCTTATATTCATATATCAAATTTCATCTAATCGGCTTTGAAGTTTTTTGAAAATTAGAAAAATAAATAAACCCCTTACAAGTGATAAGCAATATTATATAATCTATATTTTTTAAGTGAATAAAAATTTAGGTGACATGTTTAAAACTACCAAATCAAATTCCTCTAAATGGAAATTAATTGAAGAAGAGTTTTTCTTAAATAATAAAAGAAAAACTAAACTCTCTTTTAGAATGGATTTTGTTTCTTAGCAAGGATTTTCCCATCAAAGACTCAGAGATTTTTTTTTAATAAATTCTTTTCAAAAACTTAGACAAGCTCATCATGAATTTTTGAAGTGTTAATAATAAAGACTTTTTCAAGGATGTAGCTAACGAATACATACTTTCTTGTCAAAATGGTAAAATGAAGATTTTGTATTAAAACTTTAATGTTGATAATTCCTTACAATACAAATTTTTCATAAAACTTATTTATAAGAATTTTTATGGACTTCATAATGAACACCAAGAACTAGATAAGTTTTCAAAGTTAAGGTAAAATCCATTCACTAGTTTATAAACCCACTTAGAGAAATAAGATTGGCTAAAGAAAAGAGTTCTAAAAATGATAACCTTATTTGCTAAGGAATAGAAGCACCTAAATATGAAGAGGAAATATACATGTAACACAACATGAGACATTAAAGACTATCAATAACATAGGAAAAATTTTTGAAAACTCTATTTTTCAATCACTAGAAATAAAATTCATAGATACCTCAAAGAACCAAATCTTCTTTGGAAAATTAATTTACTATTGATGAATTAGGAAATAAAAATATAAAAAGAAAACACTTATTTATAATAACCCAATAATTTATAGTTTCTGTTCTAACCACTTAAAGAAAAATTTGTCAAAATCCAATTTTTCAATCCCATAAGAGAAGTTGTTTTATGAAAAATAATTGTCAAGACAACACCAATAGCATCATGCATAACATATGAGTCTCTTTACATATCAAAAAGATTTTTCCAACCATATACATATCTATATTTTTGCTTAAAGATTTTTGGGGGAAGAAAAGTTTGAAAAATTGTATTGTCAATGGTTGGAAAATTTGTGATGATTCTGTACCGAACCATTTTGGAACCCAAATGACTTTTTATGATAAAAAAAAACCTTAGAAATAGATAGATCTTTTCGAGTAGATAGAAAACAACATATAATATGTGAAATTCTAAATTAAAATGAGCAAGTTATGGCCATTTTAAGTTGGAATTTCCACAAATCCGAATTTCACCACAAGTAGAAGATAGAGTTAGAAAATTTAAGTAGAAATTTTATGAAATACTCATTTTGGGTATTTCTTTTGCCTAGGAACTAAGGAGGACGAGACACATTATCCCAAAGAATACTTTGACAAGGGGAGCTATCATCAAGTCATGACCGAGTGATTTTACTTCTCTTATTTTTCATACTCATGATTGTGCTTGTAGTTTAATAGCACTAGAAATAAGAAAAAGATAAAATGAAAAAGTTCATTTGATTCATAATGATTGGCGAACTCATGTTAAGCATATCGAGTCTTGAATTGTCTATAATATATTGTATGCTTTACTACCATATTGAAGTGTTTGAAAATAGTATGATCACCCTCAAGATAATGTAACCAAATACTAGACTCTTAATAAAATTGAATTATGCACTTCACGAATCAAGTCACATTGCATTCGCTATTATATACTTAGTAGGACAGAATCTGCATGTGGCGAGTAGTAACCGGTAAGATCTACATGTGTTTTGTGGCTAATAGCAGCCGATAAGAACTATAAAATTTATTTGTTGACTGTAATTGGTCGGTATACCCAACCCCAAATGAAGGACGTAAGTTCATTCAATATATGGTTCCCAAAAAACAATATGTATTGTATGCTCATGTGTTTGTTGCAACTCTCTCACCACTCTTACAAGGGAATATGATATCTTTGAGAAGGAAAAGTGGAATTTGAGTTGTTTTGATTTAGATGGAAGTGGGAATTTAATTTGTATATTTGTTTGGCTCCTAAAAGGAAAGAAAATAAAAGGTGGTTTCTTCCGGGTTGGGATAGTGGGGTTTGGGGTTTTGATGAAGTGGGGCAAACGCAGAGCATGTAGTGATGATAGCCACTCCAAGCCGTTGGATTGGACGGCATAAAGGGCAGTAAGCGTCTTTGGATGAAAAAATGGTTGAATAGATAATACGCACTACATTCTACATGTTATATACACATGATGATTAACTCGCCAAATTATGGATGGTAGTTGTTTTAGATGTGAATTCCCCGGGAACTCGCGGCCAGCGTAGACTTTGTTATTCTCCACGTTATTGATTGTGCTTTGAGTAATCCATACGGAAAATATTAATGTTTAAAGGTGAATTTATTTAAAATATTAATATTGAAAGTGTTTAAAAAAATTAATATTTAATTATATGAGTCAAATAAGATGTTATTAACGGATTATTTATAACTCTGTTAATAGAGTTTTATCATATGATACGTGTTAAAAGCAGAAGTAATTTGTATATATTATCTTTATAAAGAAAATCCAAGTTTTGACCGTTTCAGAAGTTCAAAAAATAGAGGAAAAAAAGGAAAATATGGGTAAAAATCTGTAAAAATCTATCAAAAGCCCCAAATAAAACGCCACGAGCACCAGGTAAAATCATTACATCCTTCAAATCTAAATGTGTGTAAATCGTGACAGTAATGATTCAATGGCTGTGTGGCTCAATGGGTGCCTCTATATCTATGACTACTTGTATCACTAAAACAACTTCAAAAGGACTTTATTTTCTTCATTTTTAAATACCTTTGAGCTAGAGAGAGGTTTTCCGTTTTTGTGTTCCATCATGTGAGTATTGCATGCTTTTGCACAATGAGCTTAAAAGAACCTTAAATTTAATGATAAACATTGTGATTAGAAAAAAACTGTGGAAGGAAACCCGACACTAGCATACCAGTGCTTTTGATATTATATTGAGTGAAAATTTGCAACCATAGACTAAGTTGTCAAACCTTAAAAATAACTTATAAGGGCTTGTTTGGATAGTCGATTTTGATTTTATTTCTGTTTCATTTTCAAATTGAATTGATGCTAAATCGATACAGATATGATACCGATAAAAAACTAATAGTTTTACTTATAAATTGACTAAACTAAACCAATGTTGATCCGATACTAATATGATACTGATAAGTTATCGATACAGATAAAAATCTGACAATCTAAATGGGTAAATGTAAATGTAATATTGGTTGGAAATCCAATCGGTGAAGATAAATTGGAATTGTATTTGTCATCAGGACTAAAACTATATTGATTGAAATTCCAGAATCACATACTTAAATGTCACAAATTGCAATATGATTTATGAAGATAAATTGTAATTATATGATTACCATCATTAAAATTATATCAGTCGAAAAAATGCAATCACGGACTCTATTGTCAAACCTTAAATCCAATTTATAAAGATAAAATGTCATATCGGCTGGAAATATCACCTATAAAGATAAATTGGAGTCGTATTCAATGTCATCACTAACATTATATTGCTAGAAATTCTGGAATCACAAACTCATATGTTAAAATTGTAATACGATTAGTATAGGTAGATTATAATTATATTTATTGCCATCGCTAAAATTACATTGGATGGAAATTTACAATCACGAACTCAGTCGTCAACCCTTCAGTATGACTTATAAAGAAAAATATTTAACATCTTGATATATAATTCTTTTATAATTTTTTTAGGATTCATATTTTGATGCATTACCTGTAAATAATAAATGAAACTTTTACACGTCCCTTATATTCATATATCAAATTTCATCTAATCGGCTTTGAAGTTTTTTGAAAATTAGAAAAAATAAATAAATCCCTTACAAGTGATAAGCAATATTATATAATCTATATTATTTAAGTGAATAAAAATTTGGGTGACATGTTTAAAACTACCAAATCAAATTCCTCTAAATGAAAATTAATTGATGATCCAAAGCTATGTATGAGTAATAATTTTAATTTATAGGTTTTTATATTATTTTACAATTAAAATTTGAAAAGCAAACATTTTCTTTTTCTTGATAAATGGTATAATATTTAAAACACTATTATATGGTTCTTTTCTTTTTATAATTTTCAAGTGTTCATATATTGATGTATTACCTCTAAATAATAAATAAAACTTTTACAAATCATTAGCAATTTGATCATAAGTTTTATGTGAAGGAATATCATAAAAAAGAATTTAGGAGACTTTTTTCTGCAAATTGGTTTCCAATAGAACATATATTTATTATCTGTCTATGGCAAGATATGTTCACTACATTAAAAAGGATTTACGACTAACTTAAGCATCAAAGTAAATGTGTTTGATAACCTCCGATACATCACGAACTAATTTATGCATGTAGATCTATAACTCTATTGGTAAATGAGCACCTATGACATATATAATAGAAATAAATTACAAACACCTGACTTTGAAACCCATATAGAAAAGTAAGTAAATGACATTGTAAAAGCAAAAAATTCATTAAAATAACAAATGACGATCAAAGTTCAATACCAGCAACCCTCCAACGTGCTCCCACAAACTCTACATCCCCCTTCTCTCTGTTTTTTCAAAGAAAACTTTGCAAAAGGTGTTTCCTAGAGGCCTCCAATGTTCCTTCTTTATTTTATGTTGTTGCCTTTAGTTCACATGATCGGATTCCTCCAAATTTTTTACTAAGCTCTTCTATCCTTCTAGTGGAGGATAAATGCTTGCATTTTGTTTGTTCTCTGGACCTTTGGTTATTTTAATTAGTATTTTTCTTTTTGGAACTAGTCTTTTCTTAGTTCCAGGATATCTTGATGAAACTAAAACTCCCAACATTTGACTTTATTATTATGCTTCTTATATCTCTTTTTATCGTATTATGTAATATTTTTATCTTTCTCATAACTATATATTCATATTCATGCATAACCATATTGATATTGTCTTAACAAAAATGAAGAAGAGTTTTTCTTAAATAAAGAAAAATAAAACTAAACTCTCTTTTAGAATGAATTTTTGTTTCTTAGCAAGGATTTTCCCATCAAAGACTTAGAGATTTTTTTAATAAATTCTTTTTAAAAACATAGACAAGCTCATCATGAATTTGTGAAGTGTTAATAATAAAGATTTTTTCAAGGATGTAGCTAAACGAATACATACTTTCTTGTCAAAATGGTAACATGAAGATTTTGTATTAAAACTTTAATATTGATAGTTCCTTACTATACAAATTTTTCATAAAACTTATTTATAAGAATTTTTATGGACTTCATAATGAACACCAAGAACTAGACAAGTTTTCAAAGTTAAGGTAAAATCCATTCACTAGTTTATAAACCCACTTAGAGAAATGAGATTGGCTAAAGAAAAGAGTTTTAAAAATGATAACCTTATTTGCTAAGGAATAGAAGCACCTAAATATGAAGAGGAAATATACATGTAACACAACATGAGACATTGAAGACTATCAATAACGTAGGAAAAATTTTTGAAAACTCTATTTTCAATCACTAGAAATAAAATTCATAGATACCTCAAAGAACCAAATCTTCTTGGAAAATTAATTTACTATTGATGAATTAGGAAATAAAAATATAAAAAGAAAACACTTATTTATAATAACCCAAAATTTATAGTTTCTGTTCTAACCACTTAAAGAAAAATTTGTCAAAATCCAATTTTTCAATCCCATAAGAGAAGTTGTTTTATGAAAAATAATTATCAAGACAACACCAATAGCATCATGCATAACATATGAGTCTATTTATATATCAAAAAGATTTTTCCAACCATATACATATCTATATTTTGCTTAAAGATTTTTGGGGAAGAAAAGTTTGGAAAATTATATTGTCAATGGTTGGAAAATTTGTGATGATTCTGTACCAACCATTTTGGAACCCAAATGACTTTTTATGATAAAATAACCTTAGAAATAGATAGATCTTTTCGAGTAGATAGAAAAACAACATATAATATGCGAAATTCTAAATTAAAATGAGCAAGTTATGGCCATTTTAAGTTGAAATTTCCATAAATCCAAATTTCACCACAAATAGAAGATAGAGTTAGAAAATTTAAGTAGAAATTTTATGAAATACTCATTTTGGGTATTTCTTTTGCCTACGAACTGAGGAGGACGAGACACATTATCCCAAAGAACACTTTGACAAGGGGAGCTATCATCAAGTCATGGCCGAGTGAGTTTACTTTCCTTATTTTCCATACTCATAATTGTGCTTGTAGTTTAATAGCACTAGAAATAGGAAAAAAATAAAATGAAAAAGTTCATTTGATTCATAATGATTGGCAAACTCATGTTAAGCATATCGAGTCTTGAATTGTCTATAATATATTGTATGCTTTACTACCATATTGAAGTGTTTGAAAATTGTATGATCACCCTCAAGATAATGTAACCAAATACTAAACTCTTAATAAAGTTGAATTATGCACTTCACGAATCAAGTCACATTGCATTTGCTATTATACATTTAGTAGGACAGAATCTACATGTGGCGAGTAGTAGCCGGTAAGATCTACATGTGTTTTGTGGCTAATAGTAGCTGATAAGAACTATAAAATTTATTTTTGGCTGTATTTGGTCGGTATACCCAACCCCAAATGAAGGACGTAAATTCATTCAACATATGGTTCCCGAAAAACAATATGTATTGTATGCTCATGTGTTTATTGCATCTCATTTACTTGAATAATTAAACTTGTTTGATATCTTTTATTTCGATTATGGTAAATCGAGAATGTTCTCACTGAGCCAGTAACATTTACAACCTATAGATTTTTGTATGCGCAGGATCATTTGCTTTTGTACCCACGATCTCCATTTATCCACGTAAGTCATCTTTTGAGAGCCTTTGGGGGAAATCCAATCATGGACTAGATCAGACTTCCTTTAAAATCTTTGGTGAAGTTATTTAAGTTTTATTGTAAAGACTTAAAATTTATGATTCGATCCTTGGAAAATTCAGCGAGGGAATGCCCCTAAGGCTTTTGTAATGAACTTATGAATTATATGATGTGGGTTAATATTTAACTAGATTCTTGCATGCTTTACATTACTCGCTTAAACTACACTTCATACTAGTGTCTTTTATTATCGTGTTGTACGCCTTACATATGCTATCGAGACTTTCGCGTGGCTAATGTAGTCATTCTTAGGTCTTAATATCGTATGTGGTAGACTGCCACGTTTAAGATATTCTTTGAGACGTGATAGAAGCTATAAATATCCCTTGCCATATATCAAATAGAGTTTTTATAAGACCAATTCTCAAACTACACTTCCTACTAGTGTCTCCTATCATCGTGTTGTGCACCTTCATATGATATTGAACTTTCGCGTACCTAAGGTAATCATTCTTAAGTCTTAATATCGTATGTGGTGGACGACACATTTAGGGGATTCTTTGGGGCGTGATAGAAGCTGTAAATATTACTTGCTATATATCAAATAGAGTTTTTATAAGATTAATTCTCAAGAAAATCTCCTATGAGCTTTGTAAAGGAAAAAGACCTAACATATCTTATTTTCATCCATTTAGTACTAAATGTTACATCTTAAAAAATCGAAAAGAACAAATGGCTAAATTTGATGCTAAAAGTGATGAATGAATCTTTCTAGGTTATTCTTTGACAAGTAAGGCATATAGAGTGTTTAATAAAAGAACATTAGCCATAGAAGAATCTATACATGTTACTTTTGATGATTCATTGCCTTATTTATGCTCAAATGATGATATGGATGTTGTTTGTGCTTATTTGAATAAATTCTCTCTTGAAAATAATAACAAAGAAGATAATGAACATAAAATGGATGTTGTACATGAATATGCTAATTATGATCTTCCTAAAGAATGGAAATATGCAAAATCACATCTAAAAATCTAATCATTGACAAACATTCTAAAAAAAGTATAAACAAGATCATCTATAAGGAACATGAGTAATCATATTTTTCTATCACAACCGAGCCTAAAAATATTAAAGAAGCCTTAAAAGATAATTTAGATATATGTATGCAAGAAGAATTAAACCAATTCACAAAAAAAATGATGTTTAGAAGGTTCCTAAAACCTGATAGTAGACCTATTATTGGAATCAAAAGGGGTATATAAAACAAGCTTAATGAATCTGGTATAATAAAAAGAAAGAAGGCTAGTTTAGTTGTTAAAGGTTATAATCAAGAAGAAGCATGGATTTTGATGAGACATTTGCCTCGGTTGCTAGACTAGAAGCTATAATAATGCTTTTGGTATTTGCTGCTTTCAAGAATTTTACTCTTTTTTCAAATGGATATCAAAAGTGCTTTATTAAATGGCTTTGTAAAAGAAAAAGTCTATGTAGAGCAACCACGGGTTTTGAAAATAATGAATTCCCTGATCAAGTTTTGAATTAAACAAAGCTCTTTATGGTCTAAAAAGCTCCTAAGCTTGGTATGAAAGACTCAGTGGCTTCCTTTCAAACAATGAATTTTCAAGAAAAATTGATACTATTTGTTATTAAAAACCACAAGTCAGATATATTGATTTTGCAAATCTATTTAGATGACATTGTATTTAGAGCTACTAATATGAGTCTTATAAATGAATTTGTTAAGTCATGAAGAAAGAATTTGAAATGAGCATGATGAGAGAACTCAATTATTTTCTAGGTCTTCAAATAAAGCAATATGAAAATGGAACATTCATCAATCAATCAAAATATACAAGAGATCTATTGAAAAGGTTTAAAATAGGATAATTATAAAACGAGACCTACACTTATGAGCACAAACGTAAAATTGATAAAGATGAAAATGGGAAAAATATGTGTGAAAAGCTTTATAGAGCATGATAGGTGGTTTGTTGTATTTTATAGCTTTCAGACCTGATATCATGTGTTCTCGGTATATGTACGTGCACGGTTTTAATCTTGCCTAAAAGAATAATGCTTGAGTGCAATAAAACATCTATTCATATATCTTGCAAGCACGATTGAAATTGGCTTGTGGAATCTAATTGATACTTGATGCCGACTTTGTTGGGTGTAAAATAGATCGAAAAGCACAAGTAGCACATGCATTTTCTTGGAAATTTCCTAATATTTTGGCAGTGAAAGAAGGAAAATTCTATTACACTTTTAACTGCTGAAGTTGAGTATATAGCTGCTGGTAGTTGCAGTCACAAATGTTGTGGATGAAATAAACCTTGCTTGATTATGATTTAAAATATGAAAATGTTACAATTCGTTGTGATAACACAAGTGCTATAAATTTGACAAAGAATCATATTCAACACTCAAGGAACAAGTATATCGAAATTAGAAATCATTTAATTAGAGATCATGTTTTAAATAGGGATATCAGCTTGGAATCTATTGATACAAATAATCAAATTGCTGAAATTTTTACAAAATCCTTGAGTGAAGATCATTTTTGCACATTGTGAAGAGAATTGGACATGATCAAGCAAGTGAGTGCTAAAATATCATGGAGCCAAGATGATCTAGAACTTGATCTAATATAAAAAAAAAGCGATTAAATGTTCAATCTCCTCTAATGCTTGTGATTTATTGTATTTGTTGAGTTAATAGTATCGTTCGTGACATTAATGAGTAATATTGTAAGGCATTATTCACATGTTTTATTTAAGTGTTTTTGTGGACTTCTCATGTGATGAGGTGCTTGTGTGAAGTCCTACATGTGTATAGCATTTGTTAAGTCCTCTGTTGAGGCAATGAGTGAAGTCCTCATGTGTTGAGGCACGTACGTGAAGTCCTATGTGTGTGTAGGCATTTGTAAAGTTCTCGTATGTTAAGGCAAGTGTGTGAAGTCCTTTGTGAGGCAATTGTTTTGTGTTGAATGAAATGTGTGAAGTCCTTTGGTAATGCTTGTCATTTTTTTTTATGAGTATAAGAAGGAGAAGTATAGAATGCACAATTAATAAGCATGCATGTATCCATTTTGATAAGTGCAAAGGGGGAGTTAAATGACATATTAAGTGTAGCCTGCATCTTCCCAGAATTAAGCATCAAGTCTTTGAATTAAATTTAAGAAAATTCATTTGAATCCCTATAATTGAGAAGGAGTATATTGAATTGAAAAGGAGTTAATTATATAATTTGTCCTTATCAAAAAGGGGAGATTATTGAACTTATATGTCCAATGTGGATTATGATGAGATAATTAGTTGCACAATTAACTATTTAACTATGGTAAACTGCACTCAATTAGTCAAATAATATGTTAGAATATATATGTGCATGATATGTCTTTGTGGAGTTTATGCAGTTTTTTAACAGAACAGCCCTAGTCGAGGGTTAAGGGTCTGTTTGTTTAGCTTTTTCTTATAGCTCTAGACACTTTTTTTAATTTTTTTTCTAACAAATTGTTTATCAAGAAATAGATATAGATAAAAAATAGTTGGCAGTTCTCATAAAAGATCAAATGTAAATAAAAAATAGATACAAATCAAACATATTTACACATATCGTTTCAATATAGATAAAGATATAGATGAGAAACGACAATCCAAACAGACCCTAAGTCGAGCTAGACAGCTTCATTCATCAAGGTGCGATAAACTCAATACCAAAGCTCAATAAGTTCAAAAAATGAACAGCTTTAGTCGAAGGGTTCGTCCAGGGCTCAACGAGTCCAATGTTCAAGGTGCGACGAGCTCAAAGTTTAACACCTGACAAGATCAAAGAAGCACAGTATTGGTCGAGGGTAAATTTAGGCATAACAAGTCTTAAGGAGCAATAAGGTTAAATTTATGACTTGATGGAGTCCAAGTGGGCAAAGACTTGTTGAGGGAAAAAATTAGATGCAACAAGTTTTTAGGGCACGACATTTTAAATATTGGAGCCTAAGTGGCAAAAAAAGTTGTTAAAGAATAATTAATGCTTGGCACATAAAGATGTTATCTCTAACGGAAATTTGAATTTTTTAAGGCTATTATACTCTATCCTTCGGAGATTCAAAAGAAGTGAAGTGCAAAAAGAGCTTTTATTTGCTAATAAACAAAATCATTAACTTTCTTGTTCTCTTATTCATTAATTTGTATATCTCAGAAAAAGAGAGAAAATATTCTAGTGCTCTGACTCTTGTATTTGCTATCTATCTAAGAGCATATGGAGAGAGAAAGTAAATAGTTTATTTTCTGAGTGTTGTAAAGTATTATGTTACTCAGCTTGAGCACATATTTTTTGTGATAAATAAACTAGTGGTAAGGTCCCTCGATTGGAGGCATTGGTGGATTATAGAGAATAGGAATAGAGCCAAACTCTACGTTAAATCTGACTCAATTTTCTATCCCTATCTCTTTAATTTTTTATATTATAATTTGCTGTGAATTATCCACTGCTTTTAGAGTAAAATTAGATCTGATGAATTTAAAATTAATTCTTTGAGTTTTCTAAGACAAAACTCAATTCACTCCATCCTCCTCCTGAATATTTTATGGTGCATTTTCATGTTTTCCCAAGGGAAGGCTATATTTCTTCTTTGAGTAATATTTTAGGTTCCCATAATGTATATGTGATGAATGATTTTATATCTATATGATATTTATGAATCAAAGGACAAATTTATGAACTAAATAGAGACATATGTATTTATATCATTTTATGTTGCTAAATACTATTGATAACTCTTGGCATGATATTTAAGGTTTTATGTTTACGCGATTTAGCAAATATTACGGTTTGTTTGCACGATCAGGATTTCAGATCTAAACTAGGGTTTTCAATACTAAAACCTTATAGTTTTAGCGTTGATATGTTTTTAGGGTTTTAGTTCATATGTCATGATGTTGTGTCATCCTCGTTTTCGTACTAGGTTTTATTAGATGATTTTCAAGTTATTGATACCTTTTAGAGCCACTACCTAATGTTCATAGGATCTTACACCTATAAGGGATCGTTGTTGTAAACCCTTAATTTTTATGGTAATACAAGTTCAAACCCTAAACCGGAAAGTCAACTAGAAACCTAAGTCAACAAATCCTAGGAAACCAGCAGTTTAGATTCGATAACCCCGCATTCCTAAACCAAGAAGTCAAAATGCAAGTAAAGAGTGTAGTTCGGTTCATAATAATATTAGGGTGCTTAAAAAATTATATTAGTGAATTTTCAACCTATTCGAATCCGATCGGATACAAACTTCAAAAAGCGTGTCATGGGGCTCGAGATATTAAATATATGTTATTAGTACCATTAGACACGTAATTTTATAAGATTTCCAAATATATCAGTTATAGAATTTTTCGGGTTATAAAAGTTATAGTTACAACATTGTTATTGTATTTTCATTACTACCGTACTTTAATTATCTAATATATTTTTGATTTCTTTCACACTATTCATAAATACAACTACCCATACCCTATTTCTTACATTCTTACAACCTATTTTACAATATTTCATCATTTTCCTTACAATTTACTTTTCCAATACAACTTTTACTACTTAGATTACATATTTAATTTTGAAACTTATACAACACACATCCCTCTCTCTCCTTATGCAAACCGACTCCCCCCCTTGCTTTCTCTCATTTGTTTATTTTTCCTTCAATTGTTTAATCACACAAACCCTAAAATTCTCTTTTCTATAAATACTCATTTATGCCTTCACCATTTCACTTTCTTTCTTTCTTCATTTTCACTTTAGAAATTTTTGCAAAATGCTCTCCTCCTGTCCTTCATTGTCGTGACCCTCTCTCTCAATACACACACACACACACACTTTTGTTTTTCTTCAAGTTTCTTACTCTACATATCTAATAGGTAATAGATCTATACTTTTTCTACCTTAAAAATACGTAATGGCAAGATTATTTATGTGTGATTTTACTCAAAAATCCCCATGAGCTTAAGCTAGGGATGTGGAAACACTTGAACATGAGATCCTTATCATCACAATATTATAGCTCTTGTTGTTTAAGTTATTTTGCTATTACTTTGTTTATTTACTAAGTTATGTTGTTATTATTAATGTTTTGTGCACATATTCATCATTTAATCATATCCACATAAAGATCATAGAGTTCATGCATTTATGACTAGTGTAATAAACTAGATCTAGTTGTTTTAGTTCATAAATGCATTAGGCTTTTGTTTTATGCACATAAATAACTTGTAATAGCATGATAATAGTAGAAAAATATTAGAAAGCTTAAGATCTACTTTAGTTTCAACAAAAATGATTTTTGAAATTCGGATAAAAAGGAACCATATTTAGAAAAGCTATTTTTCAACTTCAAAATGTGTATTTTATATTAAAAATGAAAGGCTTAGGGAATATATCATAGATGAGTGATTTTAATGAGAAAACTTAGATCTACTTAGGAATATTTTCAAAACAAGGAAAAGTTTACAAAAGTTATGTTTCAATCCTAATAACAAACTTAAAATTCGTAATAAGGAAAGCTTGAAGTGTAAACCCTATTTTTCAACCCCAAAACAAAGTTTTTATTAAAGAAATGGAAGTCTTAAGAAGTAGGTTTGATTAGGAAATGGTTTTTGAAAGATTAAATGAGTTTTACAAAAGAAACAATCTCAAATGGAAATTTCAAAATTTGGATTTGAAAATGACTACTATTTAAATACCTAGTTCTAAATGCCAAAATGATGATATGCAAAAATAGAAGTTCTAGGGAATACATGTAATAAAAACCTAATTTTGACAAGGATAGGTGCAGTTTATTAAAGTATAATGCTAAAACAAGGAATGGTTTCAAAGAATAAATTAAACAATGTTTTTATTCCTTAAAAATTTTGTAAAATTTGTAACTAGGTAGACCACCTATGAAAACATCTATTTTCAATTCTAAAATGAATAATCTTATTAAAATAATGAAGATGTTAGGCATATAGGTCATCAAGATTGAGTTTTGATAAAAGCAAGTGTGATTTTGCAAGAAATAGAGCTAGTTTTCTCAAGTTTAGTAATTTTAAAAGTTTTGCAAAACAAAAGTTTTTTAAAAGAATTCTTGGTATTATATCATTAATAATATATATATATATATAGTTTCATCTCATAACATTCATGACAATAGCTTGTAGGTATTGCATATATACATGATGCACTTGATAGAAATAAAGTTAGGAAAATAGTGTCTTATACATCCTATTAAACATACTCTAAGCACATGAGGAAATAGATTTACCAACACCCATGAATCATGCTGATATTGAGTCATATATGTATATAATAGAGTCTCTCAAGATATAATGATAGCTAAGTATCTATCAAAGCTTTAGAATGATGCTTGGTTTGAAATTAAAAGTTGAATTGTGGGATGGGATTTCATATAGCATTATGTACCCTACTATTCATGGACTTAACGACCTTATTTGATAGAAATAACTTTAGAAATAGATAGCTCTTTTTGAATAGGTAGAAATCGGTATATAATATGTGAAATTCCGAGTTAAAATGACCAAGTTATGGTTGTTTTAAGTTGGAATTTCCTCTCAAACAAACTTTACAACTTGTTAGAGTAGAATTTATAGATTCACTCAAACTTTATAGAAATACTCATTAGAGTTATTTCTTTTGATTAGGAGACTTGAGAGACGGAATAGACCTTCCCAAGGACTATTACGATTAAGTGGATTTTCGCACCATGACAAAGTGAGTTCACGATCTTTAAATTATATGCTTATGAATCTGCTTGTAACGATAGTGGCATTATCTTTAAGGAAAGATAAAATTGGAATGTGCATGTGAATTCAAATTGCTTGAATCGATGATAAGAATATCAGAAATGGAATTGTTGTAAATATTGTCTAATTTAGTATAGAATTAAAGTGTCTATAAATGTCTATAATCGCCCATAATTGTTAATTAATATGCCATGATCTTATAATCAAATGACATACATACTATTGAGTCACATTGCATAGGCTATTATACCTTTGTGGGAAGAAGGCATAATAGCTAGGCAATGAAGGGTCTGTAAACACGAATGTTGGCGTAATGGCCGAATTAAAATGGTAGTGGTGTAGGCACTTGTATCAACTACAAATTGTGTGTGGGTGGACACTTGTATCAACCACAATATAAATGAGAAAAATTGAAATATATGGTCATATGGGTCTGAAACACCTAACCCCAATGGAGGGCTTAAATCCATTCAACATAAGACTCTCAAAAAGTCTTATGTATTGTATGCTCATGCGCTTGTGCATTTCATATAGTTGTTAATATAACTTTCCTGATATATATTGCTTGTTAGTATTTAATTTTGGAAGTAAAACTCACTAAGCTCAAAAGCTTATACCCTATAGTTTCCTGTTGCAGTATGATTATTATGGCTATTCGCAAGAGGCCACTTTCCTCAGGTATAGCTTTGGAATTTAATGAGCTTTTTGAAGAAGTCGGGACTTAGATGTTAAGGCATAAACTTTTAGTTGAATATATATTGTTATGTAAGAGACTTTTGTGGACCTAAGGACTCTTAATATTTTTATGGAGGTATGCCCTTTAGATCATGTAATAGATTTATCTGGTTATAACTGTTATGATTTACATTCTTATTGCTATGAATGTCTCCTTAAGCTATTTCGATTTAAAGTATGATTCCTTATATGTTAACGTGAGCCTTACACTTGTGTTTAAACTCGTGGGATGACTAAGGTTGTCATACTTGAATTTACATATCGAGTGTGAGACTGTCACGTTTATGGTATCTTTTGGGGCGTGACAGTTATGGTATAGTCTCTCATGTCACTATTAGTTTATCCAAAACAAAAACTTTTGGTGGTTACAACTGAGTCTATGATAAAGAATTTTCTATCATTATAGTATTAGTGATGGCAATGAACACAATGATATCTTATCCTTTCAAGTTAAATCTCAATCAATATAACATTTATCTTATAAGGTAGATTTCGAGACAACTCAGTTCGCAATTGTGGATAGCCATGGTATCAGTGAGGGTAATAAATGTAGCGACAGTTTATCTTTACAAGTCAAATTATAGTTTAACACCTAAGTTTGTGATTTAGATTTTAAGACAACATAATATTGGTGATGGCGTTTAATACAAGCACTATGAGTGATCATAGATTATAAGTTTTCTTTTCTTTTTTTTTTTCCTTTCAACAATTTGGTTGGGGAATTGACATTCTATATTACCATTATTCCTTATTAAATTATACCTTATACCTACCAACAATCAATTAAAATTATATAAAATAAAGTATAATAATTTCTACCTATAAACAAAGTAAGTAATAGAAATTTCACACTTCTTGCAAATAATACTAAGATAAATATTCATAATAGATATTTATAGTGGGATGGTTCATCAAATAAGTACTTTCATCAAAATTTTTATTCAACATATCTTTATCATTTATTTACACTTCTTTCTTCAAAGTTATTCTACTAACTAAATAAATAAATAAACAATTCTATTCCATCATTAATGGCCATTAAAGTTTAACTCCATCTCTACTCTATTACCATGCAATTGTAATCCTATTAATTTATTATTCCTCCTATCAACCAATTAAGATAATTTTGGAGGACTATTCAACTTACTGTTTAGCAATTAAAATAATCATAAATTTTAAGGTGATAGGTTTGTTAATGTTAGATTATATATAAGTTTGAATAATTCAATAACTTATAGAGCTAATTCTATAATGTAATGAATGGCAATAGAATTTTTCCAAAGTCCAATGATTTTCAAGAATTTTATTAAACCTTCTTTATATACATATATATATTATATATTCTTATCTTACATGTCATTAGCATATCCTACTAAATTTGTTAATGTCAGATTGATAAATAATTAATTGTTGTGAACAATCTTTATATATATATTTTTATCATGTTATGATGGCCTATATTCTATGATATCCTAATTATTATCAGATCATATAAAAAATTATTAAGATCATAATCACTAGTAATTGATAAAATCTTTATATTTCTATTAACATAAAAATTCATGTGCTAACTCCTACTTTTATACTATTGGTCACATAGGAGGCTACTTGATTTGTCTTATTTTGGTTGTTTTAGCATCTTACTTTTATTGTTTTCAAACATATTATTTGTGAAGAAACAAAAACAGATGAAAAAAAAAAAGGCATTTTTACTCACAAACAAATCAAACAAACCAGATACATATCAAATACATATAAGATATAGATGGAAATAAGAGAATCCAAACACCCTTAATTGACACATGACCCTATTTTGGTCCAAGACTTGGCCATTGCTCCTTAAACAAAAGTACAGCCATTAAGTACAAAGGAAACATTAATAGATCAAAAGGTAGAAAACAAATTCTACATTTTAAGTCTCCTAGTTCCCAGTCCTACACCATTTATCACATCTTAATAGGCACATAACCTTTTTTTAGGCTAACACTTTGCCACTACTCTTAAAATAATAATACATCCGTTAAAGAAAGGAAGAAAAATTGAGAAGGAAAAAACAGTCTACCCAAATAAATGACCTTTTTTCCTAGCCAACTTTGATACCTATTCTTGAAAAGGGTCAATTATATAAAGTTTGTATCATCAACCTTTTCTTCCTTCATAAAGCGAAGGCGTTGCAAAGAAGTCAATAACTAGAAATACAAAAAACTATTAATAGATGTTTCAGTTTGTGCTTTCCAATCTTCTACAATATTCCAATATAACAATTGTAATTATTTGATCATCTTTCTTGCTAAGTAAGTTTTAATTTTTGGGTTAATAACAAAAATAGTACTTGAACTTTTATAGAATGTTCAATCAGGTACCTGAAGTTTCATTTTGAATAATTTAGTACTTAAACAAAGTTTTCATAGACTTTTTTCACACTTGAAGTTTAGTTTTGACAATTTTGATACCCAAACAAAATTTTCACGAACGTTTTTTATACCTAAAGCATCACTAATGTACATCACTTTCTAATTCACTATTATCTTTTAGAAGTTTATCAAATTCTTATAAAAACTCTTTGTCATGTTCATCTATATAGAGTCTGTTTAGATAGTCTGTTTTTCATCTGTATCTGTATCTGTATCTATATCGAAATAATATGAGTAAATATGTCTAATTTACATTTATATTTTATCTATATTTAATCTTTTAATGAGGATTGTCAACTATTTTTTATCCATATCTATTTCTTGATAAATAATTTGTTAGAAAAAATTTGAAAAAAGTGTCTATATTTGTAATCTATCAAGAAACAAACAGACCAATAATTTAACTTTTGTGGTATCAAATCTACTAAATTTATTTCAAAGTTTCTATCATTTCTATCTAGTTGACTTTCTATTGATTATGTTTCACTATTTGGTATATTTCTAGGAACATATGTACTAAATCTCACTTCTACTTCTCCTTCACGATTGTCATATGTTATATAATTTTCTAAAGATATTGTTTGTATACTATTTTCATAGAATCTACTAATATTCCAACTTTCTCTGGCTAATATTTCTAAACTATATTCTACTAGTTTTATTAATTTTATTCCTTTACTTTTCATGCTATTTTTACTCCTTGTATATTTATTTTAAACTTAGTTATATAATGTTAGCTAATCTTTTTGTAAATCCTATACACAATAACAAATTACTTCCTTCCAAAATATCATATACTGTAATTTTTTTTAACTTAATCATATCCTGTAGTTTGTATTCTGATTTCTATGTATTGAGAAAAATCTTTTAAAGATAATAAAAAATTGGGGGCAATATAAAATAATCCTTTGTTTTTATTCATATCTACTTTTATTGTTGCTATGAACCTTTTATTTATTATTGCTATTGATACTTTTGTTCCTAATTTCTTTCTATCTAGTCCTTTAATTCCTATTACTGTTAATCCTAGATGAATATTAATCTATAATTTGTTGTTGCTAATTGATTATAAGTTTCTTAAGGGAATATTTAAAGGTCTATTTATTATTGGAACTTCTTTTTTGTTTGCTCTTAGTACTCTTGTTATTCTTTCAAATTTCCTAATCTATATAAAGTCTTTGGATTTAATAAATCAATTAATCTATATATACACAAACAAACTCTTTATATTTGTTAAAGATCAAATCCATTTTTCTTTGGAAAACTAAGGGCGCTTTGTTTTTAACATGAAAGGCATAATAAGCCATTCATAATGGCCTAATGGACAAATGGACATGTAAAATGAGTCTGTTCTATGCTTTTTGGTGCCATTCTTATTTGCTAAAATCCACTTTTATAATCAATTTTATTGAACCATTAGCTACCTTGGAAAGAATTTACAAAATATGCCCATTTCTAATAGAGAAGATCCTTTATAATGAGGTGACTCTAGAGTATACTCGAGATATGAGAAATTCTTCCCAAAGTGATACCACCTTTTTCTTTATAGATATATGAGCATATTTTTCATTTTATGTATTTTTCCATTATACTTATTATTATCATCAAGCTTATTGAGTACAGTAAACACAATCAAGTCGATCACACTAGGCCCACACTTATGTTATGGCAATTTTTATTTTTATCATAGATTCAATTGTAGTTTATATAGAAGACTATGTATTAAGAACTTAACCATGTGAAAGAACATATTGATGAGAATAAGAGATGTTATTGTACAATGTTGACGAGACAAAAAGATAGTTCTCTTACGTTCTTCTTCTTCTTTTATAATTTTGTTATTGGGTGTAAATTTTTGTATAATTGAAGTTAAGCAATTGGTGGGCATCATCAGACCTGAGGAACCATGGCTGTATCGTAACAACAAATGGATTAGCTCGTAGCAATTTCACCGTCTTTGGACATTATTTCTACATCTTTGTTTTTATCGACAAACTTTTATAAGCACGAAGACAAGAAGTTCGTAGCCATACGAATTGCGGAAAAATTTTAGCCATTAACATTCTTCAATAAAATAAATTCCATATTGATAAAACTAATATAAACAATAAATTTTTACTGTGGCTAATGATTAATATAATATATATATATATATATAGATATAATTACAAGGATTTTCTAATAAATTGTGAATGCAGTGATATTTGTCCAAAAATAATGATCGATTATGTGTGGATTTTATTTCTTATAATAAATTATTATTCATTTGAAAAAGTTTGATTCTTTCTTTTTTTTAATTTCTTATCTTCTTTTCCTTTTCTTCTTCATTTCCTTTTCTTTGCAATCCTTCTTTTCGATCAGGGCGTTGCCGAAGATCCTTATGTATGCTCAAAATATGACAAAGTTGTTTTATACCATTACCAAGTTGCAATACGATAGCATCTTCATCATGTGATCCACAAGGATACGATGCCAAGAATTAAAATGATAAACACGCTTACACATAATCCAATCAAAATTCACAGCTTTAAACCTAATTTCTTCTTCGTTAAACACGCATTTAAAGAATCCTTATTTGACATTTGCTACATGGACAATTTCAAGTCTATCACTTTTTGCTCCAAAAGTCATGATCTCTTCCCATTTCCATGCTCGTAGCATATTTCTTTCAAACCACCATTGTCCCACGTTGGTAAAATTTCATGAGCCATTCATTTATAAATATACCATTAGGTAATTTAGCAAGCTAAAAGTCAGACTAAAGGACAATGGTAACTTTGCAAGTTGGAAGGTTAAACTATAATGACGTTATTGATACATTTCCAAACGCATACAAGTCGTGTTATACTACAACTTGAGTCATTCATGGAATCATCTAAATATTTTTCTATCATGTCTTTTTCTTTCTTCCCATTATTCATGTTTTCTAATTTTTTTTCTCCCCTTAATTCTTCTTCTATCTATTATTGTCTTCTATTTCATCACTAACATCACTTTCTAATTCACTATTATCTTTTAAAATTTTATCAATTTTTTCTAAAAACTCTTCTTCGCATTGATATATATAATTTAATATTTCCGGAATTAAATCTATTAAATTTGTTTCAAAGTTTCCATCATTTCTATCTAGTTGACTTTCTATTAATTGCGTTCCACTTTCAGGAATATAAGTATTAAATCTCACTTTTACTTTTCCTTCAATATTTTCATATGTTGTATAATTTTCTAGACATTGTTTCTCTACTATTTTCATAGAATCTACTAATATTCCAACTTTCGCTTGCTAATATTTCGGAACTATATTCTACTGGTTTTATTGAGGTTTTATTCCTTTACTTTTCACAATATAGGCTCAAATCTCTACACCTTTTTTTTTTCCTATTTTTCAAATTCTTTTAATTCATTATTTGTTGCTTCTATTTTCGGCTTTTTATTTTAGGTCTGGATTTTGAAGAATTTTCTCCTATTATTTCCTCTTTTTCTAATTTACTTAAAAGTCTATTTCAGGTTCCCCTACCTCTAAAACCATATGTTATAGCTAATAATTAAGCATCTATGCTACTAATGATTCCTTTTTCTTTAAAATTTCTACCATCGTATCTACAAATTCTTCCGGCATAAAAAAGTCCACAAAATACTTTGATTTTGTGTCAAAATAATCTAATCAAATCAAATTTTATGTATGAAAAAAATCCATGAAAACTTTATTCAAATACCAAATTATTCAAAACTGAACCTCAAAAACCTAAGAAAACTTTTTACAAAAATTTAAGTACTATTTTTGATATTATCCATTAATTTTTCAGTCTTACGCAATTGGATTATTATTGCCCAATTTAAATATGAAAAATAACCAACTTAAATGCATCATCTCACTTAATTTAAAATGAAAACAAAATATATACGTGAAATTAGATCATATTTTATTTATTTTAATCATGCAAAAGAAATTGTGAGAAGTTGCAAACTTCTACAGTCCAATACTTTTGGCTCATGCTAGAGCATCCTTTAAAAGATGCTATATGATATTTTCAGGATAAATGTAAATTATATTCTTTAATTCTTTGTTTTTTCCCCCCCTCAAATGACCGCAACAAGAAGAGAGATTCTACCGGTCTCCAACCTATGCTTTATTTCAGTATTTACCTTTGCACTGCTACCCCTTATTTTTATGGGTCTCATTACATATGAGCCCTACAAATTTAATAGCTACAACTACGAGCACATAATTGCAATACTTACGATTCGTTCACTTAACTAAATAAATAAGACTAATGAAATTCCTATTACGAAAGAATGAAACAAAACTGTAATAAGATTTTTCTTTATTGATTTTTTATTTAAATTATGGTATTTTGAAAAAAAAAAGTTTCCAGCATTGAATTATTTTTTATAAGTTTAAATAAAAAATGACTATTCAATGTTTTATGTAATAATGATTCATTGTGGAATCGCTATTCCGTAAACTAAACGATGTAATAGCTATTCATAAGGAATAAGACTGTAATTAAAATTGCAATTACAACTAAGAAAACGAGCGGTTACTAACTTAAAAATCATAGGAAAATCACATTCATAGCATCAAGCTTCCTCAATTGACACGAAAATAAATTATAAAATGTATAATCATGCCTCATCTTTCATCATCATCAAAATTTTATACCAACATAGTTCAATCGCTTAAAAAAAGTTCAAAGGCCTTTAGACAATAATTCCTCAAATGTTCGATGCTCAATTAAGATTGGCTTCCTCGAAAGAAGCAAAAAAAAAAGAAAAAGGGAAGGGCACATCCAAAGCTGAAAGACCAAGATGCTATTATTAGAGGACAGCAAGACAAGCAAACCAAAGCAGTGGTTGAACAACTAGGACATACCAAAAGGTAGACAAATCCTAAAAACTTCTATGTTAAGCTGGATCATGTTAGCCTTTCTTTACTTGATTCTAAAGTATGTTCTTCCTTCTGGAATTTTGCCACTGTACAAAGCAAAATCAACGGAACGGAACTGAGTTATCGAATCCATTTTCCATTCTTTTCTCCTGAAGACCACTGGATGCTCTAAGATGCTGCAGAAGAAGAAAGCATATAACAATCACTTCACATGCCCAAATAACATATTTTTCAAGTAAAAGATGCATCTAAAATGAACAAGCAAATCATCCTGTAAAGTAATTACTTCAAACATAGGTACTAAGCTATGTTTGAAGATTTGCATTTGTAATCCAATTCGAGACTTACATGGTACTAAGCTAGATGGTTGAAATACAATATATACTCTGGGAACAGAAAAAATAATGCAGGAAAAATTCACTTGAGGCATGATATATTTACATACTGAAATGATACTTGCGTTTCTTTTTCCATTACAACCGAAAAAAAGAAATCAAATTTGACTCGTCTTATTTCAGAAATCATAAATAGAGCAAATATAAATAAAATATAAATATAAATCATACATAACGTTTCAATACAGATATAAATCAGATAAAAAAAAAGACCCATTATACCATTAGATTATTAGACAATTAGTATACAAATAAAGCCTTTGGAGGCATGCAAATGGCAGAAAAGTAATATTTAAATCTCTTTTTTCAAATTGAGAAGCTAATTTATGGTATTGGTACGCGCATCCAGGCCCAAGCCAACTGGACGACTTGTCACGTGAGGGGACGCACTATTTCCATACGGTCTCAACCATTCTTTCAGAGTAAGCCTAGCCGTTGGGCTATGTAATTGTAACATCGTTGTATTACAGCATAAAACATCCCAAGAACTATGTAATTAAAGATTTGACCCTGGATTCGAATTTCAATATGTTGAGACAAGGATGGCACAGCAACTTCTTTGGGAATTCTTACCTTGGCTCTAAATGATTTGATGACTGACATCAGTAACTTGTCTCCAGCAACTAGTCTTACCTTCTCAATCAGATCATGCCGGGACATTCTCCTCTCCTGAGCAACAAAGTTCAGCTAAGGAAGTTAACCAACTACAAGTCTTGAGATGCAAAAGTTAACTAAGCAAAGAAATCTGAAATTAGGGAACTCAAAAATTCTAACCTTATGGTCATTATAATACTTGTTGATCGAATGGATTGCATCTGGAGGCAAGACCTTTGACAGTGAGGATATTAATTTGGAAAAGGGCACCCAAGGGGAGCACGGTCTTGGAGGATCTGCTTTCAAAAATCCTATACATACACGCACACATAAAAGAATCCATTAGAAAAAATGAATCTTACTAAGGAAATATGCTGACTAATTAATCCCAAATTGGGGATTTAGATTTACTACCTTCCAAGCAAAGTGGAGCTCTGAAACTGATGATATACTCTGGCAAGACATGAGTGTTCATGTGAGTACTCCAAACCATATACTTTCTTGGAGATGATAAGTCATCAATACCAGAATCAAACTCTTCTGAACTTGGATGGCACTGACCCGAGCCAGGATTAATCAGCTCAGATTTCCCCAGAATAACTCGACAAAGCAGCAGATACCTTAGGCCATCTTTATCAACGGGTGCAAGCTTAACACTGCAAAACACACAAGAAAGGACTAATTAATATCATTGGACCATGTCGGTCCACACAACATATCCAAACGTCACACAAGGCAGCAATGGAACAGTAAACATAACATAGATGCACTAATTCGTATTTCACAATTCTTAGGAAATGATATTTCGCATAACTAAATTTATTGCTTACCTTCCAAGAGGGTGTTCCTCAGGTGAAAAACAAACTCCACGGCCAAATAAACCACTGTATTCTGGCTTTCCAGAATGGCCAAAACCATAAGACAAAACTTTAGCCAAATCCTCCTTGGAAGTAGGACACCAAGCGTACCTCACATTAGCATTCCCGCCACATTTCTGCTTCATTGATTGGCAATAGAGTTGGAAAGCCAGTGGTCGCACCCGCGCACTGACACTAGCATAGCAATGCTTTTGGATTGCATCAACGCTTGTTGAAGCACCGAGTGGTCCTAATCCCAGATAAGCCTCTTCTTAATCAATTCATAAACTCCGTCTCCCTCAGTTAGTGAGACCAGATTTTGCTCAAGGGAACCGAGTGTAGGAGGACTAGGTCTCCCGGTACCACCCCCGGAAATCCCACTCTCGCAATCAGAAACAGAGGATTCGGGATCGGGTGCAGTGTCGATTCCTGAACCCAAATCCGTGTCGGTGTTTTCCATTTGATTTTGGTTCAGATGAATGGCTTCACGAGGTAAAGTCGGTTGCCGACGTTGGCGTGCCATGTTTGACCAGAAACAGACAAGGGGCGGCACAAAATTAAATAAACCGAAGGAAGAAATAAAACGTCTCTTTTTTTCAAAGACAAACTTGGTTTCCAAGTAAACTAAACAATGAATCCAAATTATGAAGCAAGAATAAAAAACAAAACGACTCCAAACATCAATTTTTCCAAACTTCAAAAGATGTATCAAAACGCAAAAATAAACCGACTGAATGTCAAACTTCTGATGAAACGGGCAAAACACCGTACATTTGTAGTCCAAATCGTATCAAAACTTTTATAAGTTAGGTTATCGAATGAAGCCTTTGCTGGGACAAGAAAGAGAGAAAAAAAGAACCATGTACTCTTTTTTCCTTTCCCTCAACTTAAGCTAACGGGTATAGATTCCAATTCAATATTTGTGGACAAACGTGTATATATGAACAAAAAACCAAAAAAGTCAGGATTTTTGCTTGTACAGAAGATATCAATGAATGAGATGGAGGAACATCAAATGGCAAAGAACAAATTGGTACGTAATTAGTACGGGAAAGATTTAAGTGTATGGTTCTGTATAGTGTCGCTAAAACATTAATGTCCGGTTCCTCCAGTATTTATAAACTTTTTTTCCACAAGAGGGAGAAGGCAGGCGGTTTCAGAGATGATTTCGTTACGCATGAAATCAACGGAACCGCCTCTGCTCAAGACTCTGATTTTATTTTTTTTTTTTTCAAGAGAGAGAGACAAAAACAAAATCAGAACAGTACAGCCCACGTTGTTTGGCAGAGAGAGGTTTGGGGGCTTTGATGGTTTTATAGAGCGTGCATGAGACACGGATTTTCGGATAATTATTGCGTTACTTGGTTGCTACTCCGGTTTGAATTTTATGTTGAAATATTAGTAAAATTTTTAAATATAATAACTTTTATGATTTTCTTTTAAAAAACTAGCAATGTTTATTGAAATATATAAAAATATTATTAACTTTTAGCATCGACATAGATGGAAAGTTCTAAATGTTCTTTTTACTAGGATTTAATGGTTTATATAAGATGAGCCTAAAATTTGAGATATAATTATTTTTTTATTAAAAATAGATACTTAATTACTAAGGTTTACTCGTATTATTTATTACATTCACTAATATTATATTGGCTCAAAAACTACTAATGTTTATTGCTATGTATGAAAGCATTAATTTTTAGCATCAAAATAAAAGAAAACCCTAAATGTTTTCTTTTACCATCAATTAATGGTATATATAAGACTAATTCTTAAATTACTTATTGCTTAGACCAAAACTTTGAAAAAAGCATCAATCTTTAATTTTTTTTTCAAAAGTCAACACTTACATTCCAAAAAAATAAAATGACAATAATATGTAAATTTTTCTTAGTTGGTGTTAATGTGTCATATGATATATAATATGTTTAATAAAAAATTTAAAATTTTTATAGAATTATTTTTTAAAAAAATAAAAAAAAAGTTAATTTCTCTAGTTTTTAAAGGAGATTCATATAATTTACCCTATTTAAAAATGAATCACAAGTTAAATATAAAAGCTTTTAACAATTTTATATTTAAAATTTGTAATTTTTATCTAGACAAACGGTAAAATATTTAACAGTTTATTATATAATTCTTTTACAATTTTTTGAGGATTCATATCTTGATGCATTGCCTCTGAGTAATAAATGAAACTTTTACAAATTGTTTATAGTTAGATATCAAATTTCATCTAATCAGCTTCAAAACTCTTTTGAAAATAGAAAAATTTAATTTCCCTTACAAGTAATAAATGATAGTATTTATTTTTTTTTTTTTTTTTGCCATCTATGATAGTGTTTATCTAGTGAATGAAAATTTGGTGTTATGTTTAAAATTATCAAATCAAATTCCTTAAGTGAAAATTAATTAATGACGAAATGCTATGTATGAGTCATTTTAGGTTTTATATGATTTTACATTTATAATCTGAAAAGTGCAAATATTTCTTTTCCTTGACAAAAGGTATAATATGTAAAAGTTTATTACATGATTCTTTCTCTAATTTTTAAGGCTGTATTGCATAATAATAATAATAATAATCTTTTTTTTCGTACAAATTGTTTCCAATGGGAGAGCCAGCAGGTTTGTTTAACCGCTAAAATCGGCGCAATGAGTACTTACATTGGGGTAAGGATCGCCGACTAATGAGAAAGATTTACTATGCAAGCTGAAGTTACCATAATGCCCTCCAACATGTTATGAATTACAATACTGTCCAATTGACATTTATTAATAATTAATATTTTAATTATCATATTTATTTTATTAATTAAATAATCTTATTAGATGGATGACTGGAGATCATAAAAGCTTTATAATGATATCCTAATGCCAGATCATAACATACTTGTTTTGGAAATCGGTATGGTCGGTGACTCGGTGAAACGTGTAGTGCAAAGAAAAGTTACGTCTTCATGCAGAAGGCTTCTGGGCTCAGAAATATCATGAATCCAGGTGGATAATTTTCGGACTATTTTGTAAGCATCCAAACAATATTATACAAATTTTCAAAAAAGAGTTATGGCTACTTTATTAGTTTCTAATAAAAATAATTTTTATTTATTAACAAAATAATTATTTATTTTTTTTTGCGATAAATGAAAATATTACCAGGTAAACTAAAGTACCACAAAACAATAGCAGAAACAGACTCATCCAGCATCTAGCTCAACTGCTCAAGTCTGCATCCGCTCACAATAAAATTGGCCTGAACATTGGCGGAAGATCAACATTTGAAAAGGCCTCTGGTCCTTTATATATAATAATTTTTAAATTTATTATGTGTTATTATAGCTAATTATCACGCTTTAAATTGTTCTCTGTTTTAATCAATAAAAAGAGATAGATTAAATATAATTTTTATTATGTTTAATCAATTAGGTATCTAAGTATTGAACAATTTTGATATCTGAACAAAATTTTCATGAATATTTTTTATTTATAATTCAGTAAAAGTACACGAAAACTTTGTTCAGATACAAAAGTACGCAAAAACTTTATTCAGATACCAAAATTATCAAAACTAAACTTCAGATATGAAAAATGTTTATAAAACTTTGTTTCTATACTAAATTATTTAAAATAAAATTTTATGTACTTAATTGAACATTTTACAAAAGTTTAAGTATCATTTTTATTATTAATTCGATATGTATAATGATTTTAATATTATTATTTTTTTATTATATCTCTACGTACCAAACCTCACATTAATGTTTAAAAGAAATTGGTAAAAAAGAGAGGGTGACCTCCTAGCATATTAGATAATTCCTCCAAGTATTCCAAAACAATTTTTATTTTCCTTTTTAATCATTCGATGTTCCCACTAGGAATGTAACCGGGATGAGTTTGGGATGGGTATACTTAAACCCAAACCTGGACCCGATACCTAATAAGATTCTCAAAACTCATCCTAAACCTATAGGGTTTTTGTCCATAAACCCAAATCCGCTAGACAAACCCTATAGGGTATCCGAACCCGAACTCGAACCTGATATAAAATTAGAATCATTATATATGAAATATTTAAAAACGTCATTATAATTTTTTTTATCTTTTTCTATTTCTGATCCGTTCCCACTTTATAGGCCAAGAAAAAACTCTTATCATTACTCATGTAATTCTCTTTATAAAATTCCAATCATTTTCATAGAAGAAAATCATTGAATGAAATAGGACGGTAACGGAAGTAAGAGGCTTGAATTTGATGAGAATGAGCTAAGATCAAAACTAAAAGTGAAGATCATAGAGTATTAGTCTACTATCCTAGGGTTTTTTTACTTTTTCTAAATGATTTAATAAAAAAGAAAAAATAGCTTTACAATTAATAAAGAACAACTAGTTAATTTCAGAGATTGAGGCTAAATATAATATATTTATTTATATATTTAAACGGATTCGGTTTCTCAACGGATTTATATTTATCTCAAAACCCATCCCAAAACCCTATAGGATTTTATTATTAATCTCAAAATCCATCCTAAATCTTATAAAGTATTATTCTATAAAATATTTATCAGATTAAATAGATCGAATATTCTATAAAAACCCGCAAGCTTCCATTCTTAATCCCCGCCGTCTTTCTCTATTTCCATACAGAACTCCAGCGAAGGGAATAAATAAATAAAACTTTATTAGTTTATTTCAGATTTGAGTTGCGTAGAATGCAAATTTCAACGCCACCCGAACGTCATCGTCTACTCATCCAACCCCTTTTTCGGCTATATTAAATAATATTTTGCTTGGGAAAAAAAAAAGGTAATAATACTAATGATATTTTATTTAGTTAAAGTTCTAAATATGGGTTGGTGGTGAACGTCTATATCATAATTTTTCTTTAAACTGCTATAAATGCGAAGAATAAGTTATTATATCTAGGACAATATCTTATGGGTAAAATATAAAATTATCCTCTAAACTTTAACGATGATGCGGATTGATCTTCTAAAATTTAAAAACGTGACTTTTGACGTTTAGAATTATAAACAATTAGTAAATAAATTTATTTTGTATTTTTCTATCAAAAGACTATAAAAAAAATTATTGTTCCAATTTTGTTTTTTGTACGAATTTTGTATGAAATTTGTATGGACATGATTGTACTTTTCTATCAAAAAAGTATAAAAACAAACTATTTCCAAATGTATTTTTTGTATGGGTTTTGAAAGAAATTTGTATGGACATGTACGAACAAGAACAGAAAAAAGTATTGCTAATTATTTATAGTTCTAGGAGTCACACTTTTAAAGTTTAGGAGATCAATTTGCATCAATCCTAAAAATATAAGGTGTTTTTGTATTTTACCCATATCTTATATGTCTATTTGCCTATCATTAAAACACCATAGCCAGAGAGAGGTTTTTGTGTTCTATCTCTGGTGTATTGGATGCTTTCGTGCAATGATCTTAAATACACCTTAAATTTAATGACAGAGATTGTGATTAGGAAAAAAAAAAATGTGCAATGAAAAACGAATAAATTCAATGGCTTGTAACTAGTAAAGGGAGTTTTAAAGTAGCATTTTCATTGTTGTTGCATAAGAATTGAGTGTTTTTTGAATGAATCAAATATTTGATCGTTGAGCAGAGGATGAAAAAATAATAACAGTTATTACCAGGCTGCTTTTGTGTGAAAAATAGTTCTAAGAATAAGCATGTTAAGTTGGCTTTTTTATGAGATAAGTTTCATTTGCAATAAATTCATTTCTTGAAAATACGAGCTTAATATATGTATAATAAACCTATTTTCAATAAAAGAATTCATTTGTTAGCTCGTCTTTTAAGTAGAAGAGTTACATATATATATATATATATATTTTCCGTTGAGCCGTATTGCAATGTTTTGTTGAAATTTTCTTTATGTATCAAAAGAGGAAAATGAAGTATATGCTTCGTTATTTAGGGTTCTTAGAAGTTAGAACCAAAGTTAGGCAAGTCAGCTAAGCAAGCTTATCAAAAAAGGAAAAAAGCAGATGAAGTGCTTTGGTAATCGTTGTATCAAGCTTGTTAAGTTAAACCTTTTCAAAAGATCTAACTTTTAAGGTTTACCACTTGTTTATAGAATCAATCCATATATTGTACTTGGACGAAGCTTATACTAGACAAGCGTGCTCTAATGGAAAATCTAACAGGAGAATTTTACATACGTAAGAATGTTTACTTGTCAATCAGTCTCACAAAGCTAATGATGCTCCAGGGCACTACCAACCTGCAAAATGATTTTTATTTTCCTTTTTCTTTTTCAATTTATGGCCAATTTAATAATAATATTACAAGTAGATGATTCCGCTACCAGTCCATAGAAGTTTCTTTCTTCCTAAAATAACTAGGGGTAGGTAAAAATAGATGTTTGATCCACGAATTAAATTGTACTAAATTTATATATATATATATATATATTTTTTTTTTTTCCTTTCTAACATTGTTGGATTTGTGATTCCACTCATTGACATTGTCATTTAAAAATATATACATTTTACATGCTAATTTTTTATAACTAATTTAATGATAATATTATAGGTGAAATATATATATATATATATATTATACTAATTTTTTATAATCAATTAATGATAATATTATAGGTGGGATTATCGATAGAAGTTTCTTTCTTCCTTATGGGAGCTTTGACAGTCTGTTGACTGGACCGTCCAGTCAATTCTAACTGTTAAAATAAATATAATAATTGAAATATTAACTATTTTAGTGATGATCAGATATGGTGTGAGCTGTCGAATAGTGACGGATCAGTCCCATCAAATTACACACAGGAACATAGAATTTCCCTTTCCTTATATAACTAGAATTAGAATTATTCATAAATGAATGAGAATAACAAATAAATAAACAAGCTCACATAAGTTCAAAACAATAATAATAAATTCAAATAAAGGTAAACCCCATCTCAAGATACTGGGCATTAATATTTCATCTTTAGAAAAAATATTAACTACTAAGTGGTATCTTGGTGTAGTGATTAAACACTGGCAATAAGAGTATATCAAACAATAAACCTTCATTTGGGTCGATTTATTATTCACATGTAAAATCAAATAATTATCACGCGTTTATTATTACTGGTGCACTTGCAATTCTATTAAACATTAACCTTCCTTTGGGCTAGTCAAATATTCATATAAGTTGCAAGCACACAACCTTTTATACTTTAAATCAAATTAATTTTCATAAAAGGGATTTTGGCAGTATGTTGTTTCAATTAATTCATCTCAAAATATATAAACATACTAATAATCAAATTTAAATTATTTCACAATTTGGATCAAAATCACAATTAATCAACTTTAATTTTGATCAAAACTTATTGAGTCTAAGAACCCATATCTAAATATGATTCAAAAGAATTGATGTTCTTTTAATATTCAATGGCCGTTGACATCAAATTCCAAAACAAATTTTAATATTAAATCAAGATTCACATACAATATTAAATAGCCATTATTATTTCATTCAACTCATCAAAGCATAACCGTAGGGATTTAAATTAAATGTGATGGAATTCCAAAAGACTTGAATGTCATTTCACTAATTTCATAATAGACATATGCAATAAGGATTTAAATTAAGGGAGAAGAAATTCCAATAGACATGAACACAATTTCACATGCGACGCTCTGAATTCCTTGAAACCTAACCCTTAAAGAACCTTAATTAAATATTCTTCATATATAAATATACATATCATATTCGTGTATATTTTGCCGATTACAGAGACAAAAAAAGGAATCTTTATTTTGATAGAAATATAACAAAAGATCTTTCACTTTATCTCCTTAAAGCCTTAAACCTTAAAATATATAAGGAAAGTAACACCCTATATATATATATATATATATATATATATATGTATGCTCTGATCTCACTTGTAAGATCCAGATTAATTTTTTGGAAACCATCATATATAAAACCCTAGATCATTCATATTTGTTCATTAAGAATTAAACAAAATAAGTGGAAGTGTACCTGATTCCATAACAATCAATGACTTTAGAGTCGTGCGGTTGGCATTCCAGATCAACACGTTTTCCTTGAGAGATCTCTTTAGTTTTCTCTCTACACTCCTTGATGATGGGATTCAAAAGATACTAAAAAAATATTGTACGTGTGACCTGGAGTCCATAACCACTATTTATAGATGTAACTTCATGTTATCTTTTAGTATTTCTATTTTAGCCCATCATAAAAATAGAAATTACCCATAAGGTCTCAACACATAAAAGGGCCATACCTTAGTAAAACATTAAAGCCCAAATACACAAATCTTATTGATCACTTTTAATTGAGCTTAACTTAATATGACAGCCCATAACACATAATTATTTCATATATAAGGCCAACGTTGGATTAAGGATCCAACAAATAAAAAACAATGAAAGTATTCATTAAAACAAATATGGTAAAACTCCTTTCAATGCAAAAAAATATCTATTATTTTCCATATGGAAAAAAATACCATTCACTTACATTTATTTTTGTCATTAAAGCAGCATGTATGTATGTAAATATGTATGTATGTATGTATGTATTATAAAGTGGCATCTATTTGGTATGTTTAGTGTTTGCACTAGGAAGTTACATTAAAAGTTGCATTAAAAAGTTATATTAGGGAGTCATATTAGAGATTAATAGAATTACTTAGATGACATGGTAAAATTCCATTGGTAAGGTTATGAGATGGCAAAATGGAGTGGAGATGACTAGAGATGGAATTTTGGATTTTTTTTTTTCCCATTACAACAAAGAGGGGGAATTCTCTCAACTAGAGATCAGGAAAATGTCACTAGGCTATAATGTCATTAGCGGAATTTTGGTGTTTAAATTTCCATCATTAGAGATACATGTACATAGAGAAAATAAATAAATAAATTCTAACATTGGGTAAATGATATAGGAAAATATCACTAGGCTATAATGTTATTAGCGAAATTTTGATGTTTGAACTTTTCCTGTTTACTTATTTATTTTATTATTATTATTTTTAATAGATTAGAATTGAGGGAGGGATTCGAGCATATAATATTCTTGTGGAGACAGCACTGGTGCTAATTGGATTATAAAGTAATAGAGAATTTGACTTAAATGTGAAAATACCTCCCATCTTTTTTTTTTCTTTTCTAGTTTTAAGTTTATTTTCATGTTAGAAAATCGTATACAATAATACAGTGCATATTTGTGATGTGTATGTATCCTATTATATGTGATGTGATGTGTGTATATGTGTTTTTGAGAGAGGGGGAGAAGGTAAGATAAAATGCAAAGTAAAAAAAAAAAAAAAAAACAATGAAGAAACAAGATTTCTAATTTTAAAGATAATTTTACATATAAGATGTTTTATTATATTTTTATTCTTTAATATATGTTTTAAAAGAACCCAATGATGGAGAATGCGTTGGAAACATGTGAAAGGCATTCAATTAAAAAAAATAAAAAGTTTCATGGGTTGATGGGCCATAATCAAGCTCTATGCCTATTGGGTTGACCTGACTCGACACGGCCTATGTCAATTTGAGTCGATTCTAGGTCATCATAACCTCAACCATGAACCGGCAGGTATGGGCCAATTTTGGACCGGTTAACCCTGCATCAATGTCTACATTGAAGGGTTCAACATGATAAGTGTGGATAATGGTTTATATTCTGTGTCATTTGTCTCAAAAGAGAGGAGACATGATAAATCATATGTGAGGAAACATGGTTTATCAATGATCACTTTTAAGTAAAATGGGGATAGACCTAGAAATTTAGACCATTTGATAATGTTTTTGAATCCATTGTAGTAAAGGGCTAATGCATAGAGCTGGGTGAATGGGTCATCACCTACTAGTTGGCCCAAACGGACTAATTTTACCTAGCTCATTTAGTCGACATGCTAGCATGTAAAGGGTCAGGCTAACTTGCAAGTTAAATTGTAAAGGAAAAAAGTTGAAGAACCAACAAATATTTCAAATTTATAAAATATATATTTACAGACAATTATAATAATTCATACATTATAACATTCTTTTTAAGTATATATTTATCGATGTAAACATAATATAATATCTAATAAATTATTATAAAAATTTGTTTTGGTGTTTAAAGACTTATAATAAAAATAAATTATCGTCACACACACACACACACAATATATATGAAACCCCATAATACTTAAATGTTCCAATTTTCATACAAACTATAAAAAAAATAAAAATAAATCACTTTAGCTCAAGGGCCAACAAATTCTGACTTGTTTGCCTTATATGCTCGCCTTTAACAATACACAAGTTATCAATGGAACACTACTTCCATGAGGTATTGGTAAAAATTGGTAGAGTACTAGCAACATGTTAAGGTTTGATACTCTTACATCGCAATATGAAAGAGGTAATTTTGCAAACGTATATGTCATCAACCTTGACACTCCTCTAGTGCGTACCATTATGATCAACAACAAAAAATACAAAATACAATATGGCGATTTACCTTCCTTTTGTATGGGTTATGGTTGTGTGGACCATAACTCAAATTTGGGATGTATAATTTTTAGGGAAGAAGAGAAGGGATGAAGGTAACAAGGGGTGTAATATGGAGATATAAAGAAATATTGATGATACTAACCGCGTTAAAAACCAATAAAGAAGAATACAAGGATTGAATAAAAATTAAAAGAAAAAATAAAAGGAATAGCATAAATGTGGAGAGTTTTAATAAAAGGGTTTGGAAATATTAATAAAAGTGTTACATCAAATTGGGTTAATGAGAAGATAGATAGCACGAGACATTATCTATCTAACATGGTTGATAATGTAATAGAGGGTGAAAAGGCTACTCATGAAGTACCAATCACAAAAGAATAAATAATTATAAATAACAATCATTATAAACCTTTTCATGGAATACAAAAAAGTCATGATGGAAAAAGTGAATAGTAAAAATAATGAAATTTAACATTGCTTCAAAGTTCTAATCAAAAGAAACTTAAATAAAATTGTACCCCTCTATGAAGACAAAAAGGTTCCTTTCGATAAAGAATCAAGCTTAGAAAAATGGTGCACAATGTTAGATTAACTCTAGCATTGAAATTTCTACATACAACTTCAAAAGTGCTGAGGGAAATATACATATTAGCTACATGGCTAGTGCATTCCATTAAGTTCTCTCTAGAAGAACTAGGGGATGTAGTGCTAGCATAACTAATGTCGAATATAATCAAAAGATTGCACCAAGTACCATTAATAAGCTACTAAGTCATGTTTTTAAAGGAAAGAATGTGAGTGCTTTTCAACAATGTCAAACAAATAGCCATGAGGGAAGGACATCTTCATATTATAAAGGTGACAAATCCATCCATCTTGAAGTGGATGATATTGTTGAACCGGTGGGTTCAAAATGAACTTTGATGAGAAAATACATAGCACAGTTACTCAATTATTAGAGTTAAGTTACATGTAATTAACAATATATTTTGTAATATGTTAAAGTTTACATTTGTGCTTTATATGCATTATACTTATTTTTGGTGATAAAATTGCAGGATCTAACTATACTCAAGCTAGTGTTAGGACACCATACAAGCCTTAAGGCATAGCATTCGAGCGCTAGCATGATCACAGAATTGATTATGTAAATTGCAACTAGCATCCAGACTTTAGGTAAGTGTTTGGGTACCAAGCATTTTTCACATGATAAAAAACATTCTAATCATGATGCAGTAGGCTAATGTTCAGGTGTGAGGGTGTGGTGTCTAGATGCTAGCAAGGCCAATAACATTTTGTGTTTGTTTTATAGGTGGCATCCAGGCAATAGCTTGCGGAATTTAGATGCTAGTTGATTGAAAAATAGACACTAGAGCATTTAATGTAAAGGAAATTTTAAGGGGAAATATCCAATGACCAAATTATTTGAGGAAGTTATATGTAATGCCCTAACCTGTTGTTATTACAACCCGCCATGTGTCCTCTCTTAATAGGATACGCTAAGGCTTTGATTTCCACAAATAACATGAATAACACCTGTATAACTCACAAGGTATAAAAGAAGACATGTAGTCTTCATAAATAAACCATCTGATAAGAACATAATCTCCATAACCAAAAAACTAGACATTGTTGACATATTTGTAGAGTCAACAAGTCGAACCATATCCTGAAACTATTACAACATATAAAACTCCTAATACAATTGAAAATCCAATGAAAAAAACATGAACCTAACACTGAATAACAACCAGTCATAAAAAGTCTTCCTTGATCCATCCTAGTCATCTATGACTATACAACTAGTCATCAGCAGGGCAGTCAAGACCGCTAACGCCATCCCCATCCTCATAGACGATATCAAAACCCGATAGATCATATATCACACTATCATCACCTGCACTTGAAATATAACAGAATGAGCGGTGAAGCCCAGTACGATAATATCCAAACTAGTTCAAGCAAGGTTATGCACATACAACATGTATAAATAAATGCAACTAAACTAAATGCATACAACATATTATTATCTATTTTAGTCCAGCAAAACAACACAGTTCAGAATCCAGTATACATAAATCCTGAACTCAGAGTAACTCAGACTCTACTTTAAAAACAACCAACTAATTTTGAAAATAAGTAATCATATACATATATGGATGAGTGGGTACTCCCCAAACATCCAATTCCTGAACACCTATTCTACCGGAATCATATCTTAGCACGAGTCCACTCAGGATCCTCACACTAAGATCATCAAGGTACTACCAGTATCAGTCTACCAGGTCTCTACTGGTTAAAGCCAACCACAACCAGGCATACAATTATTAAGCCGAATATTTATTAAGTTCATTATGCAATTCTGTTCCTACATCCATTCACAAAATTCTAAGCTACAAGCACATTCATCAAACAATGGATTGGTCGTACCTTTTATATTCAGGAGATAAATTGAACTATTCAAAGATAACCGTCAACAACTACTAGAAAACCAAATCACAACACTATCAGCCACTACCACCAAACTCTCAAATTCCCAAACCCGATATCAAACAACAACGTCAATCTCAACCTGTAACATATCAACATATATCAAATCACCAACATTCATAGATAAATCAAACTTAACATAAAACAACCTATCTACACTAACCTGAAAAGAAATCTTCGTTATCTGTACCGTCTATTCCGATCAAACTCCACAAACACCAATTATTTCACCCAAAACCCTAATATGCATAATAATAAAAATGTATGAGGATTGTTTAATTCCATATTTTGTTTGAATCCATCATAGAGGAGATAAACTTTCTATTTTGAATTCCTAAAACCCGACTTGCATTCACCAATTCACAAATCTCACACGTGTTAGGGTTTTTCTCCAAAAACCTTCATGCAAAAATTCAACCAAACCCTAAGAAACTTATATAAATTTGTATATAATCCAAATGAGAAGGTTAAGATCACTTACTTTGGATCAAAAACTCCCTCCAGATGATCCTCCAAGCATGGATCTCTAAGAACACTCCAAAACCCTATTTGATGCAAGAAGAAAATAATAAAAGAAAATCTGTCGGAAATGTTTTTCGCGTCTCATATTTATAGAAATTTGGTCATACGTCGGCCCTACGCTGGTGGCGTACTTGTAGATCTTGCCGGCGTATACCATACACTAGCAAAATTTACACGAACGCCGACAGTGTTCATCGGGACTTTAAATTCCAAAATTTCAATTCCTACTACCTACGCCGGCAAATCCATGACGTACGCTGGCGGCTTTGATGTCGGTGTTGAGAGAAACTCTAGTGAACGCCGGCAGCGTTCCTCCCAGCGTTAAGAAAAACGCTATTGTTCCCATCCTACGCCGTCTCTACGTTGGCGGTGTAGATTCTCTAGGAGGCGGCGGCATACAATCTGTCAAAAATTGCAGAAATCCAAACTTTAATATTTGTCCTACAACCAAATTTAATTTTTTACAATTTACTTGTTTTGACCTTAAACTCATCCTATATCATCTCATGATTCATAATTCATTATATTTCCATCTTTATTTCTGTATTTTACATTATAAATAAAAGGACATTTAGCAAATCTAAAGAAGTGAATTGAGCCCTTAAAGTTGCGATTAATCCTTTGTTCTTCCCTTTTGCTAAAATTCTCATTTGTGTTTCAATTGTTTTATATATGTGAGTTAAATAATTGAGTAGTGCCATTGTGAATTTAGTAAACATATTTTTGTAAGGCATTACCAATGTGTTTATAATGTATTTTTGTTAAGTGTTGTATGAGAAATTAAGTTGTCTTGTAAGTGTGTTAAGTGTAAAAAGTACAATCATGTGTGTTATGGTGTAGCTCCATAGGAGCATTTGTTTGCATTGAATAGAATGTGTATGAAGTCCTCCATTTGGATGCAATTGTGAGATCATAAAGACTAGGGACAAAACAAATTGCATGTTAAATCCACTATTAATTTCTCTATCTCTTATTTCGTTATTTATGGTTCCTACTTATATATTGTTTAGTTAGATGAAATTGCATGAATTAAGATTGAATTAAAAGAGATAAAAGTTGAGATAATTGAGCTTTAAAATGAAAATAATGACCTCCTCTTGAATTTTAACCTAGTGTTAAATTGGTTTCACAGACATTACAAAGGAGGGAGTATATGTGTAAGGAAATAATCAAGGAGGTTCTTACACAAGAAAATGTTCCAATGAATCTCCCCATAGCCCTAACATTGTTTCATGTGATGGCATGAGAGGTATTGCTAGGGTTTTTCAACTTTCCAAAGAGAATAATGATGATGGTGGTGGCCAATTACAAGCTATGTTAGATAGATTAAATATTTCTCAATTTTAGCATCTGATTGCTATTAAAGTCTCTTGGTGCCGAACATTTGTATCTATGATCAACAAAATGATAAAACGTAAATTCCAAGGATTAGTGAATAGTTTTCTATTTAAAGTATTAGTGTAGAATACTTGAAGAGCAAATGCTCAATAATGAAGGCTAGCAATTATTGAGTTGAAAAATATCCACAACCCTCATTTGAGTATTTTTGAAAACTAGATTGTCCTTGGAGAATGTTAATAGGTTGAGTCTGACGTTAGGTCATAATGTCCTAGAATGTGTTGAGGAAAAACGTATGAGTGGGGAATTCTTAGGCTGTGGAATGAAGCAAATGCTATTATGCACACATCGTTTACAAACCGCCAAAAAGTGCATTTCCATATCCAAATACCCTTATTTGATTCTTTTTTCTTTATTTCTGCTATGTATATTATCCTATGTTCTTAAGGAGAAAGTTACTAAGGAAGAACCTTAGAGAAGCTACTAAGATAATTTTAGTCTATAATTGGTGATTTTAATGCAATTACTTCTAATAAAAAGAAGTAGAGTGGTGTTAATGTTAGTCAAAGTAGGGTTGGATTACACTAATAATGCATGTATGGCTCTAGATGTTGGATACTGCTTTGCAGGGCACAGTTTCACCTGGACAAGCAAAAATAAAAGGATTTTACATTTAATTAAGACAAAAATTTATTGAGTATCGTTAATAGCAATTGGTTATATTTGTTGCCATAGACTAAATTATTCTATTTGTATAACAATCAATTGAACCATAAGCCCATTTTGCTCAATACGTAATCTATGTTGAGTTTAGATAGAAGAAGAAGAAGAAGAAGAAGAAGAAGAAGAAGAAGAAAGACCTTTTGGTTTCAAGGCATGTACTTACACCACCTAGAGTTCAAGAATTCTATCAAATTGATTTGGAGCAGAGAGTTGTTCTCTTTTGTTGATCATATAAAGCAACTTAGGGACCAACTAAGGAAATGACACTGAGAGGTTTTTGGTTGTATCCCCAAATGAAGGAAGTTAATTATAGATAGAATAGCTTAGTCAAAGCAAGAACTAATAACCCAGCCATCCCAAGAGATTTTGAACCATATTAACTTTACTCATGATAAACTAAATATAATTATAAAGATTGAAGAGCTTTTTATGGGCCACAAATGCTAGGAAAAATGGATTGTGCAAGGTGAAAGAAATACCAAGCTCTTTCATATGTGTGCAATATAGGAGATCTAAAACTCATATATTGGGTCTAGAGGTCAGTACGATCAACTAGGTATATAATTAACAAAGCATTGAAGCAATGATGGTGAAATTCTTGTCAGAGCTGTTTAAATTGGATAAAGAGGTAGGGACAAGCACCAACTACAATTGAGATAAGACAGGCCATGAAGAGCATGAGAGCACATAAATCCATAATCATTGATACTCTACATGCTACATTTTTTTAGAGCTACTAGGATCTTATGGGAGATGCAATGTCAAAACTTTCCCAAAATATTACTCAATAGGGAATATTGATCCTGGGAAGAATAAAACATTGTTAGTCATCATTTCAAAGAAATAAGAAATACTCATGAATTTAGACTATTTAGCTTTGAACTACAATGTATAAAGAGATAAGAAAATTGTTAGTCAGAACACTGAAGGAAAAACTCTAATCACTACCATCAAAATGAGCTTCATTTTTTGGAGTGTTTGGTTGATAATATGGTGTTCATCTAAGAAATACTCAATATGATTGCACTTAAGAAGGGAAGGAAGGGGTTGGATGAGACTGAACTGGACTTAGAAAAGGTATACAATCGAATGGAATGAGACTTCACTAGAATGTCATGATAACTATAAATTTCCCAAACCAATGGGTTAAGCTAATTAGTTTATGTTTATCCTCATGTCATGTTTAATGGTGTTGAAAGGATGAAGGAATGAATCATTTCAAAGAATTTGTGGCTTAAGATAAGGGATCTAATATTCCCATATTTGTTATGATTGAAATGAAACTTCTAAATCATTGGATCTAAGCACCAGTGGATGTGAAATGATGGAAGCCCATTCAAATTAAGAGGCGAAAGGAAAATTTTTTGCAAAAAGGAACTACAATGCCTTGTTGATGATATTAACTTTGATTTTTTTGCCTAATTTCATGATTTTATATTGATAATAGATTTGGATGCTTCTCTTATTCTAGTTGTGTTGGATGTCTACGATGGAAACTAGACAAACTATGATATCTCTCATAGCTTGATTGTAGCTAACCTGGAAATATTTTTTGTTGATCATGTGTCTGATGATATTTATTTTCTATTTTAGTTTATTAAAGAACTGATATTAAATTTAGGTTTTGTATTAGACGATATAGACCTTTGTATATCCTCTGGCCAAGTCAAGGATGAAGTTTTTATGCTTTGATGTAGTTTATGGACCTGCTTTTGCTTGTTTAGTTAATGATATGAGTAGTTACCACTAAAAAAAAAAAAGTTATAATCATTTCTAGATTGCATAAACCATCATGAATAAGGGTAATTAGGTTTCATTAACATCATTGGACTAAACAAAGAATAACAAAGCTCCTTCTGACAAATGGAGTTCAATTAAACTTAAATCTATTAGGAAAAATTTAAAATGAGTAGGACAGTTTTTACAATTCTTCTATTGAATTCACTAATCCAAAACCTTCTCAATCATCTCAAATTATGTTTAATTATTTGGATTTTAATATTAATCCAAATAATTAGTTTACAAATGATTTAATAAATTTTGAATTTGACTTATACCTTTATCTATATGTGACATGCAGAAAATTCAGACTTAAACCAAAAAAAAAAAAAAAAAAAACTCTCTCCGTTTCTCTTTATCTCTTTCACACTCACAAAAAAAAAGGAGAAAAAGAAAAAAAAAATCTTAATGAACTCATGTTGCCTTTCCTATAGAGACCATTTTCTTTCTTTCACCAATTAGAACTGGGTTGTAAATGAATCAAGATAGCTGTGAGTTACTTTAGTTCGAATTGACAAAACTTGAATTCAACTCACTTAAAATTGAATCAAGCTCAAGTTTGAGCTACTTGAGTAGCTACCGAGTTTGATTTCAAGCTTGAAAATACTCGGCTTAGGGTGCTCGCAAGCTCAATCGAGCTTAATTGAGTATTAAATCAAGAGTCAAGTTTGAGTTTATCGTGTATTAAATACTCTTTATAATTAAATCAATATTTAAAAGAATAATCGAGCTTAATCAAGTCGAGTTTGAGTTTATCGAGTATTAAATCGAGTCGTGTTTGAGCTTAAAAATTAAAGCTCAATCGAGTTCGAGTTCAAGCTTCGAATTTTTTATTCGAGTCAAGTTCAAGCTGATGCTGTATCAACTTGACTCGACTCGACTCATTTATAGCCTTATTTAGAACCACAAACTATCTTTATTGGTTTCAAGATCTGTGAGTTTCATTAAATAAAAATGTTTAGATTTGACTTTCTTGTTTTATTTCCCCATCATTGATCCACCACAATCCATGGTTATATATCTACATTAATAGATTAGTAAATATGGAAATTCATATGAATTTGAATTTTGGATTGTCAACAAGTTGTAGAATAAGTGGTTTAATTATAATTATAATTTTATGTTTTAATTATCTTTTTATTGTCATCCCCATGTAGAATTATGACATCCTTTTTAGGGGAGCTTCTATAATTGCTAGTTTTGTGGGTTTTTTATGGGAAAAAAAAATCTATAATAGTTTGATATTTGAAGGTATGTGTCCATTTGTCTGATTAAGTTTCGATGCCACAACCATTTATCTATAAATCCTTTTGTTATATGGAATGAAATTCATTTTTTACTGAAAAATAAAAATAAAAAATAAAAAATTGTGAGAGGAAAACGTTAAATTCATGAAAAAAAATAATAATAAACCCTTGGCGGTAGGAAAAGCTTGTGCTTCCTATGAAAATAGAGCTTCAACTAATAATCATTTTAAAGTGTGACTACGTTTAATATTGTGAACAGTGAAATTTGCTTCTGTTTTTCATCCTGAGGTTGCATTGTGCAGTGGAAATAAGAAAGCAATCTCGTCAGACAAGTTAGATAAAGTCAAGGGGCACCAAGACATGGGCACTGGTTCGAAACTGATTCCAATCCCGTTGCAAGAGGATCGATGGTTCTCAGTCTGGTTCTAGAATCAGGAACCACCCCTTTTTTCCATCATTTTAATTTTTTTTTTTTTACATTTGAAAGAAGGAAGAGAAAAATAATAATAATAATGGCACAAAGCTACTGTGAAAATTATTAATTAACCATATTTGCTTTTGTTAGTAGCTTTGCTTTGTGAATTTATCAATTTTTATGTTAATGTTTGGTTCATTTGTTCTTTTGATATTCACTTAAGTGATCATGTTTATTTGTCAAGAAGAAGATGACACAAAAAAAAAAAAAACAAAAAGAAAAAAGAAGACGAATGCGTATATATCCAGCCATGTGTCCTATGTAGATATGCTGTATCATATGTCTTCTTCCTTCCCAAGCTTCGTTGCTAAGGTCTGATATCTTCTCAATTTGTGACATGCCCAGATGCTTTACTTTTGCAATACATACTTCTGCTTTCATGCTTTAATATAACTTTGCACACAAAATCATATGAAACTAGAAAGTTGTTGCTTAGCATCGACATATGCACGTGCATGATCGCCTTGGTTTTCCTTTTTTTTCATTTTTTTTTGGAACCGAAGAGGAACCGTCGGTTCTACTAGTTCTTGGTCAGTTGGCAGAACCAGAGATTTCACTTCGATTCTAGAACCGAATAGGCGGTCTGATTCCGGTTCTTGAACCTTCAAGATAATTAGGGGAAAAAAAAAGGGCAGAAGATAAAGACTGCAGCTGATCATGAGTTTAATATTATTGTTACCGGCCATATACCATCACTTAATATTAAAAGTTATTAATGGTGTAATCTCTTATGATTATTATGATACGTTAAAATCTAAAACTATAAAAACATAAAAGAAAAAAAAGAAAAGAAAGAAGAATGAAACAGTGTGGAATAAAATACAGGTATTAGTTTACTTTTCCTTTTTTCGTTTTTCCCTGCCCATAGGGTAAAGTCGACCAAAAAGTTAAAGAATTATCTATTCCTTTTGGATTCTCGAGGTTTGATTATATAATATAATAATAATTAGTATTTGGATTTTTTTTTTTAAATTTCCTTAGGCCTAAACGAGGATGACACATGACAGTACATTGCATTGGATCGGAGAGCATTGGAGGCAGGAATTTAGGGATGTAACGGAGCAGGTTTGGAATGGATCATTCAGAACTTAAAATCATAACCCAATCCATTCAACCCGATCGGAATCTGATCTGATTTTAAGAAACCAATACTACTAATTGTACATGCCTAGAAAAATAATTAAAAAAAAATTAATCAATTATCCTTACTCATATATCCTATCATGTGACTCAATACATGAATAACAAAATAATTATATGAAAAGCATTATTCAACTAATGAACAAATAGATTCCTTAAACTAAAATTTTTAATTTTTTTTTAATTATACCGGGTCGGGTTTTCCCAACGGGTTATAAGTACAACCCAAAATCCAACCCTAAACCTTATAAGGTTTTTAGCGAGACGGGCGAGCGGGTACCCTATAACAACCAACCTCGTTGCATCCCTAAGCAGGATGGAGCACGCCAAATGCCTCTTCGAATTCGGTGCTGACCACCTATTGTATCAACGGGTCGTTTATTTCATGTGGAACTCCTCCTATGGATAAGGATGTGAAAAAAATTGTTAAAACTGAAATATCGATTTAAAATAAAAGAATTAATCTAAAAAATATGGTTAACTGATATTTTCAGCTTAGAATTATAGTTTCTATTTTTTTTCAATTTTCAATTTTGGTTTGTAATCATAAAAAAACTTACGCTTAACAATTAACTATTTCAATATTTATAAATAAAATTTATATATGTTAATGTTCTTTAAATTTTGATTAAAGTATTATATATATATATATATATTTTTTTTTTTTTTATGTTTGATGGGAGTTAATATGGTAATTGATATGGTTTGATTTTGTTGATAATGATATATCCAAAGGCTTATTTTTCCCCTTTTTGCTTAATTTGATTTTCCTTTTTTTTTTTAGCTTTTGTAATATATATAATAATTTAAAGAAAAACTATCCAAAAAAAGGTTAAAAGATAATTTTGTTGAAACTATCAATTTGATTTGTCAAAACCATTACATTAGATGGTTAAAAACAAAAAAAAAAAAGTTAACGAATAAAAGGTTAACCATTAGTGAAAAAAAAAAGATTAATTTTTAAGGTAGTTAACCATTTATAATTTATCAGTTAAGGATTAGGATACTAAAAAACCGATTATTACAGTTATATTCAAAAGATAGGTCACATACCAGTTAACCAAACCATGAACACTCTATTAATAGATAAATAAGGGGTCACATAAGAAAATGCTAGTAATATCATATTATGATCATTTTGACATCATATTTTTAGCATTTTTAATAAGATGTTTGTTAATAAATAGATACCGATGAAAAACTAACAATTTTACTCATAAATTGACTAATCAAATATGATACAAATATGATACAGCTATGTCATAAATGCATATTAAATACAAATATGATACAAATGAAAATCCAACAATCCAAATGGACCCATTATATTGCTTCATTAGTATTCACCAGATATAAATGCTTGACATCTACTAAAGATAATTTAAGAGAATCCAACTTGTAAATAATGGAAAAGGGGTTTAACAAGATGTCGTGGGTTATAAAAATGCAACTTATAGTCTTTAAATAATATGAAGTAGAAAATGAATAATCTAAACCCTGACCAAATCATATATAAAATTGTCAACCCATCTCAATGCCCTTTCACCACCATTATTTCCTCAAAACATAGAAAAAATATATGATCCTATTATATTTTTTAATGGAATATGTTTGATAAGTTATTTAAAAGCTTGGATTTATACTCAGTCGTGATTACATGACAAAAATATTTAATACATCATTTACTAGATTTATTTCAATAATCACATTATTGATTGGATAGTTTGTCGATTATATCATAGAAATTACTCAAAACTTGATATAAGCTTAGATTCCCATCAGATATACATTTGATAAATAATATGACATATATCTCTAAACTTATTTGATAAGAAAACTTTATAACTTTTTTTTTACGATAAGGTTGTTATAATTAGTTGAACACTTCGTAAAAGGCATGTGAATGGACTTAAGAAAAGTCTTAAGTGATAATAAGTAAACTTAATACCTCAAGTGAGATCAGGTGTCTAGCATTGTTTAAAGAAATACACAAATACAAATTACACAAAAAAAAAACCCAAATTAGTGTCGCTATATCGCATATTAGAGTAGAGATACAAACATATATACTTATATCACATGTCCAAAGCGAGATATAATAACCTGGCGATAAAACTTTTAGGAGTGTGTGTATCTAGCACTAGATGTGCGATACAGGTTTCAACCTTGTAATACATGTTCATCAAGCAATACATGTATAATTACATGTGTATCACTCATTGGGCATGCGATACAAGTCCAAGGTATATCGCACATCCAGCGTGTGATACACATGTAATTTTTTTAAAAATTGCATCGTATCTCCAATGTGCGATATAGTGACATTATTCTCATAATTTTTTTTCCACAATTTTGTTTTGTGGAATTTTTTTTAAGTACATTATGCATGTAATATCCTCTAATACCTCATAGATAAATATGTGAACTAATCAAGTCAAATCAAACCGTTTAAATGATATCTATTTTAAATCTATTAAATTAGATCTCTCTAAAACATCTCTAATTATGTCAAGTTTTTAGAGGGCGTGACTAGTTTAAAAGATCAATATACTATGACCTTCTATAAAAACATGTTATATTCTTTTTATCATTTTTCGAATTTGAAGATATTTTGTTGTGACATGTATATTCGTGGGAATCAATTATTGATGTATATAATTGAAGTTTGTAGGCATCTAGCTCATATCGCATCTTTGAATTAAAAGTAAAATATATGTGAATAAATCCCGAAATAATGGAAGTATCGGACTTTTCTATCAGATGGGAAAAAAATAAAGAAACCTTGGTCCCTAAGAAAATTGAGAATTAATGCTTTTGGCTTCCTTTGTCGGGTGCATATATATATATATATATATATATATATGACTTTTTCTAAAAGTATGGCTTTTGGAACAAGTTCACTATCTTCTTCAGCTGACCTATGAAACAAGACTATTCTTTTGCCTTTTATTCGTGATGATTAGGGTTGCAAGACTTTGGGACGAAGTAAAACTTTTTACATAAATTATTTAATTTATCTTAGACGCCGAAAGAATGAGAGGGCGTTTGGTCTAGTGGTATGATTCTCGCTTTGGGTGCGAGAGGTCCCGAGTTCGATTCTCGGAACGCCCCACACTGTTTTATTTTTCTGGATCTTTTCGATGAATGATGTTCGATGCTTAAACATTGAAACAAATTTTATTTTTTCCATGATTATAACAGAGAAAGGGAGTTAAAATTCATTCCACAAGATCACAAATCTTAATTACTTTAATATGGACATTACAACGAAAATAGCTACTTTCATACATAGCATATTTTACATTTGTGCTAATGTATTAGGGTACTGACATTTATATGAATTAAATTAGTATATTATTATTTAGAAAACAATATTTGTATGTAGTTACGTAGTTGTGCAAAATTTTTCTTTCTCTTAATTACCTTAATATACTTTAGGATTTCCCATACAAAAGAAACACATTAGGTGTAATTTGCATGTGCTTAATTTCTTTCTAAAACTTTTACTAATTTTGTATATTTTTCATTGTATAAATAATTTTTCCCTTCTTGTCTTTTAGTTTAGTTTTATTTGAACTATCTCATCATATATATATATATATATATATATAATATAGTTTGGTTTTTTTCACCGTGTGCGTATTAGTATTATCGTCATTTTTAAAAGTATATCATTTACATATATCTGTACATGTGTAAAATGTGGATTAGTGTAGATAAGAATACGGGATCATTATGATCTTTCACAATTTAATTGAATGAATTTTAAGATCCAATCAACTTTTAGTTCTCTACGTTCAGTTATATCTTAAAAAGAAGACGAAGGAGGGTGATGTTTTGGATTAATTATTTCATTTTTTAATTGGAGTTTGAGTTGTGAGTTTCGAATTTCAATAATTTTAGTTTAGTGGTAGAAATGCAATTGGGTGGTAAGAGATATATATATATATATATACCTATATATATATAGAGAGAGAGAGAGAATAGATGTATTTTTTTTAATATTTAAAATTTAATGTTGTCTATTTTCTATTTGATAAATTAGTAGAAACCATGATTGTAAATTTTTTTTTTTATTTTAAGTATCTCATTATTTTTCATTCTCTTCAAAAATATATGGCACTCTTTTTCATTCTTTATACCTTCTCAATTAAATAAAAAGATATAAAAAAAACAATCAATTAATTAAACATATGACACTACTATAGACGAATAAGTTGGTAACAAAATACCCACCTATATAAATATTTCCCACTTTTTAGGAATGTAAATAGGACAAATCCAAGACAAGTCTTATAAAACCTGAACTTACCCTTATATCTTGTACGGTTTTCTAAAACATGATACAAAACAAAACCCTATGTAGTTTAAAATCTAAACCCAAAATCCATCAAAAAATCCTACAAGTAATTCTTCTATAGTATATTTATTGGATTAAGCTAATCTAGTGGCCTATAATAACCGCTTTGATTGCATTCCTAAGAAGGAGTGATTGTTATAACAAAATTATAAGGGTAATTGGACCATGAGAGAAAGAGAGGATTGAGCTGCAATTAATTAGAATATTGTAGATGGATTAATAAAACCAAAGCCTTAGGTTTTTAAAACCAAAACGAAACTATCCCCTAGAATAATTCAGATATCCTATAATAGCCTCAAGTGATGGGTCCATAGACGGCTTTGGCCGATATTTTTGAATGTTGATCAAAACAACGTGGAACATTAATGTCTTACACTAGAAAGATATCCTTTTACGGTGCTCTTTTACGTGTACCTATCTTTAGCAATCCGCAAGCAACTGAGAAAAAGACGGAAAGTTAGCATGAAAATCCTGGGCTTTCGCTGCCTGCCAGTAATAGAAAATTAATGTCCACGGCAAAATGCGTTCACCCATTGTAATTTTACAGTTTCTCCATAAACTATGGTACTTGGAAATTAAAGATGTGTCAGGCTCACCATATATATATTATTTTATGAATATCATCAAGTATCAAAATTTTATTAGTACTTATTACCTATTGGTACATTTACAGAAACTTCATGTTACATCATCAAAATTCTTGACCCATGTGATGTAATGTTACTTTATTGGTAAATATACTCTGGGAATTCTAAAATGCTGCAAAAATTACTCAATATTTCTTTCATAGATTGGCAACATAAAAATATTTGATCTTTCAGTCCAATAATAAAACATCAATAACAAAATTAAGAAATACTAGAATAGCGATAATATTACGAATAATACACAAACTTTGAAAAAATATGCAATTAGGTATCCCAACATTAAAATTGATCAGTTTCATATCTGAAAAAAAAAAAATATTGATGGAGGTATTGTTGATATGCACAAAAAGTTTTTCAGATGCTAGACTTATCAATTTCAGATTTTAATTACTATATGGATCAATTTCAAAGTACAAGTACCTAGTTGTATATTTTATCAAAGATTAGATACTACCCATGACATTGATCCTATTAAAATAAGCTTCTTTTATTTAGTTACTAAAATCAAAATTTAAAAGGTCATTTTCAGCATTTTGATAGTTTTATTTATTTATCAATATTTAAATAGTGATGAGTAATATTTAAAACTTCAAATGTATATCCATTTCAGACCCCATAATAGTATAATCTTTTATTATTGTTTTTTTTTTTTAATCCTCTAATAGTATTCATCTTGACTTTTATATTTTTTTTTTTGGGTACTATGAGTCTGTGTCAGCTACATTTAATTGGTATATTTTCTTGGTAACTTGTAAGTTAAAACAGAGATAGGTAATAAAGGATTGTCGTGCCCAAGAACAAGAAACAAAAAGCCCCTCTTTAAGGAGGATCCGGTTCTGCAAAAGCGGGGTCCAATCAGCCAGCAGAAATAATAAATGATTGGGAATTAAAGCCCCTTGGAATTCGACGACTAGACTGCCATTACAGCCCACTGTTTCCCACACATTCTCCACTGTGTTTCGATCACTGGTTTCACCTCGAAGTAGAACAACCAGGCTTTGCTTTTAACCATAAAACCCATACCGCATCAGCAGGAAGGAAGAAACGAGTACTTTCAATTTTTGATAATTTAATATTTTAATTTTAAATTTTAATAAATTAATATTTGTATTTTTAAAATGTGTGTGATTTAGAGTCTTTATTAAATAATATTTGACAGACATTCATCTTAATAATAGGAGAATAGTAGACACAGCAAAAAAATTATTAAAATCTAAAGATATGGTATTAAACGGCCAAAATTTCAAAATATGGGCACCCAATCGGCCATTATCCTATAATCAAAATAAATAACAGTCAAATATTATCTAATAAAGATACTGAATTACATATACTTTAAATGTACGGACATTAATCTATCAAAATCTAAAAATAAATACATTAAATAGCCAAAAATTGAAAATTCAATCACTTGTCCTACTATTATCCCCAGTTGAAATGTTGAAAAATTACAATATGACCAACTAACGAAAATCGATTAGTTATATTTAAACATGATACGAACACATAAATTGATTCACTACTCTTGGTTCACTTGCTATAACAATAATTCATCAAAAATTACTGGAACGTTTAGTTAATCGTGATTCCATAAAAGATCTCTGTAAATAAAAAACATCGTTGTTATTCAATCCTACGCATAGTATTCCAATATTAGAGTAATATTTTACCCATTTAAATAAAACAAAAATCTCATTGTACATCTATTTCAATTTTCCATAACAGCAATTCTAGCAATTCCGTTACCTGATCCAATTCATTTAACGTCCGTTCGGATGAACTATTTTTTTTATCTGTATTTATTTATTACCTATATTTGATTTGTTTAATTTTTTTATAAACAAAAATAATTTATTTATTATTTATTTGTCATCTATACCTTCTTGTGAAATAGACCCTTAGTACAGTAACCGGGAAGCTGAGATCTTTTTACTTTTCCTTTTCCTGTTGGCCAAGTCCATCGACTCAAAGAAAAGCTCTGAAAGACGTTAGACATAGTACTACAATAACTTCTGTTTGTCCCCCACAAAAAAAAAAAAAATTGAACGTAGGAGTGCTCCATTTATTGCGTTGATAGTTAATAGATATTTGCAAATACAATCGTTTCAGTAACCCACCTGTGCAGGCTACTTGAAGTCAAAACCATCTTGACAGACCAACAATTAGTACACAATAGCTGTCGCTACTAGATACAAGTGTATCTTTCAAAGATGGAAAAAGATTTTAGAGGAGCACTCAAAAGAACTCTTTCAAAGGACAAACCATGTTGCTATTTAATTTACAGTACCAACAATGGCCAGAAAACTATTACTCTCTCTTAAGTGACACCACAACCAGATAGAGAGACAATATTACTGAAAGGTCTCTTTTTCATGATCCTTTTCGCGATTATACCACAGAGGGCAGATTAGGCTTCAGCTGCGGTGCCAGCAGACTCAGGCTTTGCACTGCCATTTTTGGTCCGTTTGGCTTCATAATCTTTGACAGCAGCCTTTATAGCATCCTCAGCAAGCATACTGCAGTGCAATTTAACTGGTGGCAGTGATAGATGCTTTGCTATTTCCCTGAATCACGCAAAGAATGGTTTAAATACTTCAAAAAATAAAAGGGATTGACAATATTCATGCCCTAATAAGAACATTATATTTATGAGAAGACAATGCCTATACTAGAGAATTCTATCGATATTTCTTTGTTGCGTATGGCAACAGACGATAACAGATTGTCATCCATGCACGTTTCAGTTTGTTGAGCACCACAGTTAAACGAAACAGCATCACTGCAAATGCTGCAAAATAATAATGGTCATAACATTTTGAAATTACTTACGTGTTTTTGATGGACATGACTTCTTCCATCTGTTTTCCTTTTACCCATTCAGTAGCTGGAACATCAAAAGACATTAAAAATCAGCTATTAGAAAGTCTGTGGAGTGTAGACAAGCAAACTGTAAAAATGTACTATTTCTCAATGAAGAGAGGAGAGGGAATCAAAGCTTCATAGCCACAGATTAAGAGAGACTATTCTACAAATGTGAGATGAACTAAATCAAGTAAAAAGCCTTTGAAGCAAGGTACTCAGCATGACTCCGTACTGCCCGCAAGATTCACTACCAATAAGCATTTCTGCATTTGTCCCCTGGACTCTACAGCGTGTATTGTAAATAAACAGCAAGAACTTCAAGCTCTGTTTCTATGATAGTGATTTAACATTAACTCCCATCATATCTTTTCATTCAATTAGATAAACCAGTCCAAAGATCTTCAAGCTCTCCTTCAATGATAGTCATCAACCCACGATATCTGTCTAGTTTCTATGAAATAGCCTCTCTATATCAATGGGGCATCAAACATAACAATTTAAGAGTCCAATCAGAAGATAGACTGATCTAAAACCATGAAGCAGCATCTGTACCCTTTACACTAGTGGAGATCCTCAATAACAAGAGCAGTTAGTTATTTATTTTTATTCTTTGGATAGTTCAGAAAATAACAAAAGCAAGAGTAAAACAAGCTAAAATCAATTATTTAAACTAAGCTGTCAAGCTATGCCAGCAAAGTGAAATGCTTATGGACAGTTTTACTTAACTGTAATGAATAAGCAATGATTAAAAATTTCACCTTGATAGTATTACCAATAATAGATTATTGGTTATGTATTCCAGTGTTCACTTCGACTAAAGTTTTATTACACATTTGGCCATTTACTTTAATTTATTGATTTTAGTATTAAAATGGGAACATAATTTTAAAAGACCATTATGCCCTATTTAATTAATTTAAATAAAAAAAAGGTATTTATTCGGGGTAAAATAGGATCGAGAGAATAGAGGGACAAAAGTGGTTTTTTGCAAAGTGTTTTTCTTTTTTTTTTTAATTCTGTCTATATACAGAATAGAAATATTACAGGGAATAAATACTCAAAAGCCCATTTTGCATGTAAATGGGGTGGGATTGGGTTCAGGGTCATTCTAAGGGTAATGGTATGCCATTAATTCTAAGAATCTCATAATTCCTTTTTTTTTTTTTTTTTTTTTTGCGCCATTATAATAGAGAGGCGGAACCAAACTTGAGCCTCTCACTTGAGAGATCAAGAAGATACCACTAGACTACAATGTCATTGGCAGATCCTCATGAACAATTGAACACCAAATACTTCTCGCTAAGGCATAAAATGTGGTGGTCTCATGGTTTCAAAATTCAACATCAGCCAGTAAGACACCTAACAGACCTCTAATTCCAAGAAAGCTAACTCCATCAAAACAATAGAAATATCAAACAATCTACATTAAAAATAACTAGATAACTTAATTCATCAAATACTACAACCCTTCACATTCATATCTATATCTGCTTCTGAATATCAACAATTAAGACACCAGTTATACATCAAAAGCTAGTCCCCATAAATTGGTTCCGAAAATTAGACATCTAATCCCAAATTCTTTTACAAACAACCAACACAAGACTTAAAACTCTCGAACTACATTTTCCCCAAGGATGGGACCAAAGCTCTGTTGGGAAAAAACTATTGGACACTAAGTAGCTTCATGTCATTGTAAAACAAATTGCTTTTATAAACCATCGACCACCTCAAAGTCCCTCATTAGCAAGCTGATCATATACTTTGTGATTTCCCTTCATATTAATACAAGTCCACTGAATTACCCAAAGCAAGAAAAATTTAATACATTTGCAATATTTCTATATTGAGATCAACAAGGGTCTCAAGATGATTCAATACATACAAATCACAACCATATTGAACCGAAACCCATCTTACGATAAACTACGCTTAGAGACTAACAGCACATCTAAGAAAGACAAAATTGGCTAGATTCAGAAATTCAAAATGTAACTCAATAAACAATCAATGTAGACATCTCTAATCATTAAATAACCATCTGCAACAAAAAGTTACCTCTGAGCTAGAATATTCTTTTACACTTCATAAATGTGTCAAACAACACAAGTTCAGCAAAGCAAATACATCGAAGACACCAACTCTACTATATATGAAGAATAAACTGTTTTCTTCCATCTTCAAGTTTCCAGTGAAACAAAACTCTTACCAACAATTCCTAACCTTTAAACCAACTCTCAACCCCACCAAATCAACAAGCTAATCATGATGAAACTTTAACCCAAAAAAATAACCTCCAATGCCAAATATGTTATCTTCCTAATCTCCAACTTCCTTCAACGAAGATAAAACTTCTCTTCTCAAGTGAAAAATAATGCCATACATTCAAAAATACATGTCCAACATCTAACGATTACTCAGAGCTAGAATGCAATATTATAGGTTCACCATATATAACAAACGATTTAATCAAATAAATCTCAGCTTGAGTCAAAGCATCATGTTCAATCTCCAACTTTCCTGGAGAACAAAAAATTTAATTCCATGACGGTAAAACGATATCTCAACGTACAAATAGAAAGCTAACACCATATTGGAATCAAATAACAGATGGAAAACAAATAAAAATTCACCTTTGAAAAACGCAAAATCAACCACCAACCCATAAACACCAATATTAAACCCAGGATTGAACCCCAAAAACATCAAAATCCCTCCAACTTTCTCGGAAACCAGACACCCAGAAACTAAAACTGCCAAAGAAGCAATTCCCATGTCTAAAATTCGTTGATTAATCAAATCACATAAACCTTACATATCAAGATATCCCTAGTACCCAGAATCAATCAACACAATTTCATGATACACAAACAATAAAAATCAAAACTTTACATAAAAAAAATCACAAATTAAAGCAAATTAAATAAACCCTACCTATCTCTTTAATGGCCAAAAAAAAAAAAGTAAACCCTAACTAAAATATTCCCCTAAAGCTTACCTACAGAAGAAGAAGCAATAGCAGAACCACATCCAAAGGTCTTAAAACGAGCATCAACGATCTTCCCAGTCTCTTCATCCACCTTAATTTGAAGCTTCATGACGTCGCCACAAGCCGGTGCACCAACTAAACCCGTACCAATATCGGGATCGTTCTTATCAAACGATCCTACGTTCCTAGGGTTATTGTAATGATCCACAACTCGTTCGTGGTAGAAACGAGAGGACAACGCCTGAATCGGTCTTGTTGATGCGGTGTCGATGGATGAGGCCGTGCCCAAGAGCTTCTTTGCTGCGAGTCTCAGCATCGTGAATCTGAGTTTGTGCAGAGGGAGCAAGGGAGGGAGAGATGATGAGGAAAAGGCGTAAAACGTCGGAGATGGAATTTCTAGGGTTTTTAAGGAGAGTGCTCAGATATTGGCGGTTGAGTTTGGGTTAGAGGATGGGTCGCCACGTGTACATCGTCTTTTGCATGTGTGCGGATTTTTTTTTCTTTATTTTATTTATTTATTTTTTATTTTTTTATTTTTTTTGTATTCAACATAATAAAGAGGAAGCACCAACGATAAGTCAATATCTAAATTCTATATTCTATATTTCGCAAATTCTGATATTGATAGATTAGTCCCAAGTCACTGCTCCTTTTTTTTCATTAGGCTGGTTTTCATGATTTTTATTCTCTCTTTATGTATTTTTCCTATGTTTAGTTGATGTTTATAAATTAAACTTAATATATAATACATGTATAATTGGAAGTTTTCTGTTTTCCCTTTTAGCATAATTTTTGAATGATTCATATAACTTTATAGATTATCTTCCTTTTACCAAAAAAAAAAAAAAAAAATAACTCTAGAATTATCCTATAACAAAACTAGTTGAACCTAAATTAAAATATACAACATGATTTGATGGTTTGAATCTTCAATTTTCTGTCCAACTGGTGGTGAATTTCTCACTTCTATGTTTGCTCTTAAAATATACTCATGAATGCCACTATGTATGTATTCTAACCATATAATACATATTCTATTAATGTCACTAAACACACATGTAACCAAAGGTTGGTAGATATAGGAAATAAACTAAAAATGGTAATTTCTAAAATCTTCTTTAACACTATTGTTTAATGGCCAATAAGGTTAACCTCCTACTATATATAACTATTAATAGCTGTAATAATTAATAGTTATATTTCACAAGATAAAAGAAAATGATAATATTTAATTAAAAAATGAACCCAAAAATGATTCATATGTTAAATAGTATTGGCATGGATTATTGGATACTACTAAGTTTTTAATGACCAGTTTTGTGCGCGAATTACAACAAACTCACATACAATAAAATAAAAATTTAGCACATAAGAAAAAAAAATCTCATCTCAAACATGAACCGAAAGCAAATACCGCCCTTGTAACAACATATTGGATCTAATTGGTTGAGATAGAATAAAATAGGTTAACAATGATAGCAATTGAACTAATAATGGATACCAATAATAGCCTCTAATTATTAATAACATGAGACACCATGCAATGGAAATGCCCAAAAATCCAAGGGCTTTATATTATAAATACAGGATATGTAAATTACAACATGAAAAGGATGCCAAATTACATGGCATGTTCAATCGTCCTTACTAAGGGTATAGTGTATAGACACCAATTATTTGATTCATTGACCAATATATTTATCTAAACAAAATTTTCCCAATGACCTACTTCTTACAATTGCTATAAAAAAATAAAACATATAACAAAATGAAATGCAATAACCAAAAAACTTCACTAAATTTGAACATATATGACTATTTAAATAAAAAATCAAGAGTGATCCACAAATATCGCAAAGAATCAAACTTTATCTTTAATTATCAAGAATTGATAGCCCTTCCAATAGATTTGACAACTTAAAAGATAACAATTTAGTGTTAAGCCATTTCAGAAGTTTACCAAGGACATTTAATGAGAAATATTACTCTATGCTAACACAAGTTTTATAATTCCTTTTTCAAGAAATTTCCTATGTTGATATCCCTTGCACCACCAATGACAAATACATCAGCGGAGGTTTGTCCAATTAAACCAACATCGTTCAATTATATATTATCATTAAAAGTAATACCCTTGAATGTCTATACATGCATGGCAGCAAGTAAACATTGTTGTAGAATAGAACGTAGATTGAAATTGACTTTGCATGTTGTTAGGTAAACTTCGTCAAATTGTATGAAGTCTACCTCCATGGAAAATGAATTGTGCGTCAATGAAGAACAGGATATAAAGAATGATTGCAATCAATTTTTTTGAGGATGGAATAAAGATTTGAAAAGAAAAATAGGATATAGATTGGCAAGTTTTTAGTAGCAAGAAGCAATTCTTGTGAAATATCAGAAAGTAGTGAAAGGATAAAAGCACTACATGCAAAAAACTATTGAATAAGCAATGTCAATAGCAGTTGTAGGACATAAAGGAGGTGTAACGTAGCTCTTGCACAGTAGGGTCATTTTTGTCAAATCATAAATAAAAAAATTATATCTATACTAAAAACACCAAAAAAAAAAAGCCTTTTAGATTTAATAAAATAGATTTTTTAAATTAATTATTCAAAATTTAAAATATTGATTTAGCATTTATAAATTTTTCAAAATATTTAAACAGCTCAACTAGAGATCTAAATCTTTTTCAATGGTGCTTGCTTAATATCATATTAGCAGTTACTAAAAGGTATAATCTATTTCTATAATGTACAAAATTATAGGAAGTGTAGAGAAAATAAAGAGGAGGCTATAAAAGATATTAGTCTTGTGATTATCCTTTGATTTGGTAATTATCCTTTCTTTCACTCTATGCTTGGTAGATAAATGGAGACACAATCTACTTTAGTATAATAAGAAGTGTTATTGATATCTATCATAGTAATATCCATTTATTGTAAGATAAAGTAGAATGTTATACAAAATAAAGCCGGTGAATGTCCTAGAAAAGCATATGGTAAACTACATGTCTATGATGTTATTAGTAAACTACATGTCTAATGATGTTACTATATGTTTTTTTTTCTATTTTTTATTTCTTTACACCATGCAAATAATCTTACAAATGATAGGTGAAACAATTCGTGTAAAAATAAAGCAAAATTAAAAATTTCATGTTGTTTATGTTGAGTTTGGATCCAACTTATATGGGCCCATGATATAGTAAAAAAAATAATACCCTAAATATATAAAGAGTCTTTTTTCATTGTTGTCTTAGGGCAAGGAAAAGAGAAAAAAGAAAAAAATACAATATACACACTCCTAAGTCTAGAAAGAGATCTAGAGAGAGGATTTGTTGTGAATCTATTGGGTTGTGGTGTGATTGACAGAGCCACTAGTACAAACTAGTGAAGATTGTGTTTGTATTCCATTATTGTGTTAGTGGAGTTTTCTTCATGCGGCGGCGGTCCCGTGGTTTTTCTCCACATTAGGGTTTTCCACGTTAAATCATGGTGTTTATCGTCTATTTGATTTCATTGTATTTGTTAATCAATTAGGCAAGAAGAAAAACAGCGATCTTTTCTTAACAAAGAGGTAAAGGAGTGATCTTTCCTTGAACAAGTGATCTTTTCTTGAACAAAGTGGTAAAGGAGCGATCTTTTCCTAACAATTTATCAGTCTTGAAACTTGTTAAAAAATCCTAAAGTTTGTTAATATTAGAAGGGAAAAGAACATTTTTAATATTCAACGTTTCACCAGTTTCCTATTTGACTCCTTAACATTTGAAAAATGTAACAAATGTGGACTTTTTATCACACCATTAGCTGTTCTATTATTGTTTGACACATGACAATGTCTAATTTGTCCATTTAAGTAAATATATATTTATTAAATAAAATAGTAAAAAATCTTCAAAATCCAAAACAGTGTAGGAAAATTGAAAAAAAAAAAAAAGAAATCCTATATACATCTAATACTTCTTTGTTTCATAAATACAATAAAGGAAGCAGAAAAGTTTAATTAAGAAATGAGAACAATAGAAAAGTAATATAACAGAGAACATGAAGAACTCTAGCATGCATGCCAAGAGGCAAAATATTACCACTCAAGCCCTACGTTCAACCTTTCAAAGTCTCTCCTAGCTATGGCCAGAGAAAAAAAGTCTCTCCTAGCTCTAAAGTTTTTTTTTTTTTTTTTTTTGAACATGTCCTAGCTCTAAAGTTAAAAGGGATCATTTGGTGCCATTTCACAAATGGATTTGAATAGGAGAATGCTTTTAATTGAACTCTGGAATAGGAGGACAGAGGAGATATAGTGTTGCATTGTGCTTTCACATTTTTCAATGAAATATGCTTTAGATGGAAAATGGTTATAGCACCATTAGGTTCTAGATTTTTTTTTTCCTTTTCTAGATTCTTTTAAAAATTTTATATTATATATTCAAAATAATTAAGTAGACAAATTATATGCTGTCACATATCAAAACACTAATAGAAAAGTTAACAATGTTAAAAAAAGTCCTACTTGTAAGAATTTTCAAATTCGATGACTCAAATAAAAAAATAATAAAGATTAAGAACTCATATAAAAAACTAATAAAACATTGATGATTAAAATGTTATTTTCCTATATTAAGAAACGGTAAACAAAGTTAGTGATCAACAAATAAAGAGGAAAGTGCAAAATATAGAATTAGAATGTGAATATGTCTCTTTGAAGATATCTACTGGAATATGAAGACAAACAATAGCACCTTAAGAAAAGGAATACTTGTGGAGACCCACCATACTCAAACACTGAAAAAAAATGACGACAAAAATAACATTTCAAAAAGGATATCACTAGAGCAATATGTTTCAGCAATATTCATATCGACATTATAAAGAACACAATTATTGCATGAAGAAAACAATTCAATATAAAGAAAAAACTTCATTATGAAATAATACTTTGGGTACATTTATTCTTTTTGTGGGTATTGAACCCCTTCCAAAGAATGTGAAAGGAAGGGGTTGATTTGTTTCTTGGAGTGCATTTGCTTCATAAACCTAAGAAAAATATATTAAACTTTTATTTTATAAATATTGAGAAAATCATAAATCTACTTTACCATTTGAATTAAAAAAAAAAAAGGGGGAAAAACCCTTGGTCAGTGGTGGTCACTTATTTCAAATTCTACTTAATACTTAACCAATAGCATTACACTACCCTCCATACCTTCTTGTCTCCAAACAAACTAACTTTGCTATGGCTACCTTGCAATAAAATTATGGTAACATCTCTAGTTTGAAAAAAAAAAAAATCTCCTAAATTTTAATGCATTTTAGTAAATTTGCTCAAACCCATGAAGTATCGACAAATTTGATCCAGATTTCAATTTCTGACTACATTACAAATTCTCACAAAATATAGATTAGAACTTAAAAAAGAAAAAATCAAAGCTTTATGTACCTACAAAATGCCAAATCCTATAAAAGCTAGTATGGAAAATTGAAAAAGATAACTTCTTCCAATTAATTTCAAATAGTGGGTTTTGAAAATGACAATAATATCCTTGTGAGAATAAATAATACAGTGATCATGGGTAAATTACATGGAAAGGTACTGACGTTTAGGGATAAGTTTATTTAAAGTCTCAATATTTTTAGTGGTTTAAAAAAAGGTCTCAACATTCGAAGAAGTTGGTCAATTGAGATCTCCCTTGACACGTGTTAATAGGAGAATATTTTTGAATACGATTAAATTTATAAGTATGGAATATTAAAGAATACAAAGCAAGGAGAGAGAGTGAACTAAAAGAAAGAGGAAGCAATTGCTGATATCATCCCTTTTTTTAAGAAATGATGATTATGGAAATGTAAGAATAAAAAAAGGGGAAAATGTAAAGTGCAAGTTGATTCAAATCTAAAGTGTTGAAAGCAGTTGTCTTGTGGAGTTGAATGATACGAGATTGCCAAAATCAAGTATCCAAATTTGCGAGAGTTAATGCAAGATTATTGTTTCAAATTAGATTTCATGGATTTAAGGCTGGATAGCACTATATGCATATAACTTCCTGGATGTTAATTGGAAAGATATGGTGGCTAGGGTAGAAATATAATTATGTTGGAGAGAATAGACACTATTATTATTTTGGATTTCTTTTTCTTCGTTAAAAAAAATTAAATGTACATAGAAGTCAATAGGGGTAGAGAATGTGTATATAGGAGAACACCCAAAAAAAAAAAAGGAAAAGGAAGTGGAAAATTACTATAAAGACTCCCGTGCTATTTCTTAAGAGGAAAACAAAAATATGTATTTGCTTTTACTTAAGGATAAATAAGGAATATTATAGTAAAAAATTAGTATATACACCAAGTTGCTCTAACTTATATGATTTTTTTTTCCATTCTATCTTTGATTGTTCATTTTTTTAGTTTCAAAAAAAAATTATTTTTCTATCTTTTAAAATTATTCAATCCACAATACCTATACAGGATTTGTGAAAAATATTGGATAGAAACTTTATTTTTCACAGTAAGCAAAGCTTATATTATTAATTAAATAGATATCTATCGTTGATCAACCACTTGGATCAAAGATAAAATTTATAGGACAATACAAAGAGTATATGTTATCGATTAAAACATTGGAGGGAGAGGGAGGGAGAGAGAGAGAGAGAGAGAGAGAGAGTTTTCACTTTCAGAAAAAAATTCTATTAGCAAAGTTTTGTTCAAAATAACAAACAATAAAATTTGATAATCTAAGAATTATTTGAAAGCTTTAACAAATATATTTTTGAACTTCTAGTTTGCTTTGCAGCATTTAGGCATGTGCTTCATCATTTATATCCTTATTCATTAAGGTCAAGATGCTCTTCCTGCTTCTCTACTACACCTGCATCAAATCCTTGTAATAAGAAATATTAGAAGGAACATAAGCATAATCCAATTTATCATTCATAATCTAGTCAATGGCTTTTTATTTAGATACTCTCTTTAGCCACATTTTCCACACCCCATTCGTCTAGAATATTTAAACTATGGTATATGTAGCATATTTCAGCTTCAAGTACAGAACAAGTGATAATTGTTTAACTACATCTCCCTGTTGGTGCCTTAGTTTGCCAATAGAGTATCTTGAAATTGGACCTTGAATTGTATAGGCCTACAAAAAAATTAAGTGGTTAGTGGGCACTAGGGGTTGTCCAATGCATCCACTCCAATGGACAAATTAATAAGGTATTAATAAAGTAGATAAAATATCAAAGTATGGGCTAGATGTGCACAAACCATATACTGGAAAGATGTCCTAGATGAGTATGTACAGGGCGTTGGAGATTGGCGGTTACCGGCTCAGGGAGATAGTAGCTATCATGGGAGTTTATGGATAGTGATCAAAGGGGGAGGAGATCTTCATTCGAATGAAATCCTATTAGTCCGACATGTCATATTTGGCAATGATGAGTTAGTTATGTTAATCAAATGCTTAATGAAGGGTCGATAGCGGAGTGTTTAGGCCATTAGCACCCTATTTTGATTGAGTCTGGCTAAAGAAGCCCTTTTTCTAAATTTTCCTTTTAATAGTTGTCTCCTCTACTCTTTCGGTGTGGAATCAGTAAATAGACTAAATTTGTAGAAGGTTGCTTAAGCTCAAAGTCATATCATTGGTGGAGGTAAAAATCCAATAACATAGATTGATCTGGGAAATAAGCTGCTTTATGGATATCCTAAGCTTGGTGGAGTGAATGGATCTAATGGAGATTATAACTAGAAAGAGTGCTATGTTGGTACAATCGAGCACATTGTGTTGTTAAACTTTATGTTCACGAATGATTTTGATGAGAATAATTATTACACAATTAATTATTTAAATATCCTTAATTATTTAAATACTTAAAATATTTATATATGTATATGTATGGTTTATATTTATTCTGTTATTGTTTAAGTTTTAACAGAATAAAAAGTTGAAGAAAAGTTAAGACAAAGCTATCGAGCCCAGTAGAAGAAAAGTGGAGGCACTATTCATCAGATAAAGAGAAAAAGTTGAAGTTTTGGGCAAAACTATGAAGTCAAGTGTTGAAGTTTTAGGCAAAATCGAAAAGTCAAGAGCAGGAGTTTGGGCAAAATTTATAAAGTCAAGGGCTGAAGTTTAAACCTCGACATCAGAAAGTTTATCCTCGACTTTAGAAAGAAAAGAGCTGTTGGAATGCATTTAATGCATGTGTCAAACACATTTAATGATCTTTCACTGCTTTTGACTTTTACACGTTATTAAAACGTTAAGTATATTAAACACAAGTATGGGTTATCAGAAACTTTTTGATAATGGGCAAATTTTCATCAAGAGCTATAAATAGAATTTTCCTCTTTTTTTTGAAAAAGAAAAAATATATTAGATTTTTGAACGTACGGTAAAAATGAAAACAATGTTCTGTAAAGTTTTTTTTTTTACTTGTGTTTCTGTTCTCCTTCTCATTAATTTGAATTTTTTTTTTAAATGAACAATTAGTGCTCTATTTCGAAATTTGCTGATACACTCTAAACGACAGTTTTTTAGCACTGTTTAGGATTTACAAAGTTGATTATCTGCTCGTTTAAGGAGCTCAGTTTGTAAAAGAAATTTGCAAAATTCCTAAAGTATTTTCTATTGCAAATCTGCTTAAGTAAGAGCGTTTCTTTGTAAAGGAAATTTATATATTTTCTTAAGAGCTTTTCAATTTGTAAATCTACTTGTATAGGAGTTGTTTGTAAAAAGTCCTCAAATGAGGCATTTGTAAAAGAAGTCCTCGTAGAGGCAAAGTTAAAAGTCCTTCGTGGAAGGCAAAGAGAAGTCATTCATGGAAGGGAAAGAGAAGTCTTCAATAGGAGGCATTTGAAGTCTGGTCTAGAGTTACCAGCATCGTCCTAATTGCGATTAGGCAGGAAGTTCTTCGTGGAAGGCAAAGAGAAGTCCTCGGTGGGAGGCATTTGAAGTTTGGTCTGGAGTTACCAGCATCATCCTAATTGCGATTAGGCGATAAGTCCTCAATAGGAGGCAGTTGAAGTCTGGTCGTGTGTTATCAACACAACACTTGATTTATCAAGTGAAAGTCCTTTGTGAAAGGCAATTGTAAAAATTATATTGTGATAGGCTTTGTTGTAATTCCTCGTCTAAGAGGTGTATTGATTTTAGAATAATCAATATAGCGATAAAAGTACTCTTTGAGGCATTTGCACCGTGGAGAGTAGGCAATGAGCCGAAGTTTACGTTAAATCTTTGTGTTGCTTTTTTTTTCTCTCTCTCTGTGTTTCTTTATCACTGCTTATTTATTAATCAATTTTAATTAGTTTATTTTGTTGCATCTGTTTGTTTAAGTTTTCTCTTATTGTATCTTAGTTAATTAATCTGGTTTGATAAAATAGAAAAATTTGTAATACTTAATTCAACCCCACCCCCACCCCCACCCCCACCCCCCTTAAGTATTCGTTGTGTATTATTTCTAACATGTGTATGATGGAGAAATGGAAGAGCAAATGTTGTTAGCACCTATTAATTTTTTAGTGGATAGCAATGAGCAAATTGCAAATGCAAAAAAGAGCTGTTTTGTAGGAAAAGCATGTCTTTTCAAATTTTGGTGTGAAATGTTATAAGGTGGCATGTGTCACATGTATATTGGTCATGTGCATGTCTCATTTGTACACATCTAAGTGCATCGTTTCATGTCAGATGATGCCAATCGCCTGATTGTGTTCACAAAAAATTCAAAGATGATGGTAAAGTGTCTAATTAAACTATGGAACTTTATAGTATCTCCACATAAAACCAACAAAGATGTGAGCCAGTGGACTAGGTTAGTTAAATCCATGAAAGTGAGATTCAAGATAAAATAAATGATTATTTAGGCAAATGCCTTCTCATATCAAATTTGTCTACCTATATTGAGGAAAAGGGTCCTTCTTTTAGGTAAAACTAGGTTTCTTGTGTGTTTGAATGTTTGGAGTTTGGTTTGAGGGTGCCATTTTCAAAGTTTGAGATGGAGTGCATAGATCATGTTAATGTATATCTCTACCATTTTGATCCTAATTCATGATTAGTTTTGGTGTGCTTTGAAGTGTTATGTGAGAGCTTGCTTTGATAGCTAACCCCACAATCAATCCATTATCTCTTCATTGTCAATGAGGATATAAGGTGGTTCAATCTTTCTTAAACCCATATACCCAAAATGTTCGAGGTGTTTACCTCATTCGTGAAGGAATGGAAGCAAAAAATTGTTGTTTTCAAGTTTAACCATGATTGCCCATTCTAGACCAAATGGGTGGTACCCATTATAATGATGTCCCTAAAGACACTTGGAACTAATGATCATGAGACCATTAGGGAGATCATTTAGTATATGGAGTAGAGGAAGAGAAAAGGGCTATAATCTCCTCCATGCTATGAAAGTAATTGACATTTCTAGAGGGAAGGACTTTTATCTTGTTGCCTATGGTTATTTTCATGGAGAAGGAGAAAGAAGCTTGAGGTATTACTTAGTCCCCTTAGCCATGCCGAGTGAGACTATCAAGAGGGATAGGCTTTGTGTGTGTATGTTGGTGGTGATGGTATGTGTGTGTGCATCGGGGGGGGAAGGATGTGTGGGCTCATGAACTCGGTATGGGTTTTCAAGTTTGCTATCTTGCTTATCCACTGACTGTCCATTATTTGCCTTCTTCTTCTTCTTCTTCTTCTTTTATTTTTTTTTATTTTTAGGTCACAAATGTAGGATTCCTTTGGACTTCATGAAGTTATTTAGCTTAGAAGACTTCAAGAAAGTTCTCTTTCCAAAGGGTAAGAAGAGGAAGACTAGCAACAAGTGGAGTTTAAGCGATGTTCTAAAATCCATTAAAGGGTATGTTAACCATCTTACTCTCCCTTCTTTTAAGATATGTGATGTCAAACGAATCTCATTTTATCTTTACATAGCCTTATCCTAAACTTGACAATCGGGAAAAGGCACAAAAAACAAAAAGCAATGGTCTTAATTGATTTGGTCTCTTAGAAAAGATCCAAACTTGTTGCTATGTTAACCCTAATGCCTAAGCCTTCAAAGGGGCATAAGTTAGCAGTTGGCCAAGGTTCAAAAAATTGGGCAGATGAAAGAAAGGTAATGGAGGAATTCAACTCTCCAATCATACATAGGGATTTTTCTATCATGACAATAGTGCCCACCTTAACCATTAATAAAAATGTTGTGGAATTCTACTAGGAAAGAGGTAAAAAGCATGAAGAAGAGGTTTGTCCATCCTTAACACCAAAATCCCATAAGGCTTCAGCAAATAATCTACCTTACTTAAAGTGTTATGGTTAAGTTTTCTTTCTCATCCTCCCTTTTTGGCTTTGTTTTGCCTTTAAACTTTGAGTCATCTTACTCCTTATAGAAGATCTAAACTTATTCGAAAAAGGCTTTGGAGCCATTTGAGGAGTTTGAGAAGAAAGTTGACAGGGCCATTAAGAAAGCTGATGAGGTTAAGAGGAAGGCTATAGAGTCTCATGGTAGTTACCTTTATGGCCTGTTTAAATTATAGTCAAGATAATAGTAAGCTTTTAGCTTCTAAAGTATAAGAGTTGAACCAAGAACGTTTTTTTTTTTTTTTTTGTCATAGCAAGCCAAGAAACTAAAGACACGACTAGAATAGAAGGAGAAGAAGAGTAAAGATTTGAGGCATCTTTTGAAGAAATCTAAGAAGGATTTGTCAAGTAAAATAACCCAAAATTGTAAACTAAAATGATGAACTATTTGATGCATGGAAGTTACACTAAAATTTGCAGTCCAAATTTAATCTTAAGGTCAGGAGCTGGAGGACATGAATGAAGAGCATGCTAAAGTTGTTAATGTCATTGAAGAAGCTAGATAAGCAGACCATGATTGTAAATGAAATTGCTCTGCCAGGTTTTAGAGTTGGATGTCTAAGTTAAGAAATAGGAGCTTTAGTTGGAGGATCAAACTAAATGGTTGTCATAAGAGGGACGGAGATTAGCAGGACTGCCTGTATATAGGGGTGGCCAAAAAACCCAACTGAACTGAATCGAATTTTCAGTTATTTTTTAAAAATGGTTCAATTCTCAGTTCAGTTCGGTAGTGAAAATTTGATTCACGGTTCGGTTCGCTGTCATGAATCTAATCGAACCAAATCGTTTCACCTTAAAAAAATAATCCTATTAATGTGATTTTTATTTTTATAGTTTATTGTGTTTTGGGTTAAATTTTTTAATTTTTTATATTTAAAATTAATACTTTTAGAGTTTCAATGGTTAAAAAATAGTTGTTGTTTAATGGGTATTAGAAAGTAGAAACATTATATTGGTTATCTCTTTCATCTAAGAAGGAAATCCAATCTTACTCTTTCCCTTATTCACACACACACACACACACACATATATGTTTGTAACGACACTTAACCAGTTTTGAGTCTTAGAAAAAGGACTACACCACCAATTTATTCTTGTGTTTAGTTATTCTCATTTTAACAACATATACTAATGATGTGAAAAAATTTAGCTCACTATAGTTGAATGTTGATTTCCATAAATTGAAAAATGTGTTGTTAATGATTTCGATAAATTAATAGATCAATTTGTCAATTTGTTGTTGAGGTTTAAAATATAAGAAAATAATTCATAGTTTTTTCTATTGAAATGAAAAAAAGAAGAAGAAAATGCCGTTTAATATATGGTTCGAACCCTATACCAAACCTTACCAAATCGTTTTTTTAGGTTCGAAAAATTTGTGAACCAAACCATATGGATAGGTTCAATTTTGTAAAAATAGCAGAACCGTAATTTTAGGTTCAGTTCAATTCGGCTCGGTTCGAGGGGTAGGGAGGGATGGGGTGGGGAAGAACTGTGCTAAACCATACTGTGCCCACCCCTACCTGCATCTACTAAAGAAAGACTTATGGAAGAGTTCATCGCCAAAAACTGCCAAATGCTTGAAATGTCAAAGGTAGCCAAGGGAGCCTATCAACTCTATCTCTAGCAAATTAAGAAGGTTTGCTAGTGCCCTTTTTGCATTATTATTCATGAGGTTGAAGTAATCACAGTTTTGATGGGTTGAAGTGATACTATAATAGATTCGACAAATGTAATGCCATCATGCACAAGTGGAGATTTGAGCAGCCTAATCTGCATTCGTGAATGATTGGAGTAATTATTTCGTCGCAGTTGCTATCATTTAATGGAAGCATTTGCTTCTGATCATGCAAAAACATAATGTCCTTTTCTTCGACTTCATATAATCACGGTTCATAGTGACCTCAACTATGGAACATCACAATGATCCTATAGTAGACTTCTTAGTCGTGGTGCCTTTTTATCTAATAACGGGGTTAGAATGATGTTAGTTGTAGAAGATCAAAGTGAACCTATACTACTTAGCAATCGTAACACAACTGTATGGAAGGTTTGAAGCAATTTTAGATATTATTTTTGGTGGTTTTTATTTTCATGACAATTAGATAATAATAACATGGTAGTTAAACTTAAGAGTTTACCTAGAATCATTGGTGGTTCCATATAATCTAAATATAGAATTGTAAGATTCTAGAACTAATGTAAATTTGCTTGCAAAAATTATAAATTTACTTATTATACTAATTTAACTTTAGATAAATAATGAAAATAAATAAATTTAACATTAATTTTAGTTACAACTAACTGTACAATGAAATTTATGGACTCATAATATGAATATTCAAACATAAATCATTATGCTAAAAACACCTTTATTGTGTGAACCGTGAGTCTACAATGAATTTACTCCAAGAACAATTGTTTGTATGTGAGTTAAATCAAAATCACCTCACCGACTCATAAACTCGTAGAAACGTATGAGTTAGCTTGAGAGTTTGACAACCATGAATAGCAGCTATATATTGGTATGCAATTCCATGAAAAAATATATCCATAGCAATTTAATTTTGAAAGTGAAACGACCTTCTTACTTAAAACTTAAATAAGAACCTACCATTGTTTTATTAAAGTAACAAATACGATGCATAATACTTATTTGATGAAATAGTATTTATATGACTTTGCAATACTAAATATGAGATGTTTGAATTGTTATGATTTCTACTAATGATCCCATTAACTAGGTAAGTTAATACATTTGACTGGTAATTGCATGCAATTGCTAAGGAATAAAGATACCGTACATGGTCATTTAGGTAATTGGGCTTTGAGCCTAATTTAATGCTAAGAACAGGTCTTTTAAGTTAGTATCAAGGTCTAGAAGATGGGTCCAATAATGGATATCATGGGGAGATTCGGCATGGTAGGCTTAAAATAAGGATCACTAGAACGGTTTATTTCGCTTTTAGTCTGATTTGATTTTCTTGTATGAGAAAAGTAGACTCCAAAAATATCTTTTTAGGCTAATTTAGGCTTTATTTGACTAAAATAGGGCTTATATGGAATAAAATAAGCCTAAAACTATTTAATATTAAATATAAACTATTTTAAAAAGAAAATGAGCTTCTTTTATATTATAAAAAGCTCTCATTCGATTCCAAAACCATATCCAAAGTCTATGCCCATATATATATATATATATATATATAATATATAAAATAAGGGATGAATTTTATTCTTTAGATCCACGAGAGAGATCTAATGGTCGCAAGCAATGCTTTATTTAAACCATCTATTCAAAAGTCATCCAACAGCTATCATTAGCCTCTAACGTACATAAATAAGAGGTTTCTCTTCTCATATAGAGTCATTCTATGTATTGCTAAGACTAATAGCAACATGGAAACTTTGCTAGAATATCTCTATAAAAGATTAAAGCATCTACTTTATAAAGAATGAGCCAAGAATGATCGAGTCTACTAAATTAGATCTTCTGTTACACTTGCACGCTTGAGAAATCAAGTTTGTTTATTCCTCCTCTCACGCCTCTTTCTAAGACATCTATATAAGTGTTATCAGTTCAAGACCCTATCGGGTTGACTAGCATGACTATTGCATGTAGTCAGCCAGTTGTAGCAACCTCACCACATAAATAATTTTTTAACTAATGTTGCCATTTACCAAATCAAAAGGAAAGATAATGCTTTTCAATGACAAACATAAAATTTCAAAACTTTTTCTATTCTTTCTCTTTGTATAAAAAATGATTTAGTTTATTGATAAACTCAAATAATTGATATAATTTTCATCTATGAATTGATACTTATTTGTGTTAATCATTATAAAAGCAAAGGAATTAATATTTAGTTTCGTGTCATTTGTTCGGAATCAGGTCAGGAATGAAAATGGAAAGTAGCAACAAGGAAACATGAAGAATTGTGTGAATTGGCAGTGAAACACACAAACACTGGTGAATTTGGACCAAACGCAGCCGGCGTTGAAGGAGATCAAAGCATACGCCGGCAAATTAGAAGGCAACGCCGCCGGCATTACAAGGCGGCGTTGAATCATCACAGAGCCTAAGTATTTAACGCTGGATCCAACACCGCCGGCGTTTGAGGATTGACACAGTACTTGAATTTTAAAGCCAACGCCGGCAAATTGAGGAGTACGCCGCCGGCGTTCAAAGGCGGCATTGAAAACCATCAGTTTAAAAATCCTTAACGCTTGATTGAACACCGTCGGCGTTGGATATGAAACCGCCGGCGTTGGATGCAGAAGTTACACGACAGTTACACGAAAAGCATGTATTTTTACATGCTTTGAGGAGAGAGAAAGGGACTTACGTTTTATTTTTCATTTTCAATTTCTCCCAGTAGTTTTAGAGAGAGATAGAGGTAGAAAATCAAGATGTACTTGGATCTTCATCAAATTTGTTCTATTTGTTCGTATGATTGAGTAGAATTTGCTACAAGGATCTTAAATACAATTTGTACGGTTTGTTTTCTCGAATTACTGGTAATTTCTTCTTTACTTGCTTTGTTATTTACATTTTATCATGAATATCATTATAGTTGTTATTAGTATCTTGTTAGATAGAGTAGAAATGGTAATTAGCTAAATTTGAACGGTGGGAAATGATGAAATCCTTGATTTTCTGAAGTGATTGTTGAACTGGTGTTATTGGGTTGTAAGAATGATGCAAATCTTGTTAAATTCAAACTATGACTTAAATTCGGATGAATTTAAGTTTGAATGGAATTGGGTATCTTGGCAAAGATTCAATTTTGTTTGAATTTATATTTGGGTGGAAAAATTTAAGTATGCGATGGCAAGAGAGTTTTTAATCCTAGTAGAGTCTATCATTACTGCTCAAACATTGTTTTAAATAAGTTTTAAAGAAGGAATTCTGTAATTACTTAGATTTAGGACAATGAGTCAACTCAGATTTGGGAAATTCTTAGTTGCACACATGGAATCTGTCAAAATGCTCAGTTGTGAGAGCTTTTGAGTGTTTTAGGAGAAAAAGGTTTTCAAATTCAATTTTTTGATTTGTCAATCTTGGTAGATTCACATGATATGCATGAACTCTAACAATTTTAATAACCCGAGTTCAACGTGATTGGAGAAAATAGGATTTTATCTAAATCCCACTAACCTTACTTGTTAAGACTTGTAGTAGAATTAGTAAATACTAGACATTGCATAGTGTAGATATTATAGTAATATTATATAAAGAATTGATTTCTATTGGCCTAAATATTGAAATGAACTAATAATGTTTAGTAATTAAACTTTCCTCGTGGGATCGATACTCATTCATCACTTTATTACTTGATCGACCCAGTACACTTGCTGGAGAATTGGTTTTAAAATACTAAACATTTCAAGCGGATCAAGTTTTTGGCGCCGTTGCCGGGGAAAGATTAATATTAAACAATTTTAGTTCTGTTAGTAATTTAGGCTCATTTTACGGTTTGGTTTGTTGTCTGTGTTCTTTTCAGGTTGTATGCACAGGAGTAGAAGTAGGGAACTTCTACCCCTCAATCTTGAGATTGAACGTACATTACGTTCATTAAGAAAAGTGAACAGACAAAGAGAACAAGGACAAACAGAAAGGATGGCAGAAGGTGAAAACAACAATAATCAAATCCAAGCCCTGCCAGGGCATTAAGGGATTACACAGTACCAACTGTGTCTGGAAATCCCATTAGAAGACCAAGTTCAAGCCAACAACTTTGAAATCAAGCCAGGACTAATTCAGATGGTAGAAGCTCATCAATTTGGAGGATATCCAAATGAGACACCTGATGATCATCTTGCTAAATTCCTTCAGTATTGCAACACCATCAAGATGAATGGTTACAGATGAGGCAATACGGTTGCAGCTATTTCCTTTTTCATTAAGGGACAAGGCTTTGGCTTGGTTCAATTCATTACCCCAGGAGTCCATCACTAATTGGACAGATTTGTCAAACAAGTTTTTGAGGAGATTTTTCCCACCGGCTAGGACAGCTAGGTTGAGGAATGAGATCACCAACTTTACAAAATTTCATGGTGAATCCTTGTATGAAGGATGGGAAAGATACAAGGAAGCTATCAGGAAATGTCCTCATCATGGACTACCTGATAATCTCCTCATTGAGATATTCTATCTGAGTTTGGATGAAACTTTGAGATCACTTGTAGACGCTGCTGCAGGAGGAGCATTAATGGGTAAGAGCTATGATGAAGCTAGCTCGTTGATAGAAGAAATGGCTTCAAGTGCTCACAATTGGAGTTGTGAGAGGACTAAACTTAAGGTAGCAGCTGTGCAAGATAATGAGGCCATGTCTCAACTTACAACTCAGATTTCGGCTTTGGCAAATCAAGTAAGTAAGCTCACTACTTCAAGTTCTATTATTCCTAACCAAGTTTTGTGTTGTGAGATTTGTTCAGGTTCACATTCGTTCCATGATTGTCCTCAAACACATTCACCAACTTCAGCTAGTGGAGAGCAAATGAATTATGTGGGGAATTTTCAAAGAGGAAATCAAGGACCTTATACAAACACTTACAATCCAGGATGGGCAATCATCCGAATTTCTCATGGAGGAATGAGAATAATGTCTATCGACCACCTGGATTTCAAAGACAAGGTCCGATGATTCAAGGTCCAGTGAGGAATGCTTTACCACCACCACCACCTCAACATCCACATCATCAACAACAGAACCATTCTTCGGTTGAAGATCTGATGAAAACTTTCATGCAGAAGACTGAGACGTTGATTAATAATCAACAAGCCACTATTCGGGATCTTCAAGGGCAAATAAGTCAAATTTCTCAGCAGATAAGTAGTAGACCTTCAGGGTCACTACCCAGCAAGACTGAAGAGAATCCGAAAGGAGTGAATGCTATTACTCTTAGGAGTGGTAAGGAGGTGGAAAACCCAAATGGTTTGGTGGAAGAGAAAGAGGAGGTGCAGATAAGAGATAAAGGAAAAAGAAAGCTTGAGGAACCGATGTTAATTTCACCTAGTGTGAAGCCTTATGTTCCTCCAGTGCCTTTTCCAGGAAGGTTGAAGCAGCAGAAGTTGGATGAGCAATTTGCTAAGTTCTTAGATGTGTTTAAGAATTTACAGATCAATATTCCTTTCTTGGAGGCCATTCAAGAGATGCCCTCTTATGCTAAGTTCATTAAGGAATTGCTATCCAAGAAGAGGAGGATAGATGGAAATGAACCGGTTGTTTTAACAGGAGAGTGCTCAATGATACTTCAGCAAAATCAAGGCTTGCCTACAAAGCAAAAAGATCAGGGAAGTTTCACTGTACCTTGCACTATTGGTAATATTTATTTTGATAAAGTGCTAATTGATTCTGGTGCAAGTATAAATTTAATGCCTTTCTCTATTTTCAGGAGACTAGGAATGGGAGAATGCAAGGAAACCCATGTGACCTTGCAATTGGCTGATAGGAGTATCAAATACCCTAAGGGTATTGTAGAAAATGTGCTAGTAAAGGTGGACAAATTCATATTTCCTGTGGACTTCATAGTCCTGGAAATGGAGGAAGATAGAGAGGTGCCCATGATCTTGGGGAGACCATTCTTGGCTACAGGTAAGGCTTTAATCGATGTTGAGCAAGGTAAGCTTACTCTACGTGTTATGGATGAACAGGTTACATTTAATGTATATGATGCTATGCATAAATTTGATGAGAAAAGAACCTGTTTTAATATTGATGTTATAGAGGAGCTTACAAATGAATTTTGGGGATGAAGTAGGAATTGAGACCGTGGAGTCGGTTTTGAGAGAGTTTGATGACTGGAGTGATGAGGAGAAAGAAGTAGATTGTGAGGAAGTGTCTGAAATTCGGGTTAGAATGTATGAGGAACTTGGAACAAGTGAGAAGAAACAGGTTCCTTCCTTGACACAGCCTCCAAATTTAGAGTTAAAGCCATTACCTGATCACCTAAGGTATGCTTATTTGGGTCATGATGAAACTTTACCTGTAATTGTTTCATCGTTTTTGACAGAAAATCAGGAGGAGAAGTTGTTGAAAGTTTTAAGAGAACATAGAGAGGCAATAGGCTGGACGATTGCTGATATCAAAGGAATTAGTCCTTTGATTTGCACTCATAGAATCTTGATGGAAGAAGAGTGCAAGCCTACAGTGCAACCACAGAGGCGATTGAATCCTACCCTTAAGGAAGTAGTGAAAAAAGAGGTACTTAAGCTTTTAGACGCAGGAATGATCTACCCTATTTCAGATAGTAAGTGGGTTAGCCCTGTCCATGTAGTACCTAAGAAAGGTGGTATGACTGTAGTGAGGAATGAGGCGAATGAATTGATCCCTACTAGGACAGTGTCTGGGTGGAGAGTTTGTATAGATTATAGGAAGCTAAATGATGCCACTAGAAAAGACCATTTCCCACTTCCATTTATTGATCAAATGGTTGAAAAATTGTCAGGGCATTCATTTTATTGTTTTCTTGATGGGTATTCGGGATACAATCAAATCCCGATTGCCCCTGCTGATCAAGAAAAAACTACTTTTACTTGTCCTTATGGCACTTTTGCCTTTAGGAGAATGCCTTTTGGCCTTTGCAATGCACCGGCTACCTTCCAAAGGTGCATGATGGCTATTTTTTCTGACATGCTTGAGAATTTTATTGAATATTTATGGATTTTTTGGTTTTTGGAAAATCATTTGATGCTTGTCTAGAAAATTTAGCCAAAGTTTTACAAAGATGCAAAGAGACCAACTTGATTTTAAATTGGGAGAAGTGCCATTTTATGGTGCAAGAGGGAATCGTTTTAGGGCACAAAGTGTCAGAAAGAGGGATTGAAGTAGATAAAGCAAAGGTTGAAATCATAGAGAAACTACCCCCACCAACAAATGTCAAAGGAGTTAGAAGTTTCTTAGGACATGCGGGTTTTTATAGACGGTTCATTAAGGATTTCTCTAAGATTTCCCGACCTTTGTGTAATCTACTTGAGAAAGATGCTGTGTTTGTTTTTGATGATAAATGTGTGCAGGCATTTGAACTTTTGAAGGAGAAGCTCGTCACTGCTCCGGTGATCATAGCACCAGATTGGGAGCTTCCTTTTGAGCTGATGTGTGATGCCAGTGATTATGCTGTGGGAGCAGTATTGGGACAAAGGCGAGGTAAGATTTTTCATACTATTTACTATGCAAGTAGAACTTTGAATGAGGCACAAAGGAATTATGCGACTACTGAGAAGGAGTTGCTAGCTGTGATTTTTGCTTGTGATAAATTCCGGCCTTATTTAATCGGTTCTAAGGTGATAGTATACACTGATCATGCTGCTCTTAGATATTTATTTGCTAAGTCTGATGCTAAGCCTAGGTTAATCCGTTGGATATTACTATTGCAAGAGTTTGATTTAGAAATTAAAGATAAAAAAGGAGCTGATAATGTGGTAGCTGATCACTTATCACGTTTGCAAAATGATGAATCAAACTTGCCTATTAATGAAAAATTTCCTGATGAGCAGTTGCATGCAATAGATATCCAAGGATTACCATGGTATGCCGATATAGTTAATTATTTGGTCAGTGGAATTATACCATATGGTTTGTCTTTTCAACAGAGAAAAAAATTTTTACATGATGTAAAGTTTTATTTTTGGGACGAACCATATCTTTTTAAAACATGTGCTGATCAAATAATTAGACGATGCGTACCCGAGATTGAGCAAATGAGTATAATTGAACATTGTCATGCTAGAGAGGCAGGAGGTCATTTTGGAGTTGAAAGGACTGCAGCTAAAGTACTATCTTGTGGATTTTATTGGCCCAAGTTATTTCATGATTGTAAAAATTTCATCAAAGTGTGTGCTCAATGTCAAAGATCAGGCAACATTTCTAGAAAACACGAATTACCATTAAACAACATTCTGGTGATTGAACTTTTTGATGTATGGGGAATTGACTTCATGGGTCCATTTCCATCATCTTTTTCAAATAAATACATACTTGTAGCAGTGGATTATGTATCTAAATGGGTTGAAGCTATTGCTTTGCAAACCAATGATGCTCGAGTAGTAACAAAATTTTTGAAAAAGAATATTTTCACCAGATTTGGGGTACCAAGGGCAATTATAAGTGATGGGGGTACTCATTTTTGCAATAAACAATTTGACAAGCTTTTAGCTAAATATGGAGTTGTTCATAAAGTAGCTACCTATCACCCCCAAAAACAAGTGGTCAAGTTGAGATTTCCAATAGAGAAATTAAAAGGATTTTGGAAAAGACAATTAATGCATCACGTAAGGATTGGTCTTTAAAACTGGATGATGCATTATGGGCATATAGAACTGCTTTTAAAACACCTATTGGAATGTCTCCTTACAAGTTAGTTTATGGTAAATCGTGTCATTTGCCTGTTGAACTTGAGCATAAAGCTTATTGGGCTATAAAATTCCTCAATTTTGATGGAAAAGCTGCAGGGGAGACAAGAATGCTTCAATTAAATCAGTTGGATGAGTGGAGAAATGAAGCATATGAGAGTGCTCGAATTTATAAAGAGCGTACCAAACAGTGGCATGATAGAAAATTTTGAAAAAGAATTTTCACCAGGAGACAAAGTGTTGTTATACAATGCACGTCTCAAGTTGTTCCCAGGAAAGTTAAGATCAAGGTGGTCGGGACCTTTTGAAGTTATCCGTGTTTTCCCTTATGGTGCAATTGAGTTGAAAACCCAAGATAATAGAACTTTTAAAGTCAATGGACATTTACTCAAGCACTATATGAGGGAGACATTAGAGAAAGTAGAACCACCTTCATCAGTGAAGGCAATAAGTGAAGCATTGGCAAGTCGGGCTAAGCGACTTTAAACTCTAAGCGCTGCATGGGAGGCAACCCATGGTTGTTGTTGTGCTTTGTGTGTAATATATATATATATATATATATAATTGTGTGTTGTGTGTTGTGTGTTAAGTTGTTTCAGGTACAGTCAAGTGAGTTGATGAAGTTGGTGTTTAGTATGTTGAAGAATTGTGAGAAAAATGGGAAGTCACATATCAGATGAGTCTTCCAACGCTGAAGTCTGGAGAAAGAACACCGGTAAAATTTTGGCAGTGTAGGAATTGAACACCGGCAAATGATGATTGAACGCCGCCGGCGTTCGAAGTAAGCTTGGCATGCAGAAGCATAATCCTTAACGCCGGCAAAATAGCAATCAACGCCGCCGGCGTTGATGTTTGGGAGTACCATCAGAAAGCCATTTCTTAACACTGGCAAATATAAAGTTCCAACGCCGCCAGCGTGGGATTTAATTCGCCGGCGTTCTCGAAGAGCCCATCAAGGCCAGATTCAAATTTTCTAACGCTGGCATTTGCTGTCAACAATGCCGCCGGCGTTGTTTAAATTTTAGCCGGCCTTTAGTTTATGTGCGCATTAAATGCTAATCCCATGCATGTAAAGGGATTAAAATCCCTAGTCTTTCTCTTTCATTGCTTGCTCTAACATTGCTCCTACTGAAATCCTCTCTTTGTCTTTTGGTTGGTATTACTCGCTTGATTGTTACATCAATCCATCATCAGACACCTCCATACTCCTCAAGATCATAAGGTATGTTAATCTCATTATTTGATCTTTTTATCTTTTAAAGTGTTCAAATCTATCGTTGAATCAATAATGTAGATGTTTGGTGAGTGTGTGTTCAATAGTCTGATAAGTTGTTGTTGGTTAGGCATTGTGATTTCGATGATTCATTCGCTTTATTATTAAATCAATGCATGGATTGATTGGGTTATTGATTAGGTTTGTAACCGTCGAAATAAGGGTTTGTGTGGACAAATTGGGGGTTTTTGATTTGTTGGGATTATGGAAATATGCAATCAAGTGTCAAGTTTATTTTATCTAAAAGTTTTGAATCAAAACCCATTTTCACTATTCATCGAGTTTTTGAAACAAAGCCCCAACGGTTACCCTACACTGTGTACCTACGCCGGCTATCAACGCCGGATAGCTACGCCGGCAATTTTTTGATTCATTTGCCGGCGTTCTTAAAAAAAAAAAAAAAAGGAAAGAGATAGAGAAAGATAGAAAAATTGAAAACTTGGCAAACATTTGGTGTAATTTATGCTTCACTGTATTATCAATACCAATGCTAAGTTTACATCAAATAACAAATTATCTAGTTTTATATGCACATATTAGTGGTTATTGTCCAATGTGCTATCTTGTGATATGTTTGGACTGTGCTATGTATTTGTTTCAGATATGGCTCCAAAGAAGAAGCAAAGGACAGCTACTACTAGTCAAGTACGGAATGTCTTGTCTAGTCAACTGTATGCACAAGAAAGAAAAGAGAGACTTATGAAAAAGGAGTTTCATAACAGTCATTTTTTGGACTGGGCTGTCTTAGAGGATTATGGAATGCATGATACATTACAAAATGTAGTGGAGGACAAGCGATGGTTCAAAGTTTTTGATATGAGAGAACCGGCTTACAAGAAGATCACAATTGAATTCCTTTCTACTATGAGATATGGTAGAGAAGATGATGAAGGGGATACCCATATAATCTTTCAGATATATGGGGAAGTTAAAAAAGTGCCATTAAGGAAGATAGGAGTCTACCTTGGCTACTATCAGAATGAGGCTAAAAATTCTGCTCTTCCGACAACATGGCCTCCTGATGTCACCATGGAGCAATTCTGGTTTGAATTGATACATCCAAGGACTGATCCATTTGAGCCTTCAAAATCGATCAATTCGACTTTTAAGAAGTTAGATCACAAACTTCTTCATCATATTTTGGCTCATACTTTGACTTGTCGAAAGACAAGTCATAGTAAGTTAAGCACTTCAGATATGATATGTCTGTACAGCCTTATTAAGAGCCATCCATTGGATTTGGGCTGTGAAGTGGCTAATTTTTTGCTGAGACAAGCTGAAGACACCAGGACCAATTATATCTTCTGTGGGGGCTATATCACTCAGCTACTCAAGGGCATGGGGGTTTTCAAGGAATTGTCCAATGATATCAAAGTAGAGAGCAAAAAGATATCTTCTGGGCCCTTCAGAGCTTGGGGTTTAGTTAAGGTACCCAGGGGGTACAAGACATTCAGGCGATTGCAGTTATTGAGCCCCAGTTTGACATTCCACAGGGAGACAGACCATCTTCATCCTCAGCTCCACCCCCTCCTCAGCCACAGGTTCCACCTTCCTCCTCTCAACCAGGGTCGACTTCAGCTGGATATACCCTAGCTAGATTGGGATATGAACTGAGAGAATTGCAGGAGGATTTTCAATGCGAAAAGAGAAAGAACAAGAAATTTAGACGCTCATTAATGACCATGTTAAAATCTGCGTTTTCTTGTATTAATCCATCTGCAGGTGAAGCGATGAAGTATTCTACTTCATCTGATGAAAGCGAGTCCAGCACTGAACCTGAAAGCTAGAGTTCCTGCTAGCTTTAACTTTTTGGGGAAAGTTTCATTTAAATCTCATTTCTGTACTTAAGCACCCAATTTTTTGGGTAGACTTCTTTTCTTAAACTCACTTGGTCTGTTATCTATGTTTTGTGTTATTATGTTTTTCTTTCTATCTTTGTCATGTATGTTTCTTTGATGAGAGACAGGTCTTTAAAGTAATCTCTGCAAATTCAAAACTCCATTGGGAATGCTGAACAAGGAAAGGAAAACAGGGAAGTTCCAAATGCTTTTATTTAGTCTTTCGGCCTTTTATTTGTTAATTAAACAAACAGTGCGGACACTGTTCGGTTTTAAGTATGGGGAAGGGAGATTAGGCTGAGATGAAAATGAAATACATTATGGGTTTAACTATATGTTGACTTGGCATGTTGTTTTGTAATTATATGAATATCTAAAAATTATGAAGTCAATATATATAAGAATTCATAGGTTTCACACACTTGCATTTGGATGTCGACATATATAATGCATGTCCTCAAGAAGAAAATAAATTTGCTACATTCAGGCAAAATTTTTGTTGGGAAATCTGAAACATTAAACAAAAGAAATTTTTGACTTGTAAGATGCCGTGCTCACTAAACCATGTGATTGGCTTACTTAGTTAAAATTAAGTAAATAAATCTCCAATTGACAAACTTACCTTCTGTTTAACCTAGGAAATAAAACTTATATGAATGTCTGAGTCCTATTGTAAAAAATGATCAGGTTTACTTCTCAAATATTCTTTTAACGTTTAATTAATCTTTGTAACACTTGGTAGAAGAGGTAGATGAAGCTATTAACTTGGTGATCTGGGAATCAGAGTTAAAAATTGTGAAAAAGTGCATTAAGTAGTACAAACAAATAGAGCCATTACTCAATTGATTCAAGTAATTGAGTCTGGAGTATTTACATTTAGAATAAGGTGAATGAGAGTTCTTTGGGGTCCCTTTAAAACCTGGTCACTTGGGTGATGAGCCCAGGATGTGCCGACTCAAGGATTTCACTCTAACTAAATGGTGTAATATGGCTAATGAGCTTGAAAAGATACGGGCTACACCCCGTCCAGAGGAAAAGTCAAGATGGAGGCAAAAACCTCCCCCTCTGCAATTGAAATGCACATGTTAGTGAATTAAAAGACTTTGACTATGGAAAAATCTAGGGGAATGGTAGATACCACATGCTTATACCTTGTGTTGCTAAGAGTTAATTTGAGTTAAAAGGTTGATGAAGTTGAAATGATTATTTTTCCTTTGTGGACTAATGAGACAGTTTCAAAAAGTTATAGCTTAAGTTAAACATTGGGATTAAAGTTTGTTTGGTCTAGATTAGCTAATTAATTTTAATTCAAGTAAGCGAATCACATAAATTAAGTTTGGTTAGAGCTACAGGCATTGTATTGCAAGTCATGAGAGTTGAGAAGCAAGTTTTGGATTATAAAGTCAGATTTCAGTATTTAAATTGTTTTGTTTGAGGACAAGCAAAAGTTCAAGTGTGGGGAAATTGATAAACTCAAATAATTGATATAATTTTCATCTATGAATTGATACTTATTTGTGTTAATCATTATAAAAGCAAACGAATTAATATTTAGTTTCGTGTCATTTATTCAGAATCAGGTCAGGAATGAAAATGGAAAGTAGCAACAAGGAAACATGAAGAATTGTGTGAATTGGCAGTGAAACACACAAACACCGGTGAATTTAGGCCAAACGCAGCTGGCGTTGAAGGAGATCAAACCATACGCCGGCAAATTAGAAGGCAACGCCGCCGGCGTTACAAGGCGGCGTTGAATCATCACAGAGCCTAAGTATTTAACGCTGGATCCAACACCACCGGCGTTTGAGGATTGACACAGTACTTGAATTTTGAAGCCAACGCCGGCAAATTGAGGAGTACGCCGTCGGCGTTCAAAGGCGGCATTGAAAACCATCAGTTTAAAAAATCCTTAACGCCTGATTGAACGCCGCCGGCGTTGGATATGAAACCGCCAGTGTTGGATGCGGAAGTTACACGACAGTTACACGAAAAGCATGTATTTTTACATGCTTTGAGGAGAGAGAAAGGGGACTTACGTTTTATTTTTATTTTCAATTTCTCCCAGTAGTTTTAGAGAGAGATAGAGGTAGAAAATCAAGATGTACTTGGATCTTCATCAAATTTGTTCTATTTGTTCGTATGATTGAGTATAATTTGCTACAAGGATCTTAAATACAATTTGTACGGTTTGTTTTCTCGAATTACTGGTAATTTCTTCTTTACTTGCTTTGTTATTTGCATTTTATCATGAATATCATTATAGTTGTTATTTGTATCTTGTTAGATAGAGTAGAAATGGTAATTAGCTAAATTTGAACGGTGGGAAATGATGAAATCCTTGATTTTCTAAAGTGATTGTTGAATTGGTGTTATTGGGTTGTAAGAATGATGTAAATCTTTGTTAAATTCAAACTGATGACTTACAATTCGGATGAATTTAAGTTGGAATGGAATTGGGTATCTTGGCAAAGAGTTCAATTTTGTTTGAATTTATATTTGGGTGGAAAATTTAAGTATGCGATGGCAAGAGAATTTTTAATCCTAGTAGAGTCTATCATTACTGCTCAAACATTGTTTTAAAAATAAGTTTTAAAAAAGGAATTCTGTAATTACTTAGATTTAGGACAATGAGTCAACTCAGATTTGGGAAATTCTTAGTTGCACACATGGAATCTGTCAAAATGCTCAGTTGTGAGAGCTTTTGAGTGTTTTAGAAGAAAAAGGTTTTCAAATTCAAATTTTTTTGATTTGTCAATCTTGGTAGATTCACATTGATATGCATAAACTCTAACAATTTTAATAACCCGAGTTCAACGTGATTGGAGAGAATAGGATTTTATCTAAATCCCACTAACCTTACTTGTTAAGACTTGTACTAGTAGAATTAGTAAACACTAGACATTGCATAGTATAGATATTATAGTAATTATTTATATAAAGAAATTGATTTCTATTGGCCTAAATATTAAAATGAACTAATAATGTTTAGTAATTAAACTTTCCTCGTGGGATCGATACTCATTCATCACTTTATTACTTGATCGACCCAGTACACTTGCTGGAGAATTGGTTTTAAAATACTAAACATTTCAAGCAGATCATTTATTCATTGTTTTGTATACATTATTTCCGATTAAAGTATGATAAGAGTTTTAGTTGATTTATGCATTAAATTGCAGCATAAACACTAGAAGATGGATAAAACGAAACAATAGGACTAAAGATGGTACATCACTGTTACTCTAGAGTTTCTTCTCCTATATCTATAAGAATTTTTAGGTAAAGGTAAATGAGAAATTTCATAGTAAAGTTCAAAATTAATTATATTATATTTAATCTAATTATTTGGATTAGTGAAAAAATTAAATAATTAGACTTAATAAAGATGATTTGGTCATGGATTTTCAATATTAAGCAACCAAACAGTATGCCCAAGAACATAATTTGTGGTTCTTTTTTTGCTTTAATATCTTGTTTTTCAATAAACCTTTGATGATCACTTCGTTTTCATTGTGTTTTAGGTTACATAACCATTCTGGTTGAATTAATGCATATTGACTTTTATATTCATGGACAAAGTGAAGTAATCTAGGTCACATCTTCTAATAGGTTGACTATCCCTCGTTTATTTTTCCTTTTTTGCCATTCCAAATTCATTCTTTTGGTTATTACATTCCAATTCACGTTACATTATTCCATCACAAACATGCTTACACCTTTTTTTCGCTTTTTTACATGTTGTAAACACTTCATTTCCACCTATTTAATTTTTCCTTGTGAATTTCTCTAAATAAGTTTTTGATAATGACAAATATTCATGAGGTATTGTAACATTATTATGAAAGTGTTAAGCAAGCAAACAAATTAATATGGAAACATTTAAGAGCAACATAAAAGCATTTATGATTGATATAGAAGAAACTAAAGTGAACATAGAAGCAAGATGAATGAAAGCTGGCTGAATAAATAATTTAAACAAGCATAAACGTGATAGAACAAACATAGAACATATTTTCAGCCACGCATTTAAAAGATCAAATTTTTATATTCACGAGGATAAAATGACTTGTTAATTCTTGAAATCTTGATTTCACTCGTTGTGTATGCTTACTGTAACGCCCTAAATTTTAGGGACACTTACAATCTGCCACGTGTCTTTATAGGATAAAGACATACAAAGGCTTAGATTCCCACTATAAACCACAATTGAACAGCTATAACTCTAATTCACACTCTTAAGGATGGTTCACATTTATAATTAATAATACTCTCTTCTTATCATAGAAGTAACATCAACTTTACATACAAACTGTCACATGTAGGTCACTCATGTAAATCACTAAATTTACCAAAAACTAACATTAAAATCTTCATCCTTAACTGAAAAATTAGTACATAGGTAGTAACAATACACATATCATTTATTAGGAATTTCTATTTCCAAAAACCATCTAAGACTTCACATTAAACAAGGTAATCTTCGAAACTATCACCCTTCCCATGGTCTATAATAATACTGTAACTGGAAAAGGTAAACTCCACTAAGGCAACACTTGTACTTGAAAGAGAAAAGAGTGAACCGGAGCCCAGTACGATATACCAACAAACACACACACATGACCAAGCATACAAACATTCATAGGTAGACTTAATTCTAATGCAATAACGAACATTTTATTATCTTTATTTTAAGCCGAACGAGCAACATAGGGATAGCTCGGTATCCTACCACACTCGTATATGATAATAAATATATATACATGATGTTGGGTACTCCTCAATATCCCAAAGTCCAAACATGAATATTGGGTACTTCCTAATATTCCCGAAACTGAAATACCTAAATCTACCTAGATTATTTTCATGTGCAACTCCACTTCCGAACAATGCCACACATGGAGCATCGCGTTTTCATGGTAATAGCGTAGATACTCTCTATCTATTGCCAACAACCACACACAAGTAACAAACATGTATTTATAGTCGGATAATTAATTGTCCGTTTCAATTTCTAGCTTAACAACCATAAGTAATAAACAAGGTATACACATATCTGGAAGGGAGATTCATCGCTATTCTAGAATCTTGTAAACCTGAGTTACAAAGTAAATAAAGTATTTAGTGTCACTGCCTAGCTAATTCCTTCTATATGTTTTACTTTCTATAGTTCTCGCTCCTACACAAAAGCTATTGACACTTACATATATCTTTAGTTTTGAGATAAGATTTTAATTTGAAATAAAAAGAAAATAGATAATTAAGTTGTTAATGTTTAGTTCCAAAGTTTTAAAGTGTTTTTAAACCTTTAAGAATGAATTTGAACAAGTTTCAAAGGTTTTTAACAAGAAAACACAAGTTGTCAAAAATCTGTTTTCTACACAATTGGCAGCACTAGTTTAATTCTCACTTATGTACTTTTACTTGTATATGAGTAAGCTTGTGTACTCATTCATTTGGGAAACAGAAGCATGATTTTCAAGACTTTAAGGCCGCTATTTCAACACGAATCTCAACACAATTTGTATATCCTCTAGTGCACTCTTTCGTGTGGGAAACACAACCTTCAAAACTTGAAAGACTTGCGTTATAAAGTCTTACACAAACCGAACACAACTTGTGCAATCATTTGTGTGCAAAATAGAACCTAAGCGCCTGATTCCTTTATGGATTTTCACAAAGTTTCAATCTTTTCTCGTTTCCAAACATCAAAACATTACGATTAAAAAAATCTAACTCTTATCCACATGCCTAAACACCCTTCCAACAATTCTTGCAAACTAAAGATTCAACTTATATAGAAAACTTTGTTACCTTGCTATGAACTTGGTAAATTCTTTGTTATTCCTCCTTTGACAGTTTGCTTTCTTCTTATTCTGGGATTTCATTCACTATTACCCTCACATTCATCATTCTTCCTTTGGAAACATTCATTGTTTACCCTAAAAGCATTGTTTGTATTGTTCGCTCGTACAAATCATGAAAAAAAAAAAAAAAGAGAACGCAATGGAAACGGTTACTCATAGTAGATTTCTGTAGAAAATCACTAAGGTTTGGTAGAGATTGATGAGAAAGAGAAGGACGATGTTTTGTAACGTAAGAGAAAATGAGAGGGGAAGCGGTTACCATATGTTTTTAACGTTCCTACCACTATTTTATCTTTTAAGAGATATTTATTTACAAACATGCTCCTTCATTAACTTTATTAATTACTATTATGCCCTTCTGCTTATTTATTTTATTTTGCATTATATGTATGGTATTTCACTTACATAATATATCCACTCTACGTACGTTCTATCATATAATTTTGATTTAAATTGAGTGGGTAACTTAGTTGTAGTTTTATGTCCGATAATATTTTAAGTTAATTTGAAAAAGTTTGATTTTGGACAAGTTAAAACTATATCTTGGAGATTAATTTTAATCATTATATATAGTTTCAGAAGTATTTAGGTTTGGATTGTCAAATTTTTATTTATATCATATTTGTATCTAGTTTACATCTATAACTTATTTGTATTGTATCTGTTTGGTTTGTTTATAAGTAAAACCGTCAATTTTTAATGGGCATCTGTTTCTTGACAAACATCCATAAAAACTACAAAAATATAGTGCAAAAATGACCAGAATTTTTTGAACAAACATACTCAATTCATTAATGAGAGTTATGTATTGATGCTAACTTTTTGTTCTTTTTGGATAACACTGCACTTGAAGATAAGATAACCGGTTCTCAAGTTTCAGAATTTGAATTATTAATGAAATCAGATTAGTTTCATAGAATCATGAGTGCTTAGATCTAAAAATCACCTCTAAAATTCAGCCCAACGGACGACTTGATTGGGTTCGTAATTGTAAGATTTTAGACCAGTTATTTTAGATGTTGGTCATTGGTAGTTCTATTGCGCCCGGATAAGCATTCACCATATATATAATTAAATATAGAGGAGATAAATTCCTAGCGGATCTCTGAATTGTATTTAACACCGAAAAAAACCTATAAAAAAAATCGAGGTAAATATACTCTCGATCAAATACAGGAGTCCAGTTTTTTTATTGATTCTTCCTTTTAAACGAATTAACTTAAGGTTTAATTTTATGAAATATAATTATACGAAATCTAATTTAGTAAGATTTGATAAGAGTGCAACGATGGAAAATTTCAAAGCCAGCTTCAAGGACTCTCACGTTTGCTCAATCTAATTCTAATACGCCAATGATTTTAATGACTTGCCGACTTGATGTGAGATTAAATCGAACTTAAAAAAATTATGAGCCACAAGGTCATCGTTTACTGGATAAATGACACTTTTAAGTACCTATATCTTCACACTTTTTTAGTTTGGATACCCCAGATTTCGTATTTTACAATTTAGGTACATGTAAAATAATTTTTTTTTAAAACAAAAAGGGAGGGGAAAAAAGTCCCTTAGTTACCTGTTTTTCAGTTAGGGTGAACCAGCTTTTATTGCTGCATGATATTGATTTTGTTCACAAGTTAGCAGGAATTCTTCTATTGTGGCTAGACGGCACACTGTAATGTTCTTTTATCATTTTCAATTTTTCATCATGCTACAGCACCATGATCTCGTGCGGAACGTCTACGAACCTGTCTCTTTGTAACGGTTTGTGAAGACACTAATATCATCAAGTCTCCATAAAGAGGCTAAGTAACCAACTTCTAGTTTTATCTTTTGATTATATGTATATGTATGTGTATGAATATATATATATATATATATATTATAAATGATTATTATCAATTTTTTTGGGATTGGCTCTTTTGGCAAGTGATAGGCTTAAAAAGCTCAATTTTTATTAAGATGATTAAGGAAGATTTGACATGGTAGGCTTGAAATAGTTACTCTTGAATTGACCTTTCTTGTCATGGCTCATTTACTAAAAAAATTTATCTTGGTCATTAGTTGTTGATATGATCCAACAAATAACGTTGATGGCTAAGTTCTATAAATACGTAAATCTCTCCTTGATTGAAAAAGAAGAATTTTCATAAAAGCATTGATGTACTATTGAATTTCTTCTTTAAGAGATCAAATAATTGTTCATTGCTACTGGTCGGATTTGATGCTTGACAACTCCTCCATTTGTCACAAGTGTATCCAAGACAACTAGGATTGTTCACTCCTCCTCGGCTCCTTCATATTCCATATTTCTTTTAATCATTCTTCATGTTCATTGCGAGTCACTTCTCACAAGTTATGTATAGTGTGATACACAACGCACACGTGACTACTTTACTCGAATTCATATATCTATATATATGTATATATTTTAATTTTGCATAATACTACCTATACAAGTGCAAAAGATAAAGATCTAGATACCCACTATGAAAAAAATTGAGAATATAGGAATCCAAAGTGTATTTTCTCTATTTTAATTTTTGAAACATTATAAATTTCGGGTCTCTTTTGATGGTCTATTTTTTTTTATCTATATCTCATTTGTATTTGATTTGCATCTTTATCTTATTTGTATTTAATATGTAAAGTTTATTTATGAGTAAAAACGTTTATTTTTTATTTATATAAGTTTTTAATAAATAATTTGATTGAAATAGATATAAAGCTGACGTCGGACCCATAGCAAACCTACAATCCAAATGCACATCAACCGTTGACTAATAAATAATGTTAAGTTAGACTCCATGATAAATGAGCTTTAACTTACTTGTATATTAACCTGCATATCTTGCTTATTAACTTTAAGAGATTTCTCTACTCCATAAACTGATCATCTAATCAATTATCTTGCTATGACCAAAAAAAAAAAAAAAAAATCAATCATTTCACCATTTAAATAAAATAGTAATTGCTATATACAATTATCTATGAGTTTAAGTAATTAAATAACCAATTAAAGTGATCCCATTAAAAAAAAGAATGTACCATAGAATTTTCCTAATTTCTATGAATCCTACTTCTCAATTAAAACACAGTTTACAATTTAATTAAGAAAACGCAAAAATACTTGGGAGGGGTTGAAATACATTAAAACTGAATTTAGCAAACAATTTCATGTGTTGGGTTGGGGAAACAATTTCATCATGTTGAGATGACCAGATTGAGATTACTTCCTGGGATTGAACTCATAAAATGTTAAAAATTAATGATTTTTTTTTTCAATTACTCCTTTTGAAAGTCGTTATTTATTAGTTTTTCATCCTTTAACTATAATCGTCTAAAAGATTCAATCCAAAAAGATTTTACATGCCTGAACGTATTTGAACGATACATTATTAGCGGACACTATAAAAGTTGATCTTGCAATCGATAAACCAATTTTAATTCCCGCTCTCTTTTATTTATATTATAAATTGGACAAAAAAATAATAATAAAAAAAAGAAAAGTACTTTAGTACGACATTAAACAATCCCACCTGCATGGCTGCATCTAGGGATGCAACCGGGGCGGGTTTGGGACGGGTAGTATAAGACCCGAACCCGCCCCGCTTCCTTATAGGGTTTCCCAAACCCGCCCCGCGACCCTACAGGGTTTTCTATTCAATACCCAAACCCGCCCCTGTAGGGTTTTGACCCTGACCCGCCCCGTCCCGCGACCCGCTTAATTTTTTTTCCTCTTCTCAATACTTAGTTAAATTACAAAATTTAACAATAATTTTATCCTATAGGAGCATAATAGTTAGTTACAACTATACTTGAATGAATTTTACAAGATATGTCATAACTTTATTAAGAAATATAAAGGTTTAAAACTATCATAAGAAGGTTTTCAAATGTAGATGAAAAGACATTACTTCACTTACATAAATATACATAATACATATGTAGGAACCGTGCCTTGTAAAGACTCAAGAATAGAAAAACATGTTTTCAAAAATATCGATAGTGAGAGGGAAAGCGAAGAAGCAACAAAGTCAGTGTGTAATGTGTTTACTGTATTAGCTCAACGAGAAAATTCGTAAGGGCTGTTATATCTTAAATACAATGGAGGTGCAGATCAAGATGTTAAAAGTCAATAAATAATAAAAATATATTACGTAATTATGATTTTAAAATTTCATATTTAATTTTTTTAATTATTTATATTATGACGGGTTCGGGTTACCCATCGGGTTTTTGTAATGACCCGAACCCGCCCCGAAACCCCATAGGGTCAGCAAGTAATTTTCCAAACCCGTCCCGCGACCCTATAGGGTCTGACCCTATAGGGTTTTTAACGGTTCGGGCAGACCGGGTATCCTATAATGACCCGTCCCGGTTGCATTCCTAGCTGCATCATGAAGCTTGGTGGTCCATTAATTTCATAGTGGCCTGAGGTACACCAATTTTTTTCTGGGCCTCCCAGCCCAAGATGATAGTGCCAATTGCCTATAACTGAGAGCAATTCATGTTGGGCCCCATAAAGAGTCACCGAAAAATATTTCCTCCCGGGTAGGATATGAAGTGATCCGGTATAAAGAAAATCTTGGACCAATAACTCCAAAAAGGGGTGTGTCCAATTTCCCTTTTATTATGCTTTTAAGGTATTTATTATTTCATATTCTTTTTTTTTTATTTGGATAAGTATTATGTTTAAATTTCGTTTTTTGCGATCTTTATTTATGTATTTTGATTCATTCCTTTATTTCCATGGAGCATAAGAAAGAGTATCAAAATAAGATGCCAAGTTAAATTATGAAATAAAATATACCATTTCAAGGCTTTATACATTAACTTCACCTTTTCATTTCTTTCTTTCTTTCCTTTTTTTTTTTTGAAACACCAATGTATATTTAAAAATAATAACATAATAATTATACAAGAGTGGTAAATAATCCTAAATGTACGTAGTTCTAAAAGAATACTCTTACGGCATCTTTGCACCAAATCCCGTACAGGTACTATGGATTAGATAATTTAGGGAGAGAAAAAAAGAAAATTAAAGGAGAAAAATATATCAAAGAGAAAAAGGGGAATTGGAATAAAAAAAAGGTATCTTTCTTTTTATTATTTTCAAATAAATATCTATCAACACATAGATATAGATAAAAAAACGAATATTTTTACTCATAAACTAACTAAATAGATTAGATATAGATAAGATACATATAAAATATAGATGTAAATCAGATAAAAATAAGATCAAATGAAAATCAGACAGTTCAAACAGGTCGTTGATAAGAAATTGATAATAAATAGACATACGATTAACAAAAGACGTAATTTATTTATTTATTTATTTATTTTCATTACTATGGACTGCTTATCCTAATTTATTTAAGTTCAACTGGTCAATATGATTTGACTATTTTACTCACTTCTAAGATAGGTTTCCATTACCTTTTATTCTACCATTATTTAAACTTCCATAACCTCATATGGCTCGTATTTCTTCTTGATAATCAAGCCACATGTGAACTAAATTCTGAATAGAAACGACAATATATAGAAACCTTGGTATTGGGTTTTTAAAAATCAAGACTTATTGGTGGTATCAAGAAATTAGTTTGGAATGGAATTAACCATTGCGGTGCTAGTATAATAAGTTTGCAATCGTGCAAAAACCCTATAAAAGTATATTAAGTACTCATAAAAATTTTAAATGAAGAGTTGGCAAATGTATAAGGAAAGTTATATATTAGACAGGAAATAGATTTTTAACTAATCATAATTATTTGTTTTTCCAAATAGAGAAGTGAATTTAGAGAGTTATATGTGCTCTGCATTAGTTCTAGATAGAGGAGAAAATATGCGTGAAGACTGTATAGTTAGTCTCAAGTTGACTCGATTGGTTCAACCCAATTGAACCATATTTGGCCATGGACCGTTTGGTTCGACCCCATGTTAACATCCTCTTCAATCCGGTTTTATAATTTATTTTTTATTCTTTAGCATATGTAAATGAATACTAAACTGGGTCTAACAACATCGCTTAGATATAGAGTATCGACATTTATTTCTTGCCTTGTGAAATATAATAGCAGATTAATTGTTTCCATGCGTATGGTGGTGCTTGAGTTTGGAAATATATTTAATGAGAACTGAGAAGCAACGATTTAGCAATAATTGGTAGATTTTGGTGAAAACTTTAATTGATAAACTGAAAAATTAATAAGCAGGTATATACCCAAGCTACGAAAACCAACGGATGAGTCCGGATTCTAGAAGTTTGGGACCCACTCGATTCTTTTTTTGAACATAACAACAATTTATAGATATAATTATCCATTGTCAAATACATATTCAGGAGGGTTAATGCCTGTCATACAGAATTTAATATCTAAAAAGGTTAGCTTAAGGAGTTGGGAAGGGGGGTTACACCATCAATCTATAGGACACATCCCTCTCCTAGTCATAGCATCGACCAAATCGGCTACCATATTTGCCTTTCTAGATACAAAAGCGATAGTTAGACTATCAGAGAAGCAATCTAAGGACATCTTAATATTTTCTAATAAAGGTTTGGAGGCCCAATGAGATTTTCCCTTAAGACCGAGACAGACCTGTACAATAGGCAAGCAGTCCGATTCCAGAATAAAGTTTGTCCAGCCCATATCAGAAGCCAGCTCTAGGCCTAGGAGGACAACTCTACACTCTACTTCGTCCACATTTAGTCCATAGCAGACCATCGCGCGTCCTCCACCACCTTTCCTTCGGAGTCACATGCCACTACCCCTACACCAGCTTGCTCACTTGCCGATCTCCACGAACCATCCACGTTTAACTTCACTCTCCCCGTTTGAGGCTTTCTCCACACGTTATATTCATCCTCTTACTCTCTATTGGGTTTACTAGGGTTTCTTGAGAGATCATCCACTGCGCACATCATGGATCGAGTTTGTGCCATCACTTTGGCTAAATCGATTTTTTCCCCTTCAAACATAGCTTTACGTCTCGATTTCCAAATACACCATGCCACAATACTGATCTTTGCCTTAGATTCTAGGTTTGCTTTACCCCTCTACGATGATACTTAGTGAAGCCATTCGAAGGTAGATCCAATTTGTTGCTCATCAATTTGAATTCCAAGAAACCCAAACCATATTGGTTGGGTCCATTCATAGAACAACAGCGCGTGTTTGATTGATTAAATCTCTCCACATATCGAGCATAGTGGATCAGGTATGGCTCTTTTTTTGAACAGATTCTCTAATGTTGGTAGTGTGTTGGATCCAATACGCCATAGGAAATGTTAGATTTTTGGAAGGGTTTTGATATTCCATATTTTTTTCCATTGTGATTTTGAAACTCCTTTAGATGAGGAAGCCAAATCTGATGAGAAGGATTTTTGTTTTGATTTCAGGAGATGATAAGCTGACTTAACTGAGCAAACTCCATCTCGCGTATGCGGCCATACAATCGAGTCAGCTTTGTGTGACCTATTCAGAGGTATGTTCCAAACCCGTTATAGTTAGGGGTAGCTCTTAGGATTAGAGGAACCCATCTGTCTTTGAACACTCTTATTCTTTCCCCTGAGCCCATTTGCCAGATTCCTTCTCTGAACACATGATCTCTCCCCTTTAATATGTTGTTCCAGGCCCATGATGGTTTTCCGCCTACTGAAGCATCTCGAAACTCTTTGTTGGGAAAGTAGATTCCTTTGAGGAATCTGACCCAAAGTTCAGATTTACCCTGTTCAATTCTCCATGCTAGTCTAGCTAGTAAGGCAAGATTGAACAGATGTAAGTCCTTGAATCCTAGTCCTTCTTCTTCTTTAGCCATTGAAAGCATATCCTAACTTTTTTAATGTATTTTGTGTTCCTCCTTCCTTTGACCCAAGAAAAACTTGGCAATGATACTGTTCACTTCCTTACACCACTTTCCATGGTAGCAAAAACAAGCCATAGAATACATAGGAATCGTTGCTATTACTGATTTAATCAGAATCTCTCTACCAGCTTTAGAAAGAATTTTTTTCTTCTATCCCTTGAGTTTTAACTATCTTCTCCTTAACAAATCCTAGAGCTTCATATTTAGATCGTCCCCACAGCATAGGCAGCCCTAAGTATAAGCCAGGATTTTCAGTAGGGACCAACCCCAAACTATTTCTGATGTTTTGTTTCACCTGGGGATCAGTATTGCTACTGAAGAAGATGCTAGACTTTTCAAAGTTCACTTTCTGTCATGAAGCTTTACAGTACTTGTCTAGGATTCCAGCCAATTCCCTTACTTCCTCCATCCTTGCTTCCATGAAAAAGAGGGAATCATCTACAAAGAAAAGGTGAGATAGAATAAGGCAAGTATTTTCATATGTAGGCCAGAGAGCCTTCCATTTCTTCTACTTTCTTCAATCCCCTGAGATAGAACATCTGCCACCAATATAAACAAGTATGGTGCAAAGGGATCTCCTCGTCGTAATTCTCTGCTCGGCTTAAATTGTGTCACTTTTTTGCCATGTAGCAGCACATTGAAATGTACTGTTGTGACACAATTCATAACCCAGTTAATCCATTTCCCCTTAAAACCATATTCAGTAAGCACTTTTTTAAGGGAACTCCATTCAATTCTATCATAGGCTTTGTTCATGTCAACTTTTTACAGCACAAAAACCTTTTTTTTCCTTTCTTTTTATTTTTTAGGAAGTGGAAGGCTTGATGAGCTATGATAATGTTATCATGGATCATTCTTCCAGAGATAAAAGCGCTTTGATTTTTAGAGATAAGGCTTTCTAAGAAAGGTTTCAATCTATTCACCAAAATTTTGGAAATGATTTTGTAGACAAAATTGCAAAGACTTATAGGTCTGAAATGAGATACATTTTGGGGGTTATGGATTTTAGGAATAAGAACCAAATCAGTGTTGTTGAGATTAGGGGGAAAAGTACCTGAGACAAAGAAGTCTTTGACCGCACCATTAACCGATTTCCTAATGATAGTCCAAAAGCTTTGGTAGAAAATTCTCGAGAAACCGTCTGGTCCTAATGCCTTTAATCCTCCCATCTGCAAAACAGCTGTTTTGATTTCCTCATCATCCACTTCTCTACATAGGGATCTGTTCATATCATCATTCACCTTCCTTTTAATCTAATTCATACAGCTCCTATCATTCCCAACTCCTTCAGAGGAGTATAATTTGCTGAAGTGGTTCGCGAATTCTTGTGCTATTGCCTCTTCATCCTCTAACCATTTCCCATCTTTATCCTTCAATCTCAGCACTCTATTTTTGTTCCTTCTAATTAATGTAGATTGGTGGAAAAATGAGGTATTCCAGTCTCCAAAATTCAGCCATTTAACCCTTGCCCTCTGATGCCAAAATTTCTCTTCCCTTTCCCATAGGCAATTTGGCTCTCCGAAGAGCATTTCCTCCTCTTCCATGTCCAATCCCTTTGGATCATCTTGAATACTAGCCAATCTTTGTAAAACTTTATCAATTTGTATCTTGTTGTTTGGGAAACTTTTCATACTGCATCTGATTAGATTTTCCTTACACGAGCTAAGATTCTATAGCAGAGATTGCCAAACATCTCTTCTAGTTTCATTCCTCCATGAGTTTTCTATCACCCTCTTACATTCACTCGAGGATAACCACATATTCTCAAACCTGAAGGTTCTAGATCTCTTCCCTCCTTCCTTGAAAAGGTATACTAACAACATAGCATGATCAGATGCACTCGATGAAATATGATCAATGCTATATCTAGGAAAATTTTCAATCCATCCAAAGGTAGCTAACCCTCTATCAAGTCTTTCCTTTACTAGTTCAGCTCCCTTCCTTTACTAGTTCAGCTCCTTTCCTTTTGTTACTCCAAGTAAATTTTGGACCATTAAACCCCAAATCCTGAAGGGCTGATTCTTCAATGAACTCCCTAAAACCCGACATTGTTCTTCTGTCTGCACTTCTTCCACCTTCCTTCTCATGTTCGTACAGAATGGCATTGAAATCACCAATACACAGCCACACATCATGACTTTTTGATGTATTACTTAGGAGGTTCTAGAGGATTTTCTTTTGAGGATAATCAGTTGCACAATGGATCCAAGTCACATAGCCTATTCTATTGCCATCTTGCCAGCAGATTTCAGAATCTATAAGGAAATCTGACTGCTTTACAATCTCCACCTTCAAACTATCATTCTACCACAAGGCAAGCCAACCAGCAAGCCCTCGACGTTTGACATAGAAACTGCCACCAAAACAGAGTTTACTCCTTAACCTCTCCAAAAAGGCTTCTTTATTTTTTGTTTCCATAAGGAAGACCACGCTAGGATTGTATTTACAAACAAGACCTTTTAGGCTACGAACTATCTCGGGAGGTCCAATCCCTTGACAGTTTCAATAGAGAAAGCTCATGGCCCCCGTGTGGCTGTTGTAGGCTAGCCACCATCGCCTAAAGATTCTCTAGATTCAATCGGGACGTCCAACCATTCATTAATCTTAGCACAAGCAGCAATTTTGATTTCATTTCGAAGTTTCCTTGTAATACCTTTCTTTTTCATGTTCTAATCTTTTATCATTCTACTCTTTCCTTTAGAGTACTTCCTCTATTTTTTTTATCTCACTTGACGATATATCCATAATCTCCCCATCCGAGGCCTTGAGGACTATCAACCCCACCTTCTCATCCCATTCACTCGAGATCTCCTTCTTTGGTTTTTTATGGTCAATCATCTCCATCTCCTCTCCCACCTTTTTTAAGGATAAACAGTTTAGATCCATAGACAGGTCACAAGGGGGTTTAGATGGTTTAGGGGAGGAAACTTCGATAGATGGGATGGGCTGAGGTTCTACATGAGATGATAAATTGATTTCTAGGTCACATATCATGTCTTGTTTCGGTAAAGGAATAGGGAAAGCTAAGGGATGTTTTAGAGGGGGGAATTCGGATGGAGGCGATAAAAGGGAAAGAGAGGTGGGAGATTTTGGTAGGTTAGAAGAGATTGAGGGGTGGGGGGTTTTTGGGGTTATAGGTTATGAGCTATGGAATATTAGGAGATGGTTTGAAAGGTCAGTAGATGGATTGGATCTTTCAGGATTCATGGGCAAGGTTAAAGGAGGGTGAGAGGGGTAGAGGTTAGGCTTAGAGGAGCAGGCATAACTTTTCTTACAATTGGGGTAAACATTCTTTATGTCCTGTTCCATCCCCTTATCCTTCTGTTCTTCATTCTTCCATGTTTTCATGCTTTTTGCTCTTAGACCAAGGCCAAAGCCATCTTCTCTATTTTTCCTAAACTCACAAGTCTTATTCTGATGTCCCAACCTTCCACAATTAAAACACCAATCATTTAGTCTTTCATACTTCAAGAACACTCTATATTTTTCTCCTTTCCCATTGTTTACCCAAATGCTTGCTTTTAGGGGTATATCCACTGGAAATCTTACTCTAATTCTCAGGAAAGCTCTACAATCACCTTTACCTGAAGTTATTGGTTCAACTTCCATCACCTCCCCTATTTTCATCACGATTATCTTTGCTCCTGATGTAGTCATATGATTTAAGCGTAGGCCGTGGATTTGGATCCACCCGACCATCGAATTCAAAGGAACTTCTTCTATTTTCAGGTTTTCATGCCATTCCTCTACAACAAAACAATGTCCCATAACCGACCAGGGACTCTCCTCTAGCAAATTAGAAAAATGAGATTTTGGTGATGCCTTTCAAATTAACTAATGCTGCAGCCGCATTCATCGATTTGATGAATAGAGTTTTCAAGGATTATCTGGATTCATTTATCATAGTATTCATTAATGATATTCTGATTTATTCTTGAAGCAAGGAGGAGCATCAAGAGCACTTAAGACTTGTGTTACAAAGACTTTGAGAGAAAAACTCTATGCGAAATTTAAAAAGTGTCAGTTTTGGTTGGAAGAAATATCCTTTTTCGGGCATATTATTTCAAAGGAAGGTATTTTAGTTGATCCAATGAAGATCTAAGCTATTTTGGGATGGACAAGACCTACTAATGTGAGCGAGATTAGAAGTTTTCTTGGATTGACGGGATACTACCGAAGGTTCGTAGAGGGATTTTCGAAAATTGCATCCCCATTAACAAGATTAACAAGAAAGAATATTAAGTATGTGCGAGATGACAAGTGTGAGAGGAGTTTTGAAGAGTTGAAAGAAAGATTGGTATCTGCACCTATTTTAGCACTACCCATCAGTGGAAAGGAATTTCGTAGTCTTTAATAATGCGTCATCCAAGGACTTGGTTGTGTTCTCATGCAAGATGGAAAAGTTATAGCTTATGCATCAAGGCAACTAAAACCCCATGAGAAGAATTATCCAGTGCATGATCCTAAGTTGGCAGCAGTAATTCTTGCATTGAAACTTTAGAGACACTATTTGTTTGAAGAAAAGTGTAAGATTTACACGGATCACAAAAGTTTGAAATACATATTCACACAGAAAGAGTTTAATATGAGGTAGAGAAGATGGCTTGAATTGACTAAAGATTATGATGTGGAAATTCTTTACCATCCTGGCAAAGCTAATGTAGTAGCAGATGGACTCGGTAGGAAGAAGCAAGTAAATGATGCAACCTTGATTTCTAATCAGAAAGCGATTCAAATGAACCTCATGAAGTTAGAACTTAAAGTTACATTGGAGCAAGTTGATGTGATATTGGCTCAATTGTCCTTGCAACCGACAATTTTGGAAACGATTAAACAAGCCCAAAAGGAAGACGAGGAAGCTAAAAGAATGAAGATTGCTACAAGTGAAGGGAAGAGAAAAGAGTTAAGGATTGACATGGATAGAATTGTTAGATATGGGAATCGACTTTTTGTGCCATATGGGTTAATAGAAGAAATCATGAAAAAAGCTCATTCATCTTCATATTCAATCCACCCGGGAACCACCAAAATGTATAGAGATTTGAAGAAAAATTTTTGGTGGGAAGGTTTGAAGAAAGATATTGCTCAATATGTTTCCAAGTGTTTGACTTGTCAACAAATAAAAATCGAGCACCAAAGACCCGGAGGAGAACTTCAACTTCTTTATCTATACCCAAATGGAAGTGGGACGATATCACTATGGATTTTATATCGGCCTTACCCAAGACTATTGCCAAATATGAAGTTATTTGGGTAATCGTGGACAGATTAACAAAATCGGCTCATTTCATACCTTTGAGGGTTGGAGATTCCTTAGAGAAGATGGCACATAACTATATTAAAGATATAATAAGACTACACGGGATTCCAAAGACGATTACTTCTAATCGAGATTCTCTCTTTGTCAACTAGTTCTGGAAAAATTTACATACTGCTTTAGGTACTCGGCTTCAATTTAGCACTGCATTTCATCCACAGACAGATGGGCAATCGGAGAGAACAATTCAGATAGTAGAAGATATGCTTAGAGCATGTGTCTTAGATTTTGGCAATAGGTGGGACACTTGTTTGCCACCTGTTGAATTTGCCTACAATAATAGCTTCCAAGCAATTATTCAAATGGCGCCCTACGAAGCTCTTTATGGTAGGAAGTGTAGATCTCCACTAAATTGGGATGACATTGGTGAAAGAGTTATTTTGGGTCCTGAATTGATACAACAAGTAGTGGATAAGATTCAAGTGATAAAACAACGAATGAAAATAGCTCAAGATCGGTATAAAAGCTGTGCTGCACAAGGAGGAGACCATTGGAGTTCGAAGTTGGTGACCATGTGTTTCTCAAAATCTCTCAAACAAAAAGAGTAATTAGATTTGGGTTAAAGGCAAGTTGAATCCAAGATACATTGGTCCCATAGATTTTAGATAGAATTGGACCATTAGCTTACCGATTGGCTCTAACACCGATTTGTCAGAAGTGCATGATGTATTCCATGTGTCTCAACTCAGAAAATGTGTATCAGATCCTGAAGCCATCATCTCTACACATCAACCAGAGATTCAGCCGATTAGACAATTGAGAAGCTGATCAAAATCTTGGATAGAATTGATAAAGTGTTGAGGAGAAAAGTAATTCCTTTTGTGAAAGTTTGTGGACTGGACAAACCGAGAGAGAAGCAACGTGGGAACCCGAGAATGAGAATGAGACATAAGTATCCAGAGATATTCGATGAATGAATAAGGTAAGTTAAGTTTCAAGGAAGAACCTTTTTAAAGGAGGGGAGAATGAAATAGCCCTACATTTCCCAATTTATATATTTTAATGTGTTATTGAAATTATATGTGATTTTGAAATGAGATATATATGCATAAATAATATAATTAGTGCATGTGTTGAATATGTGTCATTTTGTATGTGTATATGTGCAATGAAATTAATATTATTGTTTTATGTATATTAATGTGTGCATAGTGTAATAAATGTTTGTGTCTTTTATGAATTAATATGTATGTGTTATATTTAGAATTATTAAAATAACCTTTGAATTGCTTAAGAAATTGTGGACAGAATTTTACAAAGTTTAAACCTATTTTTCAAGCCCAAATTAAACTCAAATGCACTTCAAATTAAGCCAAATTAAGCCTAAGTCAAATATACCTCTAAAGTCAAACTTGGATAATTATAGACCTTAAATATGATTAATTAGAGTCTCTTTTTGGTAGCCCTAATTTTCATACGAATTTCCTTCTTTTCTTTTCTTTCTCTTTTCCTTTTCTTCAAACCATAAGCCCTAAACCAAAAACCAAAATCAAGCTATTGGAATCAACAATCTCACCAAGCCAAAGCCAAAGCCTTTTCATGTAAGTTAATACAAACATAATCTCTTTGTTCTATTTCCTTTATATTTTAAATTAAAAACTTATGGTAGAATGAGTTAATGTTATTTGAGTTGACTTGAGTTTATTTCTTTTGTAATGTGTATATATATATAACGTACTTAGCTATGTATGACTTGAGTTTATTTCTTTTGTGAAATATGTTAATGGTGTAGTATGTTTTGCTAAAAGTTTTGAAAAACTATGTTTTCTATTATGTTAATTATGTGAAATTAGACAAACAATTCCTCAAACACTTCTTTTAGAGAACCTTACATATAATCCTACAGGTTATATGTAGTTGGGAAATTGTTATCGCCTATTTTAATTATAGGGGTGATAATGAGCCCTTACAGTTTTATAGTTCATTATCCTTTGAAATTGGCAAATGAACACCTATAGAGTAAGATATGAGTGGGAACTCATATTTTACCTATTTTGTACCTGGTCATCCTTCTTTTAAAGGGTTAATATTACAAATAGTATCTAAACTTTGACTAAATATGCAATTAGGTACTTGAATATTGAAATTGATCAATTAGTATTTGAACTTTAAAATTGATTAATTTAGTACTTAAACGAGTTTTTGGTGCATGCCAATTGTACCTGTTTCATGTTGTTTAGGTACTAACTTGATCACTTTCAAATTTTTTAAAGTATTAAATTGATTAATTTTAAGGTTTCGGTACCAAATTGCATATTGTTACCAAGGTTCAAGCATCATTCTAGACATCATCCCTGTTTTAAATGATGAGTGCTTATTAAGATATCCTTTTTAAAGATGATAGGGTTAGTAGATTTGGCAAATAGAAATTTGGATGAGTAATAATATTTAGTAATTTTAAAGGTTAAGAATCAAGTTTGACTTTAAATGTTTGAATGAGTGAATACTTTACAAATTTTAAACTTTTGGTGTAAAGTTAAAAAAAAAAAGTTCAATAGTAATTTCAATTTTTCATAGAATTATCAATATTCTTACCCTTAACCATCTATATATTTTATAGAGTTTTTATGATACTTTGATAATTTGATTTACTTTGATTAAATACTTTTAATTGAAATTAACTTATTTGAATTGAAAAAGTCGTTCTAGCTTAACTATTATGAAAAAAAGAATTGGATGTGAACCGATTAATAAGAATAAAAATAAATAAATAAGTAGAGTACAAGTAAAGGGATACTAAATTGGATATTTATCTTCCAATATATATAAAAGATAATAACTCTAAGGGATAATGTCACAAATAAACTTTACCAAAAAATACAATTAAGTACTTGAACTTTAAAATTTGATCAATTTAATACTTGAACTTTTAAAATTGATCAATTTAATATCTAAAAGAACTTAATAAATGTACTATTGGTGTGCATAATTTTTTTTTAAGTACTAAATTGATTAATTTTAAAGTTTAGATACCAAATTAGTTAATTTCAAATTTTTGATACCTAATCGCATATTTTATCAAGTTCAAATACCATTTGTGACAATAATCCTAACTTTAAATGATGAATACTAATATTTACTTTTTATCATGTATGGTTCATGAATTATCAATTATATCTTATCTCTTTTTAATATTTAGAAATATACTATTAACTATATCCATTACTAAAATCCCTAGTAAGTAGCTAGAGGGACCAAATCCATAGTCAGTAAAGTGTCTAATGATGCTCTGGATTGCATGTGTGCATTTTCAAAAGTTATAAGGTGATAAAAGTATTTTCTTTTTTGGTGGAAAAGATACTTTACTGGAAAATATTCAAATATCAAGTACGCACATAATTACTAAAGTTTGCTCAGGATCCTGGAGGAATTCTTTGCATCTATAGTTACCACGGACACAACATAGGTCTTTACAAACTAACAAACATCCCATGGATGCATAAAAGGGTATAATAAAGAAAAATCTAAAATCATAGTAAAACAAATTTAACCAAATTATGTACCAACTTCTTATAATTAACCATCAAATATATCAAATACAACCAAAATATCCTTCTTAAATAATGATTAAATCACACTTATCAATTCTCATTCTCTTTTGTTGGTTCATTGCTCATGTTGAGAGAAAAACAAATTCATCCACATTTAACACATAGTTAATGAATTTTTTAAATCCTTTTTTTGCCAACTATATTTGCAATTCTATTAAATTCTAATTTATTAAAGGGAAAAGGGTTAGCAAAATAAATTTATATTGTCACATTTGGTACACAGAAATGGACCAGAATGGATTTGCGATTCTAGCTTCCATTCCCTTTCCTAATGTTTGAAAGCATTTTTAAAAGCCGGAATCGTGACTCATCAAATCGACGATTTCGACTTTGAAAGGGAATTCGATTCTGTCTTTGAGAAGGTAAAATCGTGATTCCATTCTATCCTTATTAATTATATGTAGTGTAATTACTTTTTAATTTTATCATGTATTCATATTTTGCATTTATTACTAAGGACATTCTCGACAATTACACTCTTTAGCCATTCCATTCCATTTAATCTTTCAAACATAGGAATGGGTTTGTCATTCCTAAACTCATTCCATTCCAAATCATTCCTGTGTACCAAACGTGACATAAAAGTATTGCACCCATTATGGCATTTCCATTAACTAGAAATTGTAGTAATATATTACAATTGAATATATCACCCTCTTATCTTCTTGCCCATTGTCTTTTATCTTTCTTGTTGATCTAATTCTCCTCTCTTTCTCCCTCTTTCTCTCTTCCTTCTGTATAACCTAACCATCAAACTAAAAACCTGAGAGCTACAGTTGGATTCACTATTGAATTGAGAACCAAGTTAGACATTGTTGTTTCACCCTTGTAATCTCATTTCCAGCAAACTTACCCAATTGTTCTTAAACACAACATCCTTAAATTCTATTCTTATTAAATCCAATATCATAGAGATCTTCACAAGCAGCCTCGAGGCACTTACACTATGACATGTGCCTCGTTGTTCGAGTCTTGATCTTGAGAGAGCTTTAGGTTTTGTGAAGAAAGATTTCCTGATAAGCTTTCGGAGGTTGGATTTGGAGAGGCAAAAGGCAATTATGGCTATAATATGGTGGTGATTATATAGTTATAAAGTAAAATGAGTGGTATTGGGAAAATATGGTTCATGAAAGGTATTTTTCAACTTATTGAAAAGTTTATTCATGCCAAGTAAATGTTGTCATAGATCCTTTTCATGGGATAGTTCATTCATGCCATGGAATAGACTCTTTCCATAGAATAGAGGGAGAACAAGAATTTCATTTTCCTACTATTAATTGAAATGCACAAATCATTAGTTTATGATGGTCGACATTACCGAACCCTAATCTTATTAAAATAAGGGGCCCAAAACCAATTTTATTGATGGTATGAAGCTTTTTTTTTTTTTAATTTAAATTATTTAGATGGTGGTAAAAGATACACCACCTTAATTAGGATACGACTGGCCCTTTATAGGTCAGACCACTTCTCTTTCTTAAACGTGACTTAAACGTCCCAGTTCCATAACAAAGTTGACTAGCATGATTTGCACAACCCATTCGTCAGTATGGCTAGTAGACTTATACAAACATGTTAGGCAAGCTAGATTAGTCAGTTTAATGCTAACATATTATAAATAGTGACTTGGGGTTGATTTTATTTGGAAAGAACAAAAAAAAAAATAGGTCATATATAATAGTGTACACAATAAATAATAGAGTTAACAATTAAAATGAAAAAACCTCAAAAGTACCAAGGGGAAAACCATGGTAAGGCCAAGAAACTGCTATGGTGTAAACGATAAAGATATATAAACTTGTTTTCTTACAAATATGAAACAATATTTCTCTAATTGGGTGCATAATGACTTTTCTACTCCATTTTTTCTTTGTCCGGTAACAACAAATATGTATGTATATATATAGAGAGAGATCCGCATGAAGTTTAAATAACTTAGGCATACACATACTAGAAAAAAAGAAAAAAAAGTAAAAGTTACTAAACAAGTTCCATGCATATATTGACCATTGCTTTTCCAAAACTCTCTTTAGACTTGACTCATAAATTCGATGCAAGAATCTGATTAATTTATGAACCTGATTAGTGTAGAGTTTTTAAAGCTTATTTGAGTAAATTATGGCTTAAAGTGGAATTAACCCACTTATATCATGGCCCTTATGTTTAATGAGTTAAAGTGCATCAATCTATGGATCAACCCACTAGTCCCATGAAATCTTGTTTTCTTCATCGTCTTAAACACTTAATTACCCATAAAGTTGAGTTTTATTGAAAAAAAAAAGGAAAGAAATAGCGAAATGCCTAGCCTTCAGTCATAAAAGCTAATAGCTTGTTAATGGGTGGAGCTGGTGAATATGTCACTGTCAACTCATGGGAAAAAAATAAAATAAAAAAAACTTATGTGGTTCAAGTGTTAACGAACCTGATTAAACTTTTGATTGCGACAATTCCTTTCCCAACTCTAGTGATTGCTGACGCTATTCTCCATTAGAGGTAAATCTATTTATGGCGGGTTAGGTGAAGATTTCATCCCTTTTTTTAAATGACTTCTCAGATGTTGTTCTTTCTTTTAAATTTCATAATTATTTTGTTATATTAGAAATTTGCTCTTACTAAATGACAAGAGAAAATATTGAAATATACGGTGTGTTATAATTTCATTTACAAAAATTTAAAAGTTTATTATTGATATCTTAATGACATAGATTGAATTTCCAATTACCCTCTTTTATTACATATTACGAATAGAAAGATATAATGTGGATTGTAAAAATTTGAAAAAACATAAAAATAAGAAGACTTTACGTAAAATTTTTCGCTTTCCATTAACGGCAAGACCACCCCACGTAAAAATTAAACCGACGATGGCAAGTTTGGCTAGTTATGCGTATTTTCATATTTTGTCCAAAAGCACGTCCATGCAGGGGTGATGGGTCTATTTTTATCGTCCTTAGATCCTGCAAATTCGAAATTATTGGTGCTGTGCCCCACTTCCGGTTGTTTGGAATCGGGTATTTCAAAAGTTTTTTCTCTTTTCTTCTTTTTCTTTATCAAAGAAAGGATAATGTTGCTTTCTTCACAAATGTTACAATGATCTGGATCTGTTTTTCTTTGGGCAAAAAAATTAATCTTTATAGTTCTTCATACATCTACATATAGGCTAGCACGGTTCAATTCTAAAGTAGAATCGTCATTGGTGATTCTAGAATCGGAACCATACTGATTGGTCGGTTTTAGAACCGGCTATAAAATTACCAGTGTCTCGATTTCTAGGTGGCTCTTTGGCCTAGAATCAGGTGAAAAAAATAAAAAGTAATATTAAATATATAATTATTAATATTTAAATTATTTCATATAAATAGTAAATTTTATTATTTTATCCACAATATTTAATATATTATTATCAACAATACAAATAAATATAACTTAAAATCATATATAATTAGTTTAAATAAATTTCTTCTAAAAGCAAAATTTATTTTCTTAATAATGTAGTACTATTTTTTCATTATACTTTTCTTTTTACCCTCTAGAATATCATATTACTAACTACAATTGATATTGGATGTGTTTGTATACAAATAAATGTGCATTCTAAACAAATTTTTTAAAAAATTGGTTAAATAATTTAACACTCTTAGATCCAATAATTATTTTAATTTTTAATTTTGTTTTATTAAAAATTAAAATCAATTTATTTTTTATTCTTATTTAAGAAAAGACAGTTTCGCAATTCCAAAACTGAAACCGGGAATGACGGTTTCATAAATTTGAGCCGAAACAATGAGAGATGGTTCCAGTTCAATTTGATTCTAGAATCTTGCCCATGTCTACCCACATACTTGAATTCACTCATTTTAAACAAAAAAAAAAAAAAAAAAAAGATGACCAATTCTTCATTGGTGAGAAGAATTTTATAATGGAATAATTGCAATGGAGAGTATTTTAATTTGCTTCCATTTGATACTTATTGGCAAACATATATACATTATTCTACACATCATATATTATAATCGAGGATGGATATAGAGCTATATTACTAGGAGCCACACTCATTTGACTATAAATATAAATATAGCATATATTTTAATCTTATTTAAATATATTATAATAATAGAGGTTTTTTTAGGGATAATATTTAATGGGTATCACACACTGCATGTATATGTACACGTGATTGAAAGCTACTAATTACATTATAAAATATAGGTAAAATGGTTGGTACTTTCTAAATATCAATCATTTATATAGCTACGTGTTAGAAAATCATTAATAAATATATAATACATGTATATTACATATGATATATAATATTCACTTAACTTTTCTCGGTGGTTGGGGCAGTGCCCATATCAGTCCCCCAGCTCTAGTTTGTCCCTCATTATAAGATTTATTTTCTATGTTTGGAAAGTGGAGCAAATATCCGGTAACAATTATCATCAACAATTTACGTTAAAAAACTATTTTTTTTTTGGTACCCCTCTCTATCCGAATTATTCAATTTGTACGGCCTTTAAAAATCAATTTCACAAATATAATGGATTATTTTGATCCTTTTGCTTTTTCCTTTTTATTTTTTCCACCAATATTTTAACTTATTTGAAACCCTCCTTTTAAGTATTGTCAAAATATTAACGATTTATTAGATAAGAAAAACAACAACATCTAGTCAACTAAGGGGGTGGTTCCCTATAAATTTCAACTTCCACCTTCCTTCCTTTTGCAATTAATAATATCGTCAAGCTCATTTTTTTTTTAAAGGTGGAAGGAAAGTGTCATTTCATATGAATTGGAGATCAAATACAAAATTGTTTTCTACTATGAATACCAAATAAGTTAAAATTTCGTAAATGAAAAGACTAATTTTTTGTTTGTTTACTTTACTATCACCCATCAGTATGATCTCATAAAGCCATTAATAGTATCAAATCCAATGCCTTATTGGGAAAGGAGAAACAACTGTAACCAATTATAAGATGATAGTGATGCATCCAAAGAAGTCACATGTCTTTAAGGATGGGCATCTTTGTAACGTGAGGATCGATACATAGTGACTAATGTATTAAGTGGAGAAAAAGGAACTATTTTTTCCCTCTCCACATGTTCTTTGTCCATTTGCATGCAAAAAAGTTTGTTGATATCAATATTTTTTTCGTAAGACTTAGCTCTAGAGCAAATTTGATAGAGGGCAGTTTGTGCAATCTAAGAAGATCAAATCATTGTACTAAATTGAATGGTCGGATTTGTATCAAACCCTAAATAAGCTACAACATGAACTTCTGTCCAAATCTAACTAACGTATAATGTCTTAGCATAATATGGCAAAACACCATATCCAATTTCAAAGGGGATGAAAATTTGTTGGCCTGGGAACACTCCTTTTGTCTTGTCATTACTAATAAATACTGACCACGTGTTTATACAATGATAATAATTGTTTGCTTTATTTTAGAGTTGTTTTTATTTTTATTTTTAAATTTATTTAACATATAACAAGTGTTTATTTATTGGGATAGGATGAAAATACTATTTTTGGGACAATAAATATTTATCGAAAGGGATGTAATCTTGTTTTCCAGTGAATCTTGCTTTGATTTTTGTGATATAACAGCAAAATTTTATTGCACAAATGGACTTGCAGGTGGAAAGCTTCTGGTTCCTTTCTTCAATATAGGGCTTAGCAAACTTGCTAAATGCTGCTTCGTGAACCATGCACTCATCTCCATGCGCCATAAATAAGGATGATAGAGAAAGAAGATGAAAACAATTGTAAATCGCATGGAATGTGTAGATTCTAAATGCTAATAGAAGTATTTATTTGTAGTGAAACAGAGCAAAAAAATAGAATACATACAATCGACCCTTCCTAATTAAAGCAAGATTTCAGAGTTGCAAATATTGTAATTTCTTGTACACAAGAGAGTTTGAAGGGAAGAGGTGGGTCAGTAAAAAAGACATTTTTTTTTTTATGAAATACGATTGATCTTAATTTCTAGAGAAGGCATGCTAGTAGCAAGGTGAAAATGCTATGCTAGTACACAGTAGCTTTATTTGAAAACTTGATGGATGGACAACGTGTATTGTTTTATAAGATTTTGGGTTTATTTTTTGGAATTAATTATCTTCGTTATTGATTACACTTGACTAGACCGAGGTCCAAGTTGAGTTTTCCATTGAATCTAGACTCGTTGAGTCAAGGGTTTTTTTTTTTTTATAAACTTAGTGGGTCAATGCCTTGATTTTTAAAAATATCTACCAATCCAATAATTTCATTTTATTCTAATAAGAGACTGGCTTTTATTCTTCAATACTCTTACTTTGTAGCCTCTAAACTTTTTTGTCGTCATGCGACACGCCCCTTAAAGTTGTAAAGTATCCACGGTTTTCCTCTTATCCTATTCAAGTAAAGTCCAATAGATTGTAAAACTAACACTAATCCTATTATATATATTCTTCTTCTTTTCTTTTTTTTTAAGTTTTTTTTTTACATTTGTTTTTTCTAAAAAAATTATGTTCTTTTCTTCTATTCATAGTTGTCAAAGTCGTATGCCAAATATACAATTTTACGAGTTTTTGATTCTATTAGTTTTCTTTTTAACTAAAATATATACAAAATTGTTTAGGTACAAATCTAGACTTTAGGTAAAAATATGAATTTAGGTATACTATTCTACATGTTTACGATTTTATTAATTTTGTATGATTTTGTACAATTTTACCGATTTTATATATTTAAATAAATTGTAAAATCGAGATTTTGATAACTATAGTCTATTAATTTTTCAAATATTTATATTTATGATTACTACCTATTTACCAAAAAGAGAAGGGGGTTTTTTAATTGCTAAATATTTTTAATTTCATATTTTCCCATTTTTTTCTGTCTTCTTTTTTATTATTCTTCTTTCATTTTTAATTTATTTTGTCTATATATTTTTAGTTTTCCATTTTAGTCTTCTTTTTTTTTTTTTTTTTTGGTTGGGGGTAGGGTGGTGGGGGAGGGGTGTGTGTGCAGTGTTGAGGGTATCGACAATTATTAAATTATTTTTACTTCATCATTGTTTGGAATAAATATTGGAATATTTTATTTGTAGTTTAATTTATTGCTATTACAACTGAAATTAGATTGAATATATAAATAAATATATATTTTGACAAATTTTAAGAGATAGGCTAGAAGACTATGAGGTTTTTGGACTCTAATTTTATCTTGAGTCTCAAGTTTAACTACTTAAAATTGATTATTCTTCTTTTTTTTTTTTTTTTAGAAAAGAGCAATTAAAAAAAACGCCTGTTTGGGGGTGGGGGTGTGGTTGTGGGAAAAAGGGGTCCAAGTTATAGCACCAATTACCATTGGCCAAGTACAAGCCTAGGACTTCATTTGTAGGCCTACGGCTCATTAGGGGTTTGTTTGGTTGGTTTTTTGTTAGTTTAACATTGGTTTGATATCTGTCTAAATTAGACTATTTGTTAAGAAACAAATATAGATAAAAAACCAATATATTTACTTATAAATAAATCAAACAGAAAAATACAAATCAAATACAGATATAGATCAGATGCAAATACAGATACAAGACCATCCAAATAGACCCTAGGTTTGGTCTTGCATCAAATTGGGTTTGTACATAACATTATATAAATAGGGTTAAATTGAGGGAAATTAAGAGATTTGAAGACCTTAAACCAAATATTAAGAGTATCCCATATATTTTTATTGGATCCTCCGTTGTGTTAGTCAAGGTACTTTTGTAATCTTATTTCTATATTATACAATATAATGCTGTGCAAGGTTTTATTAACTTGAGTTCTTTTTAACAATAACAAAATATAATTACAATATAGAGTTTTTAAATAATCTCATATGCAGTATTATCTATTTAATTAATTATTATTTTCTTAGACACCCATAAAGTGGTTGTGGTATAGATTACGTTCTAAAGCTTTCCAATATTTAATCTATATGTAAAATATATACATAAGTAAGGAGTCCTCAAAGAGGTTTGGGCATAAGATTTGTTTTTTTAAACATGTAGGAAACATTTTCTTTGTTTGTTTGTTTTTTGTTTTATTTTTGTGTCTTTTTTTTTTTTTATTTGGCTAGGCATAAAGCATCTTCCCAAAGCCTTTTAGTAGACATGATTTAAAGCCTATTAAAAGGCAGCCCATCTGAGGGTATGGTTAGGAAACTTGCTAATAGACTTATGCCAAATATGTCAGGCATGATCGACTACCTATTTAACCAATTATGAATAGTGATTTGAGATCGATTTTATTAGGAATGATCCTACAAATTAGGTTATAAATAATTAAATTAATAAGTAAAATGAAAGAGTATGGCATATAAAACTTTCATGGAAAAACCTCAAATGTACATAGGAAAAATCAAGGGTAAGGCAAATAAAATGCTAGTGTAAACAACAAAGATAAATACAAGTTGTTTTCTCATAATCATGAAACATTATTTGCCCTAAGTGCATAATGACTTTTTTGCTCCATCCTTTTTCTGCCTAGTAGCAACATGTATATGCGTATGCATATATATATATGTGTGTGTGTGTGTGTAGAAAGAGATACATGAAGTTCAAACACTAATACATGTAGTAGAAGATAACTTACACACACAAAGAAAAAAAGGTAAACCAAACTAAGAAACTTCCAAGCATATATTGCCCATTGCTTCTTTTGAACACTTTTTGGACCGATTTCAAGTAAATTTAATAATTTTAAATTCTATTATTTTTTTTTCCTTAATCCTAGTAAGTTATGGCTTATAGTGGTTACAACCCACTAAAATTATGACCCCTTATCCTTAATGAATTAAAGTGTGCCTATCTATGAATCAGCCACTTGCCGTAAATCTTATTTTCCTTAATTATTCATTAAGTTGAGTTATTGGATTAAAAAAAGAGCTTAGCTGCTGTTGTAGCCTTAGGTCATAAAAGCTACTATCCCTTTAATGGGTTGAGCTCGTGAGTTTCTCATTTGTAATCCAATCAACCAATGATAGTTTTAGTGTTAGCTTGATTAAGCATGGAAGTTCGATTGTGACAATTCGTTTTCGACTCCAATGATGGTAACACCATTCTGTATTAGAGGTAAATTGAAATATCATAGGTTAGGTTAAGATTATGTCCCTTTCTCTTCATAACCTCTTTTTATGTTGTTTTCTTTAAATTTCATACTTGTTTTTGATATATCAGAAATTGACCTTATAAATGGCAAGAAAAATGTTAAAATATTATTTAACGTCAACACCATATAATATAACTTCATTAAAAAGAAATTAAAAATTTTATTACTGATATTTGAATGAAATGGATTAGATTATATTCTTTTCTTCATTATAATTCTAGAAAAAGAAAAGATTTGATGTGGGTTTTCCTTTCTATTAAGGGCAAGACCACCCTACATAATAAATAGAACCAGGGTGGCAAGTTTGGCTACTTATGCGTGCTTGTCCAGAAGTACTTTCATGCATGGGTGATAAGTCAATTTATCGTCCCCAAATCTTTCAAATCGGTGCGTCCCCCACTTCTGGTTTGGCTTTCGGTATGTCAAAAGTTTTCCTCTCTCCTTCTTTTCTTTATCTAAAAGAGGACAATGCTGATTTCTTAACAAATGTTATAATGATCTGGATTGTTTTCTTTGGGCAAAAAAATAAAATTTATGATACTTTATGTATCTACACTGTGATTTTCTCAATTGAAAATACAAAAGGTATTATTATTATTATTATTATTATTATTAACAACAACAGCATTAATGAGAAGAATTTTGTGATGAAACAATTGTAATAGAGTATGCTTTTTTTGCTTCCAAACATAAATAGATGGTGTATGCATGTATGTATTAAAATGTTGTCAACTTCTTATTATAATTGCATAAGGTATTTTTTTCAGTAAAATCCCATTTGCGCCTGTAGGCAAACATATGTACATTGTGTTATGTACATCATACATTGAAAATGTTATTTTCTATATTTGGAAAGAGGAACAAGTAATCATCATATATGCCATAATGATTATCATCAATTTATATCAGAAAAATAATTTTTTTTATTCATATTTAAGAGCTAAGCATATGTTCGTTGGCTAAAGGAAATAAAAAAATTATTATTTAAAACATCCTAAAAATTGGGCCTCTTGAGAAAAACAAAAAACCAAAAATAGTGTTATTGCTTTTACATCGAAACTACGGGTTTGATTCTAAGTGTTAACAAAGTGCTGGATTTATTTGTTTAGTTTTGAAAGACTAAGATAGAACAAACAAAACAAGCTTACTAGGAGTTAAACCTGAAATAAAATATTATAAGTAGACAATAGTTAAATGAAATATTATAAGTAAAATATCTCATGTGGTTGTAATGGTAGGTACTTTGTTGAAATAAAAGCGATTTTTCAACACTTAGAATTGAAGCCAATCTCCAATCCAAAAGCACTTTGTCTTAGTATTGCACCAACATTAGCCTCATGTCTAGAAGACGCGATATTAACATAAAATAAAATTATGTCTTTAAGAAATGATTTTAATTGTCCCATTTTTTCTTTTCCAAGCAACCTCATTTTATGATTTTTTAAAATATATTTTATATCTTCTACCCCTTATTCTTCTTTGTCCAAGTTAATCAATTTAAATTACCTTTTTAAAACAATTTCACAAATATAATTGCTTATTTTGAACCCTTCTTCTTTTCTTGTTTTTTATTATTTTTTGCAGATAGTTTCACTAATTTGAAATCCTTCTTTAAGTATTCTTACAATTTTAACGATTTGTTAGAAAAATCCTAAAGGGAAAAAAAAAAAAAAAGATTCACTTGAGCTTACCCTAATAAGCTGGCCATAAAATAAAAAAAAAAAACAAAAAAAAAGGTTTTATCCCTATAAATTCCACTTCTGCCTTTCCTTCTTTTTCCAAATCGATATCGTCGAACCTCATAACTTTGGGAAAACAGAAGGGCATTACCCTTTTTATGTATTAGTTTCTACCATGAACACTAAATAGGATTAAAATTACTTAGGAACTCTTAGATAATATAGGCAAAAAAAAAAAAAAAAAAAGCCTTAAAATCATTCAGTGACTTGACCATCTATTATTGTTAAGTGAGGACCGTCACTAAGTGATTAATGTATCGAATGGAAGGAAAGACAACCTTTCATTCATTTTTCTCTCTCTCTCTCTCTCTCTCTCTCTCTCTCTCTCTCTCTCTCTCTCTCTCACTCTCATATGTCTTTATTTGTTTAATTGCTGTGGAGTAAGAATTTTCGAATTTTGATTCAATTTTTGCTAACTCAATTTGTATCAAAATTATAACTCATTTGATATAAACCTCTACTAAAAACCGAAATAAATAAATTTTTTTGATGGTTTTATATGTTGCTAACAACCAAGATTAAAATAAAAAAAAGGATCAGTGGGATGATTGACTACAATTTAGCCTTTGATCTTCATAAAACAATTTTAAAAGTACTAGAATTTCAAAAGTTTAGGGATTGTCCAATTTGTTGCTTACTCAAATTTGATAGTGGTTAAATCTGGGTGATTTAAGCTTGTATCAATATGAAGAGAATAAGCTTGCAAGACAGAAACTTGGTTAGTGGCATGCTGGGCATAAGTCTAATGCGGCCACTTTGATGTTAAGTTAAAGGTTGTCATGATAAACCCATAGATTAAACAAAATGATGAATTGAATATGACATTACTGTTCTCTTAAAAGGAAGGTGAGTATTTATAGGCGATCGAACTAGCTGTAACAAACATCATGGGTGGGTGGGTGGTTGGTAATAATCGTGGAGGTTGTGAGGCAAATCCGCTACTCCACTACTGGATGCCTACTCTGACCAAGTTGCTCTTCTCAAGCGACGAGCAAAACAGAGGCAACCAAGCGAAGGTCATGCTTGCTAATTTGAGGTCGACTTGTGTATTGTAGAATCTATTGTCAAAGCCTATGTCTTGTGGGGCAGCCCAGTCCATTGTGCATTAAACTTGGCTCGAGTAGCCTATGTTCCGATTTTGACCATCAACACTATTAAAATTGTCCAATTACATACTATTAAATTAAGATTTGTTCCTTTAATACTTTACATGATGTTAACATTTGAATTAACATCTACAAGATAAGGTAATAATATTCATTAACAATTATTAATTAAATTAATATTTATAAGTAAGAGTAAAAATACATATATTTTTATTTTTTATCTCATCTCAACTCTCTCATTGTGATTGGATTACCATAGTTCCTTTCATGAAAACTCTAGAGTGTTAGTTTCTACTCTTTCACTTTAAGTGTTATAAATTTTGCTATCGGTCAAAACAACTTTTTGATGTGATAAGAATCCTAAAAGCTACTAATTTTAGTCTTCTATTTAAGAAAATACATCTTTTTTTTTTCTAAGAGATAAAATAAACTTTTAATTAATCTCATAAATTTTGTAGAGGGTCATATCCATAAGTTTGGCTACTTATGCGTATTTTCATATTTTGATTAAAAGCCCCTTAATGCATGGATGATGGGTCTATTTTTTCCATTCTTAGATCCTGCAAATTCAGAATTATTGGTGTTGTGCCTCACTTCCAGTTGTTTGGCATTGGGTATTTTTAAAGTTTTTCTCTCTTCTTCTTTTTCTTTATCAAAGAAAGGATAATGTTGTTTTCTTCACAAATGTTACAATGATCTAGATCTATTTTCCTTTAGGCAAAAAAGTTAATCTTTATGGTACTTCATACATCTACATACTTGGATTCACTCATTTCAAACATACAAAAGGTAACCAATTTTTTTTCCTTTTGTATTGACGGCATTAGTGAGAAGAATTTTGTAATGGAGAGTGTTAATTTACTTCCAAATATAAATTGACGGTGTGTCATTATATGTATTAAGATGTTGTAAACTTCTTATTATAATTGTATAAGCTATCTCCATTTGTACTTACTGGCAAACATATATACATTATTGTAAACATAACCATATTTCTAGGGGCAAACTTACTTGATTATAAATATAAATATATCACACATTTTAATCTTATTTAAATGTATTATTATAATCAAGTTTTTTTTTTCCTTCAAGGGGGGAATATTCTATGGTATTACAAAACACATGTATATACATAACTACTAATTACATTTTAACATATAGATAAAGTGGTTGGTAGTTTTTAAAGTAAAACAATTCTTATCACCATGTGTTTGAAAATCATTGGTAATTACACAATTCATGTATATTACACATGTTGTATAATATACATGATGCTTTTCTTGAGGGTTAAAGGTGGGGCCCTTAGCCCCGATTCAGTACTGATTATAAGGTTTATTTTCTATATTTGGAAAGAGGAACAAGTATCTAGTAACAGTCATCATCAACAATTTACATTAGAGCATCTTTAACCGGGTACTTGGTGGAAATTACAAGGAATATGAGCTATTGGTTGCTATGATAAGCAATGCCCTCCCTCCTCCTCCCATTAATCTTTTTACACTTATTTAATCTTTACAAAAAAGTAACTCTCACTCCTCCTTCCATTGGTCTTTTTCACACTTATTTAATTTTTACAAAAAAGTTATAAACATTGTTTTAAGGTAATAAAATAAGATGGGACTAGGAAAGTTTAGAAAAATAATTAGTAACCGAGATAAAATAAAGCGTTGCTTATCAAGAAAAGTTGGTTTAGATGCTGTCATGACACTTTAAACAACTTCTTAAGTAACTTAGGGATAAAGATGCCCTTAGAAAATTAATTTTTTTTATTTGTGCTAGGCATATGTCCCTCTCTATCCAAATTATTCAATTTAAATGGCCTTTTAAAATCAATTTTACAATTATAATGGCTCGTTTTGATCCTTTTGCCTTTTCCTTTTTACTTCTTTCAGCTAATATATTAACATGGTGGAAACCCTCTTTTTAAGTATTGTCACAATATTAACGATATACTAGATAAGAAAAAAGAAAAGATTCATTTAACCTAAATCCCCATAAGCCTAAAGGAAAGGAAAAAAGAAAAAGAAAAAAAGGTTTTATCCCTATAAGTTTTGACTTCCATCTTTCCTTCTTTAGCAATTAATAATGTCATCAAACCACTTTTTTTTTTTTCTTTGTGTTAGGAAAATGTGGTTTCATGTGAATTGGAAATTAAATGCAAGATTATGTTCTAGTATGAATATTAAATAAGTTAAAATTTCAGAAACGAAAAGACTAATTTAGTGGTTTTTTTACTTTACTATCACAAGAACTTCTATGTCCATGACGAGGCCATACTGCTACTAATATAAAAAAATTGGTATACAAAGATTTAAATATTTTCATCACGGTTGGAATACATCTAAATTGTTCAATGATATGATGGACCGATCTCATTGTAACTTTCCCACTATTACCCATTAGTTTGAGCACATAAGGCCACTATTAGTACAAAATCCAATGCCTAATAGAGAAGGGAGAAACAATTGTAACTGATTATAAGATAATAATAATGCAGTGAAAGAAGTCATATGTAATGACCCAAAATAGTACAACTCAAATATAAAAATCATTAAGTAAATAATGTAAAGTTTTGGAAACGTTTTAAAATTAATTACAAAAATCACTCCAAGTTTTTCACATTTTAAAAATATCAAAATATAAATAATTTATTTGCTTATTAAGAAGTTGAATGAATAAAAATAATATTTTAAGACACAATTTTCCACAGTTTTATGCAATCAATAACATATAATAATACAACGAAATAATGAGATAACCTAATTTCAACTTTAATAAGATAGTGATAATTTGGACAAATATGCAAAGAGAAAAAATGAGACATCTTGATTTCTACTTGTTAAGATGATTACGTTAATGAAATTATTAAACATAAGACATTTAATGACTAAAAAGATAGGAGTATTGTATATTTTATATGTCACGCCCCGAAGGGTATCCTAAACGTGGTAGCCCGCCACATATAATATCAAGGCTTAAGAATGACTACTTTAGTCATGCGAAAGCCTTAGTATTACATGTAAGGCATCTAGCACGGCAATAGGAGATGCTTTTGGGAAGCATAGTTTAAGCAAGTAAAAATGAACATACAAAAATCCAGAAATAAAGCATATTATATCATTAATAACCTAAGGTCTATTACATGATTTCTTAGGGGCATACCTCTGCTAATCCCAAGGATCGTGATAGTCTTTACAACATCCAAAATACTACATTAAAGATTTCAAAGGAATTCTAATCTAAGTCTTCGAGCAGATTTCCTCCAAAAGCTTCAATATACAAAACTTACACGAATACGGGGAGGCCTCGGGTACAAAAATAAGTGTTCCTGAGAATACAAATACCTATAGGGGTGTAAGCTTATGGGTTTAGTGAGTAAATCCCAAATTCATACTCAAAGTAAATTACCAATCAAGTTTATTATTCAAGCGTATGGAATGCAAAAACCACGTGAGTATACAAGACAAATGACTTTCCGGGAATCATATGTTGAATGAATTACGCCCTTCATTCGGGGTTGGGTATTCAGGCCAATTACAACCACAACTTTTAAAACACTTTTATAGATCTTACCGGCTCCTATACGCCATCAAAAACTTAAAGTTATTACAGGCTCCTACTAGCCATCAATTTTTGTAGTTTTTACTGGCTCCTACTCGTCACTTACATGATATACCGGTTCTACCTACCGCCACTATTATACATTTGTCCCACCAATTGTATAGTAGTGAATGAAATGTAACTTAACATGTGAAGTGCATGAATAATTTCTTGATTAAAATATAGTAGTTACATTTAACTTCTTTCAAGTGATCAACCAATTTCAAACACTTCAAGATATTAATGCACATACAACTTTATTACAAACAAATCGAGTTTCGATATACTTAGTATTCTTTCAACATATTATCATACAACTTTCTTTTGATTTTTGCCTAAATTCTAGTGCAACTAATTTTACAAGCACAATCAAGAGTATGAAAAATAACGGGGAGTAAACTCACTCAGCCATGATGACACCTTTCTTGAAATGGATGAGTCGTTCTGGATTTCCACTAATCGTAGTAATCTTCGGGATATGAACAATCCTCCTCGAGATTATCTAATCAAGAAGAATACCAAAAATGAGTATTTCATGAACTTCTATTCTTGAAGGTTCTAAACTTTTCTTAAAATCGCGGTAAAATCGTATAAGAGGAAATTCCAACTTAAAATGGACATAACTTGCTCATTTTAACTCGGAATTTCGCAAATAATATATCGTTTTCTACCTACTCGAAAAGATCTACGCATTTCTAAGCTTATTTTCATAAAACTAAGTCGTTTGGGTCCCGAAAAAGCAGCGATCAGATTCTCTACGAATTTGCAAAAACTTGAGTTCCTCATTATAAATAAAGTTCATTTGAAAAGATGAATATTCCAAGTATTTTATAAACTTTTTGAAAGGTATATACATATATGTAATGACTCATAACAAATGTATGAAGTAAATGAAGTTGTCTCAATTTATGAAAAGGTAGAATCTTTAAAGATTTTGAAACTTTAAAAACCTTTTTGAAACATTCATTTGCTTTAAAAAGATTTTTGAATTACTTGAAATGAGTATTTCTTTTCTAAATTTAATTTATTGTAATTGTTCTGATATTCTAAAGAATGATTTTTATTTTTCTAAGCTTAGTTTACAACAACTTGAAAAAGTAGTAATAACTTCATAAAAGAATATTTTGGTTTCTTATGATTATTTCAAAAGAATTTCTAATACTTGATGAAAAATAAATTCTTAGAGAACCCTTTTCTTTATTTAAGAAAAAAACATTTCTAGGCATGTTTATGAGTTTTTAAGAAACTTAATCTCTACATTTTAGTCCTTAGAAAAGATTTTCTTTTTTGTTTAAGAAAACATTTCCTTCATTTATTTTGTTGAGACAAAACCATTATGTTCATGCATGAATATGAATCATAAGCTATGAAAATATAAAAAGAACATAATAACTTAAAAAAAAAGCATATAAAGAAATAAATCAAGTAGTGAGACCTTAGCTCCATCAAGGTACCCCGGGACTAAGAAAAGACTAGTCTAGAAAAGAAAAGAAAATGTTTTGACATGATGAGGACAAGTCTAAGACTAGAAAGACTAGTCTTAAGAACAACTTGAAATTAAATAAATTGCAATGAAGTAAATAAATTGCATGGAAGGTAAATAAATTGCAAGACAATGAGCTTATATACTCTAAATAATATATATAGCTATATAGATATTTAGATAGTTATGAACATAAAGGAAACATAAAGGAGTTGAGATTATGAACAAAAACAAAGTATGAACCTATTGTTGCTTTCTTAACCTTCATGGTTTTAGAAAACACACACTAAATTCATCCTAAGTAGATGAACATAGGAATTTCTTGAAGAAAGTTTACCTAAAAGAGATGAACTAAAGAGAGCTTCTTGGAAGAGAATTCTTGAGAGATTTTGAGAGAGTAACTTTAGAAATGAAGAAGTGTGAAAGAAGTGAAGGTATGGAGGGGTATTTATAGGAAAATGTGGAAGATAATTTTTGTTAATTAAATAATTTGAGAGGAACAGGGGGCCGGCGCAAATTTGGTGAAATAGGGAATTGAAAAATTAATTTTTTGTCTTTTGGTTAATTAAAAGTAAGAAATGAGAGATATGAAGTTGTATTGGAAAAGAAAATGTGTAAGAAATAGGTGTATAAGTAGTAAGAATAGGTTGTAAGGAAAAGTAGAGATAGGTAAATAGTATAGAATAGTAGAAAATAGTGTATGTAAAAGTAGACATGATAATTAAATGCTGGTAGTAAGAAAATACGCGTATAAATGCGATATCTGATATTTTTAACTACCGAAAAATTACAAAATTGATATTTTGAAAATCTTATATTTTTACGATTCTAACGGTATATTCGGAATATTTTTCCTATTCCAAGCTTCGGGACATGTTTTTCGAGAACTGTGTCCGATCGGATTCTAAGGACACTCGAATTTTGCAAAACTGATATTTTTATACAACCTATAGCTATTACGAACCATTATAGTTAATTATTCTCACTTCGTTTTCTAGGGCTAGAGAAAACGGCGATGCCGAACTTAAGCGGTTATGGTAAACTAGGGTTTTGTTGACCTTGGAAAATCTGGTTGACTTCCGATTAGGGTTTAAACTATAATTCGAATCCAAAAATTTCGGGGATTTACATTATATGTACATTGTCATATATATTCATATAAGAATGGAAAAACGAGTCTACAACCTTCATTTGTTGAGTGTGTCATGTTGTGCATCAATGTCATGTCATCATGAGTCATCTCGAGTTGAGTCAAGTTGAGTCATCTATTGTCCTTGTCGGGTCTAGTCCTTGCCAAAATCGAGTAATTGTGTAAACCCTGGAATTTCTAGAGAATGGTTTTGAAATACCAAATCAAAACCCTAAAGACCGACTCAAGTTGAAACCGTACCTTTTACAATTTCGATTACGTGATTTCATAAGAGAATTTTCAAAAACAAAAATAAAAATTCAATAATTGGTCGATTCAAAAATCCGAGCATGAGATAATCCATCTATCCGATTCCTAATGTAAACCCCTTAATTTTTAGGGTAAAGTTAGATTAAACCCTAACCTTGGTCAAACCGGAGTTTCAAAAGTCAATAAAGATTAAGACAATCAAACAATTTCAACTCCGATAATCCCGCGCTCTCAAACCCTAGAAAACGGAATTGAGTAAATGGCTTTTAATAGTTCGTAATAAAATAGGAAAGTATAAAAATATCATATTCGCAATTTTCTAGTGTCTTTCGGATCCGAACGGGATCAGTTTTCAAAAACCCCCCTCGGTGCACCGGATAGTGAATATATGCCAACAATACCAATAGACTTGTAAAAATACAAGGATTTCAAAAGTATCAGTTTCGCAATTTTTTGGTAACTAAAAATATCAGATATAGCTCGTTTACGCGTATTTTTATTACTACCGGTATTTTATTTATCTAATTTACTATTCAAGTACTATTCCTACTGTTCATTACTATTTCACTATCTCTACTTTTTCTTACACCTATTTCTTACACTTTTATATTTCCAACACAACTTTATTCACATCAAACCTTACACATTATTTCTTTTCTTTAGAAAAAATTACAAAACAAACAAAATTCCCTCTCTCTCTTCCCTCTAATACTGCTGGCCTCCCTCTCTTTTTCCTCTATATTATTTCTTTTTCAATTTATTTTATTACATCTAATTTCCACTCCAAATTCTATAAATACCCCCTCCCTCCTTCATTCTTTCACATGTTCATTTTACATAACAAAACTCTACTAAAATTTCCTCTCAAATTTTCTCCATAATCTCTCTCAATACACTCTCTACCATTTACTACTCTTCAAGAAAAAAAACAAACACACTACCCATTCATCTCTTTTCAAATCCTCCATTAAACCTTAGATAAAATCCTATCTATATCTCTTTATCATGTTCATACAACTTAGCATGAGCTTAGTGTATGTTTCTTAGACTCATGAGAGTTAAAGAAGCTTCATATTTTACATTATGTTATTATATTGTTGTTATTATTGTTATTATTATTTTTGCTCTAATCTAACTTCTATATAGTATTATGTATATTATGTATATATATTTCTTTAAAGCATAGAAGCACACTTGTTATTTATTTATTTATTCATGCCTTGCAATTTATTTATTTATTTGTTTCAAGCAATTTATTAAAACTAGTCTTTTTAGGCTTAGACTTGTCCTTATCAAGTCAAAATGATTTTCTTTCTTTTCTTTTTGGGACTAGTCTATTCTTAGTCCCGGGTTGCCTTGATGAAGCTAAGGCTTCCAATACATGATCAGGATACCTTGATGAAGCAAAGATTCTCAATGCTTGACCATATTATTACGTTTATTTGCTTATGAGTATTTCTTTCTATCTTATTATGTATTATTCTTACCTTTTAATTGCTACATAATCATATTCATGCATGATTAGAATGTTGTTATCTTAAATAAAAATACAAATGGGCTCTTTCTTAAACAAAGAAAAGTAAACTAGATTTCGTAACAAAAGGCATTTTCGACAAAAGATCTAAGTTTTGTTTTTAATAAACTCTTTTCAAAAGATCAGATAATAATAAATTTTAGAAGTAGTAATAATGAAAATTTCTTCAAATAATAAAAAGAACTCATTTCGTTTATAAATCAGAACTAAATACTCCATAAACATATAAATATTCACATTAAACTGAAGATTTTAACCAACCACATCTTTTATAAAACTTAAATAGGTTTACTATAGACTTTGAAAATCACATACTAAGAAAAATTCTATACAACTTAATTTTATATATTGTTATTCTCTTTTCAAAATCAAAATGAAAATTTTGCTAAGTTCTAATATTGACAATTATTTATTAAGAAAGCTTTTCTTATAATCTTATCTAAAAAAATTATTCCACTATTTGATAAATATTAAGAATAAAACAAGTTTTTCAAATCAATGTCAAATCAACTCACTATTTTAGAAACCAACTTAGAAAAATAAAATTTGCCAAGAAAGTAAATTTTAAAGGTACACTTATTTTCTAAAGAAGAAGGAAAAAAAAAAAAAAGAATATGAAAATGAGAGGAAAACATACATTTAACACAACTCCAAATATTTTACCACACCAAAAACTTAAGGAATATTTTGAAAATCTTATTTTTCAATCACTAGAAACAAAGTTGGTAAATAACTTAATGAACTAAATTTTTTAGAATTAATTTACTTTTGAAAAGATAGGAAATGGAATTACAATAGCGAAAAACACTCACTCATAACAACCCAAGTATATTTTACTTTTCCTTCTAGCAATTCAAAAAGGAGAAATTTTCAAAGTTTCATCTTTTAAAACTATTAAAGACAAATTGTTTGTGAAATATCAATATTGAGACAACACTACAAAAAATATGTGTACAATATGAGTATATATATGTTCAAAGGATTTTTCAACTATACAAATATCCATATTTTGCTTAAGGATTTTTGAGTTAAGAGAAGTTTGGAAAATCATATTTTGAGAACTATGAAATTCGTAACTGTTATGTACCGTAGTAGTTTGCAACCCAAATGGCTTTTTATGACAAAAATAACTTTAGAAATGGATAGATCTTTTCGAATAGGTAGAAAATGGTATATGATATACGAAATTCCGAGTTAAAATAAGCTAATTATGGCCGTTTTAAGTTGGACTTTCCTCTTATCCAAATTTTGACGCAAATGCTAGAATAAAATAAGAAAGTTCAAGAAGAGATTCCATGAAATACTCATTTTGGGTATTTCTTTCGTTTAGGTAACGAAGTTTGGGAGGATCCATATTCGTAGGACCATTATGAGTGAAGAGTTTTTACTAAGGATGACCGAGTGAGTTTATTTCCTACCTTTTACGTACTTGTTTGTACTTGTAGCTAGAGGCACTAGAAGTAGGAAAAGATGAAAATGAATTATGCATGATAATATTGGTTGAAAGAATGCTAAGCATACCGAGACATAAATTGTTGTTAATTAAATTGTGTTTTATTATTATTATTATGCTGGAGTGTGTGCAAATTCTATGATCATCTTTAAATTACTTTAATCATATACTATGAGTTATATTAATTGAATTATGCATATCACGTAGTTAGTTTTATTTCATGAGCTACTATACTCGATGGGACAAGAGTATAATAGTCGGGTTTGCAGGAGCCATAAATCTGCAAGATGGGTGAATAGGAGCCAGAAAGAAATATTTCAGGATAGACGAGTAGGAGCAAGAAATAAACTACATAAGTTGGATTTCAAAGATGGGTTTTAAAGAGCCTGAAACACGTAACCTCTAAATGGAAGGGTAAATCCATTCAAAACATATGATTTCCAGTAGATCATATATATTGCTTGTTCATTTGCTTGATGAGTTTATTTGCTTGATGCATTCATATGCTTGATTGATAACTTGTTTGAAATTATTGATACGAGTACATTGATTCAGGAATAGTCTCACTAAGCTAGTTATGCTTATATTCCGATAGACTTTTGTTGTAATAGGACCAATATCTTTTATGCCTGAGGACTTCATATACTCGAGTGGGATTATGTTTTGGGGAGCTTCTGGAAATCTTTTGAAGATCTTAGATTAGATATCCTTTAATATCTTTTGGTGTTAGTATTATTTCCTTGTGTGAAAGACTAAGATGATATTATGATTGTTTAAAGATTTATAAGGGAAAGCCCCTAAGATGATGTAAGGATTATATTCTTATAATGTTAAAATTAGATGGTTATTTAAATTTCTTGTATATTGTATTTACTATCCTGAACTACACATCCCACTGGTGTCTCCTATTGTTGTGATAGACATCCTACAAATGGTGTTGAAGCTTTCGCATGACTTCGGGAAGTCATGCTTAAGTTTTAATACTATATGTGCGGGTTGCCACATCTAGGGTACCTTTTGGAGCGTGACAAAGGGAATGTTGAAATTGCTAAACTAATTCTTATTGTGTGTATATATATATATATATATATATATGATATATTGCATAAAATATCAGTAGTGTAAAGTTAAAGGAACATTTAAAACCCTAAAAATATGGAATTGAAGAAATAAATAGTGAGTAAATGGATGATTTCAAAGAAATGATATTAAACCTAAGCAACATTAAGTTTTCATACCTTCCATGAAAGTAAAAATAGCAATAAATATCAAATAAATGTGATAAAAGATCAAAATAAAGTAAATATAATATCGATAGTTAATAAATAAATTAACTAGGATTCGAGATCTCAAATGTTCCTTTTCATTTAGCCTGTTTGTTTTAACAATCCCTTTTAACCAATCAAAGTGTAACGCCCTAATATGAAGAACATTACAACCTGCCACGTGTCTTTCTCTTATAAGAACTCGCTAAGGCTATAAAATTCTAAATCACAAATAAATTCAAGATATAAAACTTCAATACTCTCATAGAGGTATCTGTTTAAAACATCTCATATAAAACTAACTCTTGAAAACAAAGTTGTTGGCATAAACTAAAGCCAACTTCATCTAAAAATTAATCATAAAAGCAAATGTTATAACTCAGTCTTAAAAACATAAAACATATAAAGATCTTTTTTAAACAATTAGAATTCTCTAAATTCTAAATTCTTCTTCACTATTTTAAAATCTACTGATCTTCAGTAAGACTATCAAATCCACTATTGCTATTCCCATGATCCACATATATATTAAATCCTAACAAGTCATAGAATACCCGATCTTCACCTGTTCCTGAAAATGATAAAGAATGAGTGAAATCACCCAGTACCTCAAACCACAAATAAATGCATATGCACACACAAAATTTATATTTACATGCACTATTTCTAATGCAACATACAAAGATTATTACTTTTTAAATTAGCCAACAAAAAACACAATTTAGAACCACTTGTAATTAGTCCTAAACCTGGAGTAACTCATGACTCCATAAAAGCTAGTTTTATATAAAATAGCTTATAAATATATATATAATTGGTGTTGGATGCGATCTACCCACTAACGACCATACTACCAAAACCTAATATATTGGAATCATCTCTAGGTGCAACTTCACTCGGGATAGCGCCACACAAGGATCATCAAGTTGCCAGTCTTAGTATCATATTTTCATGGTCTTTACTAACCGCAGCCAATCACAAGCAGCAAAACAAATTAATATGCTGGATAAAATTAGATTGATTTGACATTCTAACCCTATAGCACATACAATAAGCAAATCGAAACCTATGAGCATGGACAACAAACAATGTAAGGTCATACTTGAATCAAATTCTAGAAACATGACTCTAAATCAACAAAATCTCCTTTAGAAAACAATTTCTAATTCACCAAAACCTGATAATATGAACAGTTCAAATTTAATAACATACACCGTTGAATAAACCCAATTTCATATACATCAAAAGCCAAATCTCCAAAATAAACATAAATCTAAACCTCTTTCCTTGATTGAAATACGGAAACCCTTTAATCACTTAATTTCCTCAATAGATTCTTCAAACCCTATAACTCCATTCAACACCAAAATATACTAGAAATCAACAATTGTTTTTATGAAATTATAAAGATTAAAACATTAAAATACTTTCCTAGAATCAATTCTAAATCCCTTTTAACAACAAATCCAGATCTATAAGATAATCAGGGTTTTCTCCAATTTTCCTTCAAAACAATAGACAAACTTTAAGGAAACTAAAGATTTGCAGATCTTAAGCTATATGTTTACTTGGATCTAATCCTCAATTCTCCTTAAACACCAAATCTTTAGAACTCAAAGCAAACTAAAGCGATTCTCCAATTCTCCTTAAAAAGTAATATAAAAACCCTAAGAACTTGATAGATCTATTAAACCTATAGCAAGAATTGATGATTTGATTACCTGATCTGGATTACCGAATCTTTTTGGCGGATATGAACACTTACCGAGAGAACTTTTAGGTTTAGGGTTATGTTTTGAAGAAGAGGGAAGCCTAATTTATATAGAAGACAAAGAATAACTCTTCATCTTTAGTAACGTCTCTTTATCTTTAATAATGATGTCTCTTCATCTTTAATAATGTCTCTTCATCTTTAATGACTTCTATTCATATTCATTCACATATCTGATAACCCATAAAACAAAAACCGACAAAATTAATTTAACTTTAGGGTTGACCATAAAACCCTCTTATTTTACCTTAAATGATATCTTTTCCCTTCAATATAAAATATTTATCTATATATTACACAAAGTTTAATCTTCTTTTATAAATTTCAATTTAAACTTCTTTTCTTTTAATTTTAAATCTCTAAACTCTTGGAAAAGTTCAATTTCAATGTTTAATAAATTTGAAAACTATAAATTTTAGTTTATTTCATAAATTAATTTATCCAATTCATTACAATCATCATTTTGGACCCTTTTTCTTTCAATTCACAAATGACCTAATTTTCTTAAGTTTATTTACCTAATTTTATAAAATATTCTAAGTTAGCCATCTTAATCTAAATTCTATTTTCATGATTCCAATAAATTTTGAGTTCATTTGCTTGTTTAAAAATATCATTTTTAAACCTGAACTCAAACTAAATAGCTAGTTTTTACAAATTGAATCCCCATGCTAGATTTTCAATTAAAACTAATGTTTTCTAAGTTATAAATTCTTAAATTATTTTCAAATTACTTTCCATCCTCAATAAAATCATTTGAAGATTTAAACCGAACTCCTTGTCCATAAATATTATTAATTATTTTTGTGTTTACCCTATTTATTCCTTTTCATTTCCCTTGGCTACAACTTTTCTTTCTTTTCTTCTTTCCTTTCTTTCTTCTTCTTACGTTGATCCCAAAACTTAACTCTCAAATCTAATAAGATTAAAGAAGAAAATGAAGATGAAAGACAAGATAAATGTTGAAGATCATGCATGAACAAGCTTTAAGAGCTTAAGAGGTGTAATGTTAAAGAAAATCAAGAAGTTTGAATTATCTAAAAAGATAAGTTTTATTATTTCTTTTGTTTTAGTTATTGTTTATGTATGTATATGATGTGTTGATGCTAAATAGGAGTTGGGTTTGTGATAAAACTTACAATCAAAGGAGCTTTGAACATGAAACTAAAAACATAGTTTTTTATGAATGTTTGGAGGAATGGTTGATGAAATCGATTTGATAAAGTGATTGGAGGTGTTTGATGATGTAGAAGGAGTATAGAAGTGTTAGAAGTAATGAATACTAGCTTGTATGATGTTTTGATGGAAGTATGAGGTGTAAAAGTTGAAAAATATTGTAAAGAAAATAGGAGAAGAACGTTTGAAGCTGTTGTTGGATTTTTCCAATTAGCATGGGCTCTAGCACGAGCGTGCATGTGCCCGTGCTGACCAAATAAAGCAATCTCGGCACTTTTTTTCATATCAGCAATACCTTATGCATGGGTGTGCAAGCTAGCACGGCTGTGCTAAGAAGAAACTCAAGCTTTTTCCATTTTGATTGAGATTTTTCATCCAGCACAACCTCTAGCACAGTTGTGTAGCTCCCTTATTTTGCTTAAAAAAATAAATGAAAGAATTAAATGAATTGTAGATAATAGATTTGATATATTAGTAGTGTATAATTAAGAATGGGTTTAGTAAATTAATAAGTTTGATAAGTGATTTGGATTAACATGGAATTTAAGCACATAAAATGAACTTAGTTAATAAATATAAGTTTAACTTGACTTAATCTAATTTAGTTACTAAATCAAACTTAATGTAGCTTTTTTATATCAAGTGGATTAGTTATTAGACTTATGTGAATATGATTCTTAGAAGTGAAATGACTAAACTCAACTTGACCTAATGAACTCCACTAAGTTAAAATGAATAAATGGTTAATTTAAATCAATATAGACCGAATAAGTGAATAGCTTAGATTCAATGTTAATATGTTAGACTTAAAATGATAAGGGGAATATGTTGTTTCAAAAGTGTATTTTCTAAAATGAGTTTTTCATGTAAGTTAATAACTTATTAAAATACTATATGAATGTTTTGATAATGTTTTGTAATAAATGATTATAAGCAAAGAGAAAAGAAGGACTTTGATAGACAATGGAGAATTGTCTGTAACTTGGTGAGATGATCTTTGCAACCATGGTAGGATTCTTACTTAATGTATGATCAAATAGGATTTTAAAAATGAGTTTGAATTCTTGAATAAATGTTTGCTTTTAGTATATCCTCTGAAATAACCCTAGCCAAGCTTTTATTTCTGTTTAGATTTCTATATTGAAGGGTGATGATGATTTAATGCAGATGATGATGTTGATGATGATTGGGTGTTGGTGGTGAATGATTTGGCTTTCCATAGAGGATTGTTAAGACTTAGCTTGGATGCCAAGTGGGTAACATTGACCTCATTGTCTTGCTTATGCATATAATATTGTTGCAACTAAATTTAAGATAAATATAATTGAATATGCATGGGGATTAGGTATTCGATTATTGTTTGATGATTACTTTGATTGATAAATTACTAACATAAAACTGATCGCACATTGCTCGTGATGATTGGATGATTATTGTTGATGAGTTTTTGTTAATTGATTGGTCACCCTAATAAATAGAATTAACACTAATTGACCATTTAGTTAAATGAATATGCTTTGCATGGTAACATACTTCCATTAGAATAATGTTCACATCACGTATTAATATTCCGATTCTGTAGTAGTGCTTTTGAGAGTCCAATGAATCTGGTTAAGGCTACTATAGGGTTGTCAGCTTCATGGGAACTAAGCAAGCATCCAAGGACGTCGCTCGTGTTAGAGTCTGCTTTAGGGATTAATACTTGGAGAGTTTCTGAGGTTCTAAGGGAAGTGGATGTTATGTTAGCAATATATATATATATATATATATGTCTAAGTACAAAATGAGTTCCAAAATGAAATCCTCCCTTCGTAGTTCTTTTTAAGGAGAAGTTAGAGGTTATGTTTCAACAAATTGAATTTCAAAGGAAATCCTCTCTCCTTAGTTATTTCTAAGGAGAAGTTTGAGGTTACATTAGTATAATATATATATATATATATATATATGAAAGCTATGAGTTGAATGCTTTAAGTAGAGAAAACAACCTCTTCCTTAGTTCTTAGTTCTCCAGGGCATGAATGATTTAAACTAATCCTTTAACCCCCAAGAGAGGCATAAATCTCCAATGATTTGGATTCCTATCATCCAAACTATGCATATCATATGGTTGAGTGTAGCATTGCATATGTATGTTAATAAAAATTATTTGGTATTTGTTTGTGGTGTGATTTAGTCATGTTAGTCTCTGAGCTATAGTTTTTGTGTAAGAATAGCTCAAGGTAGGAATGGGCTAAGAGTATATAAAGTGAAAGTTCACCTTCGGTGAAGCCCTTGAAGATTAGAAGAAGAAATTAGAATGAAATCTAAATGTTTAGCATTTAAGTTAGTGATTTTGTAATATATGAATTGATTAGATTAGTTGTATTATATTCCATGCTTTCTAATTTATATATATGATCTATCCTACTTTACTTTAGTGAGAGATACCAATTCTTTGTGGTTCTGTTGGACTGTGGGAATTCACATTTCCTTAGTTATAAAAATGTTTTTCTAAAACCAAAACTTATGTAACAAACATTAAGTAGAGTTTTGCAGCCTCTGGCTTGCAAAATGGTTATCATATCTTAGATGCATATTCGATATGACAACTACAGGTTGATCTTTCTAGGCCCTCTTTTCGGGCGTGACAATCACATGTCTTTAAGGATAGGCATCCATGAGCCAATTAAATTAAAAATACTTAAACTGCTCATTGATTTAATCATCTACTATTGTAACACAAATGTTGCAATGATTTAGATTATTTTCCTTAGAAAAAAAAATAAAACTTTTGATACTTTATATATCTACATAATGTGATTTGCTCAATTCAAAAATATAATAATAATAATAATAATAATAATAATAATAATAATAATAATAATTTATTATTATTATTATTATTATTAGCGACATTAATGAGAAGAATTTTGTAATGAAATACTTTATATATCTTCCTCATCCTTGATACCTTTTTACACCATGCAAAACACTGCTCTTCATTGTGGGATTTGTGATAGTATTGATAAAGTAAGTTGGAGCTTTTTATGGGGTGCCAAAAGTGGTGAATGCAAGACCAACCTAGTATCTTAGAATGTTGTGTGCTAGCCAAAGGATAGAGGAGGTCTTAGTGTTCGTAATATGAGGGATAAAATATTGCTTTTTTGCTAAAAAAATAGCTTATCTTCTTCTTTCATAATTAAAGGCATTGTGGGTGAGACTTGTGTACGCTAAATATAGCTTTGATTGGAATAATTTATCTTTGATGTTAAACCCATCCAAAGGCTCTTATATTCGGAAGAATGTCTATATAATTTGGCCATTCCTACTTAGTAATGTTAGATGCTAAGTTGGTAATGGAAGGAATATAATATTTTGCATAGATGTTTGGCTAAACTTGAATTGCTCACTATCAATGTTGGTTCCTCAACCTCTCCTAGAAGATGTTTTATCTCATTACATCTCTGACTATGTCACCACTAATGGCCAATGGAATTGGCAATTATTTCAACAGTTCTTCCCCTCTTCTATCATTCTTCATATAGCTGCTATACATCCTCTTGATGAAAGAGGTGGTGAAGACACTATATTTTGGGACCTTCTATTTTAGACAATTTTTCAATCGCATTAGCTTATCAGAGCATTAATGACAATAATTGGAATAACCCTCGTAAGAAGTGGAATTAGGTGTGGAAATGGAATGGGCCTGAAAGAATTCAGCCCTTTATCCGGCTAGTTCTACAAAACGCTCTCTTAACTAATGCTGAACATAAAAGAAGACATATGACTGAATTTGCTAACATGATATTTGTAATGCTCTAGGGGAAAATTCTTATCATGTTTTAAGGGAATGTAATCAAGTAGTCTCAATCTGACACAAGCTCATCCTTGGTGATAGATTGGTTAATTTCTTTTTCCATGCCTTTTGAGGAGTGGTTTTACATGAATCTCAGTAATTTGCAACTAGTGGAAGGCATAGGATGCTGGCAATTATGGAAGCTAAGGAATCGCAAGGTGATTGGTGGAGAGGATGTTTTTTATTTCCATTTCATCTTAGATGTACTAGCTAAAGCAAAGGAATTTCAATACAATGTTAATAATTTCAACCAGAATGGAGTTATTGTGAGAAAGAAACAGAACTTTATCAGTTGGTCTCGACTTAACAATGAATGGATTAAAATTTACATTGATGGAGCTGGTGAAAGCTGTTTTAGATTAGCTAGAGCATGTGGTGTCTTGCGGAATAATAATGGGCATTCGGTTGGTGGATTTGCTACCAATTTAGATATATGCTCTGCTTGGATAGCAGAACAACAAGGTGCTTATTTAGTCCCTAAACAAGTATGGGATATGGGATTTCGAAAGGCACTCCTCGAAATGGATAATAAAGGAATTGCAAATATTTTGTTGGCTGATAAGCATGTGGCAAATAGTCACATCCAACTAATAACACTCATCAAAGAGCATTTAAATCGTCCATGGAATGCTCAAATCAGCCACAACCATCATGAAGGGAATAGAGTTGCTGATTGGCTTGCCAACTATGCACATTCGCTTTCTCTTGATACTCATGCCCTACAACATTGTCCAAGTGGATTAGGCAATATTCTCCTTGAAGACTAATTGGTGTAGCCATCCCCAGACTTTGTGTTATGTAATCCTTGGCTTTTTCCCCCTTTTGATATGAGAAAAAAAGTATATTTATTTGCTTCCAAACATAAATAAATGGTGTATGCATATATGTATTAAAGTTTTATTAACTTGTTATTAAAATTGCATAAGGTATGTTTTTAAGTAAAATCTCATCTGTGCTTGTAGGCAAACATACGTACATTGTATTATAGACATCATGCATTAAAAAATTTCATTTTCTATATTTGGAAAGACGAACAAGTATTATCATATATGTCATAATAATTATCATCAATTTATATCATAAAATTAAAATTTTTATTTAAGAGCTAAGCACGTGTTCCTTAGTTAAAGGAAATTAAAAAACACAATTATTTAAAGAATCCTAAAAATTGGGCTACTTGGAAAAAAAAAAAAAACCCAAAAATAAGGGACTTGAAATGATGTTATTGCTTTTACATTTGAACTATGGGTTCGATTCTAAATGTTAACAAATTACTGGATTCATTTATCTATTTTGAAAGACAACGATACAAACAAACAAAACAAGCTTACGAGGAGTCAAACCTAAAATAAAATATTATAAGTAGACAATAGTTGAATGAAATATTATAAGTAAAATACCACATGTGGTTGTATTGGTAGGTACTTTGTTGAAATAAAATCAATTTGTCGATACTTGGAGTTGAAGCCGATCTCCAATGCAAAAGTAATAAATTTTACTACTATGCCAACATTAAACTCATATTGCAAAGATGTGGCATTAATATAAAATAAAATTGTCTTCAAGAAATGATTTTAAGTACCCATTTTTCCTTTTCCAAGTGACCCCATTTTTTTCATATCCTTTCCCCTTTGTTCTTCTCAGTCCAAGTTATTCAATTTAAATGATCTTTTTTAAAACAATTTCACAAATATAATTCCTTATTTTGAACCCTTTTTCTTTTCTTGTTCTTTATTATTTTTTCCAGATACTTTCATTAATTTGAAATCCTTCTAAGTATTCTTACAATCTTAACGATTTATTAGAAAAATCCTAAAGAAAAAAAAAAAAAAAGATTCAGTTAAGCTTATCCGAGTAAGCTGGCCATGAAAAAAATAAAGGTTTTATCCCTATATATTCCATCTTCTACCTTTCATTCTTTTTGCAATTAATAAAACCTTGAACCTCATATTCTTTTGAAAAGCAGAAGGACATGCTCCTCTTATATATGGTAGTTTTTTTACTATGAATACTAAATAGGGTTAATATTACTTAGGAACTTTTAGATAATATAGATGAAAAAAAGAATAATTACTAGTTTTTTCACTTTGCTATTACGACATCACCTAGCAGTTTGAGCTCGCTACGTCTTTAAGAATGGAAGTCTATGAAACAAATAGGAAAAAAAAAAAAAAGAAAAAGGAAAAAAAACCATGAAATCATTTAGTGATATAACCATCTATTATTGTTAAGTAAAGATGGTCATGAAGTGATTAATGTATTTTTTTTTCTTCTATTACAAAAAGAAATGGGGCATTCGAACTTAGAGCCTCTCTTATGAGAAAACAAGCAACATGTTTGTCGTGCCTCAAAGGATATCCTAAACGTGACAGTTCGCCATACATAATATTAGAACTTAGTAATGACTACCTTAGTCACTAGGAAGCTTCTATATCAATACAAGATGTACGTTCACAACATAGGATGCCGATAGAGTTTTGCATTTTAAGGTAGTAGCAATGGAATATGTAAGATAATACTATCATAATTTCATCAAAATATAAATTCTTATAACTCTAAGGGGCATTCCCCTGATAAAAATGTAGGAATTGTCTTACAACTAAAAGAGGCTTCTTAATACATAAGAGATTTTCTAAGAAATCTATCATCAAAATCCAAAAATAAATTTCCTCCAAAAGCTCTTAAAGTTTCATCATGCTTACTTCCTTCAGCAAGTCTCTAGGATTGGCTCAAAAGTTACCCTGCAACAAAATCTATTTGGGTGTAAGCGACAACATGCTTAGTGAGATATCCTTGCAATGTTGTATTTGTAACAAGTAAGTTGATTATTCAATCATATGCAATGCATCAACCATATGTTCATACACACATACATATAACTTACTGAAAATTGTATGCAGATTGGATTTTACGCCCTTCATATTGGGGGTTAGAGAATGCTTTGGAAATATTAGGTTCCTTTCAACCATTACTGTAAACCCCTTAAAGTTCTGTGATTGGTTTAGCTTAAACCTTAATCAGAAGGTCAACAAGAAACCCTAAAGTCAACAAAACCTTAGTTAGACATAATAGTTAAAGTCTGGCAATCTCGTGTTCGCAACCTTAAAAAATTAAGTGAGAGATTGGTATGTAGAATGGTTCATAATAACTTAAGGAAGCTTAAAAAGATCAAATTGGTAAAACCTTAAATCATTTTGAACCCAAACGAATACAATTCTTGAAAAACGTGTCCCGGGGCTCGAAATAGTAAAAATATTCCAGATATACTATTAGACTCATAAAAATATAATGTTTTCAAAAATATCAGTTTTATAATTTTTCGGTAAGTAAAAATAACAGATATCGTAATTATACGCTTATTTTCTTACTACCGGTACATTATTAGTCATATCTACTTTACATTATACTATCCATTACTATTCTAGACTATTCATTTATCTCTACTTTTTCTAACACTTATTCTTACACTCTATACACTTATTATCTTTACTTTTTACCTTTCCCATAACTTTATTTCACATCTATTTTACTTATTATTACATTTAATCCACAAAAATACAAAAACAAAACTCTCTCTCCCCTCTCTCCTTTGATGGCCGGCGCACCCACCCCCCCTTCTCTCTCCCACCCAATTTCTTTTTAATTTTTTTTATTTAAAACACACAAAATTCACTCGTCATTTTCTTATAAATATCCCCTTCCTATTTCACTTCATTCACACATTTACTACCCACAAATTCACTACCAAATCTCTCTAAAATTCTCCTCTCAAAACTCTCTCCATATACACTCTCAAAAACTCTCTCAACATACCCTCAACCCCCTTCTATAACACAAAACCCATTCATACATAATACTCTAAAACCCTCTTTAGGTAAAATTTTCTTTACAAATTTCTTCTTCCCATGTTATGTAACTTTACATGACCATTGTGTGAGTTTCCAAAAACTAAATGTTATGGAAGCTACACTATATTCATGTATTGTTCTTGTTCATGAATATCTATTTATATATTTATGTTGTTACTTTACCTTGCTCATATTATTATTGTTATTATATCTAACTAAGTATAATCATGTATCGATATATATATATATATATATATTTTTAGAGCATATAAGCTCACTTGCAATTTATTTACTTTTATACAAAGTAATTTATTTACTTCTTTCTTTGCAATTTATTTAAATCATATTGTTTTAGGATTAGTTTCTAGTCTTAGATTTGTCCTCATCAAGTCAAAACAATTTTCTCTTTTTTATTTTTTTTCTTTTTAGGACTAGTATACTTCTTAGTCCCGAGAGCCTTGAAGAAGCTAAGACTCTCAATACTTGACTTTATTTATTATTTATGTCATTTTTTTTCTTGTTATTATTTCTTATAATCATGCCCATAAAGATTGTTGTCCAAACCTTTAAGCTTCAATTATACTTTTACCGAAAGGAGATTTTATCACATAAGAATGGTTTTATATGAAATTTAGAATCTATGGTTTAACAAAAGTAAATTTATTCTTTTCAAGACTTTAGGAAGAACTCACTACAATTTTAAAAGATACTCTTGTTTTGAAAAGCTTTTTAATCATTTCTATATTACCTTGTTTTCCAAAAGAAGATGATTTTTTATACTAAAATGTTTTCCATAAAAACATAATATAAGGAAACCCCATAAAAAGGGAATAAGAGTTTTCAAACCAAGATTTTCTGAGTAATGACCAAAGAAAAGTTGTAGAAAGAGTGACACCGATATTGAAAAATCCTAAAAGGAAAATAGAAAAATCTAATAGTATTAAAAAGTCTTTAAGAAAAATAGTAAGATAAACATGAAATAATTCTTTGAAAACAAAAGAAACAAAATATTCATTTTAAAGGATTCCTAAAATGGATTTTTTTGTAAACTATGGTTTTTTTTTTCTACACTTTCAATTAACATTATTTTACTTAAGAAATTTGGTTGGATAACAAACACTTGAGTATGGATGAAATGTGAGCTATATATCTATGAAAAAAGGAATTTCTCAACTATAGAGATAACTAAGTATTTATCAAAGTAATTTTTTTGGATGGTTTAATGTTTGAAACAAAATACTTTTGGGATGAGAAAATTCGTGGTGAATCTGATCGCCACTATTTCGTAGCATAAATGATCTAGTTTGATGAAAATAGTTTTAGAAATAGATAGATCTTTTTGAATAGATAGGAATCGGTATATTATATGCACAATTCTGAGTTTAAAATAATCAAGTTATGGCCATTTTAAATTAAAATTATCTTCTATGCGAACTTGGACGTTTTTATGACATAGTTTTGTCAAATTTCAAGAATATTATCAAGAAATACTCATTTTGGGTATTTTCCTTGACTAGGTGATTCCGAGGAAGAATACCCGTATCCCGAGAATTATTTCTACTAAGCAGATTGTTGAGCGATTCATCCATTTTGTAGAAGTGTCGACATGGCAACATGAGTTTATTTCCTTAAAATGCTTTACTTAATTGTGCTTGCAGTTTAGTCGCATTAGAATTAAGAAAAGACAAATTGATATGTATGTGAAAATTGTTGAAAGGATTCTAAGAATATTGATGCTAGAATTGATTGTAAGTAATTGTTTGTTTTAGTATAACACTTGATATGTACGAAATTCTATGATCACCTTAAATTTGATAATAATGATGCTATGATATCTTAAATAAATGAATCCATGCATACCACGAAGTGAGTCACATTGCATGGGGTTATTATCCTTGGGTGAAAAGGATAGTAGCATGGTCGAAAGCAATACTTAGCGGTTATGAACGAAAGCGATTGCTTGGTAACATGGAATCAAACCAATGCTTGGCGGAAATCCAGAGGCATGGCTCAACCCAAGTAGACTTTATATGCTTGGCTGTAATGATCGAAAGAATAACTTAACTAAAACTACTCGTTTTGAGATTATATATCACTAAACCCTAAATGGGGGGTGTAAATCCATTCAACATATAGTTATTAGAAAACTATATGCTTTGTTTGCTCACGTGTATGTTGCATTTCACTTGATTGCTTAAAATAACTTGTTTGAATTTTCCTACGCAAGAAGTTACTTATGGAAATAATTCTTACTAAGCCTATTAGCTTATACCCCTATAGATATCTTTTGCAGTTTAACTATTTGTGGTTGAGGCCACCTGGACCTTGCGGCTAGGTATTTTCCTATTTTGGTTAAGAAATTCTTAGATGAAGTTCAGCATTAGTTTAGATATAGACTTCATGGAAAAATTCTTGTAATAGATTATAGTTCTTTTGGCAGGGGAATGCCCCTAAGATTTGTAAGACAATTATTATGAATGAATGAATATTATGAATCCTCTTTTCTTAATTTGTTATTATATCTTCTTAAGTCTCATAATTCCAAAGCATGGTCCTCTAAATTTGTGAGAGCACACTTTACACTTAATGCGAAACTTCTAGGAATAACTAAGATTGTCATACTTAAGTTTTAATATTGAGTGTGGTAGACTGTCATGTTTAGGATACCCTTTAGGGCGTGACAATTATACTCTATGGGTCTTGATCGACCACCACTACTTAGTCCTTAGGTTCCTTTACTCGAAGCGATGATCCGGCATGGCTCCTTCATGAGGCCGTATTCCCCAAATATATTAGTTCCTCATGCCAAAGCTAGGTACTTTACCTTTCCGATCCCACTCGTAAGAGAAGTAATGAAAATGAAATACGATTCGACTTTATGTCATGCATGATCAATTTATAATTAAATTTTCGAATAGAGTTAAATTTCCAGTTAAAGATGACCAACACAATTCTTGCATACATACAACAATATAAGATTAAAACTTATTAACCAAATGAAAGCGGTTACAATAACTCATGATTTCTTGATCAAGCATAAAATTTACAACACATTCCAAACAAACTCTCACAAGCAATTCCATTTTATCTTTTGCCTATATTCTAGTGTACTAAATTACAAGCACAAAGAAGAGCACAAAGTATGTAAGGAAACTCACTCAACCATTTGCAATCTTCTTAATCAAAATAATCTTCTAGAAATAGGGCATTGTAAACTTCATTACCTAGACAAAAAAAATACCCGAAATAAGTATTTCGTAAAGGTTCTATTGAATTTCTAACTCTACAAATGTAAATTCACATCATTTTCAATTATGAAAATTTTTCAATTTAAAATAGCTATAGCTTGCTCATCTTAACTCAAAATTCCACGTATAAGTAGTCAATCTTTACCTACTTCGGATGATCTATCCATTTCTAAAGTTATTTTTAATGTTTTAGGTCATTTAAGGGTCAGAAGGCCACTATATAACTTGCTCCCCAGATTTTTCAGATTTTATATTTTGTGACTTTCTGCCATTTTTACATCTTACAAACCCTCTAAATTAATAAATTTCATTCCTATACTCAAAAGATGACTTATAAATAATATCAATAGTTTAAAAGACATGTATGATACTAGTGATGTTGTCCAAGTAAAATTGAAATTAAAACATCTTTATGGAAGAACAAAAAATTCTAACTTTATGAAAACATTGGCTTGGATATTAATAAAATTTTATTTTTCATAAAACCTTGTAGCTATATGATTTTAAGAAAAATGGTTTTTTAAGTCATGAACCTTTCAAAATTATGCCTATAACCTAGTTACTTATAAAATTTAAGAGGATGACCTTGTTTTAAATTTCCCTCTATAAAACAAGATTTTCTTCACATTTGATAATATGTTTGAAATCAAGATTTTTGGATAACAAAAAAAATTATAAAAATGGTTCAAAGCGTTATTTTGTTATGACAACATCACCATGAAAAAATTGATGTACATGAACATAAAAACAATATTTTTAACTCAACATTTATGGAGATAAAAACAAAAATAATAAGGATCATAAAGATAAGAAATGTAATGCATGAGAGTCTTAGCTCATGATCAAGACTCCCTGGGACTTAGAAATAAACAAATCCCCTTAAATAGAAAAATAATTAAGAGCAAAAATAAAATAAAAATGGAAGTCTTAGAATTAAGACAAAACTTCTTACGACTTGAAATATTCCAGTCATCATGTAAATAAAAGCAAAATAATAGCAAATCAAATAAAATGGAAGCCTTAGAATTTTTTGATAAGGCATTCCCGAGACTTAGATTAAGGACAGGTCTCCTTTTTGTTTTAACTTGATTAATAACAAGTTTGAGACTTAGATTATTGACAAGTCTCAAAGAGCAAGTAAACTAATAAATTACAAGAGATAAAATAAGTGCATGAACATAAATGTTAGATTAGTGAGCTTTTATGCTCAAATAGACATAAATATGTACATAACTATATTTATACATATAGATAGTTAGATTAGATGATAATGATATAGCAACATTAAACTTTAAATTAACATGATCATCATAACAAGTTGTTGATTTCATTTTAGCATTATCAACCCTAACTTATTGCATCATGGGGAGATTTTATTCCATATATAATACTTGAAACAAACACCTAATATCAAATAAGGTAGTATGGGAAATGTGTTTACCTTTAAAAGATGAATCAAATGAGTGTCTTTGAGATAAAAAAAGAAAAATGGAAGCAAAGAACTAGCGGCAAGGAGAAGAAAAAGAGAAAAGAATAAGAGAAAAGAGAGAAACTTGATAGGAGTTGTAAGGTGTAAGAAGTGTGAATGAAGGTAGGTATTTATATAGGAGACTTGGTGAGCTTTGTATGTAAAATAAATAAATAAATAAAAGAAATGTCGGCTACAGCAAGGACTATCCAGACGTGAAATGAAAGCTGGAAAGAAGAGAAAGAGGAGAAAAAAAAAATCAAATGAAAAGTGACACATTTGACTTGTAATGAGATAACTTGTAAAAGTAGAAAATAGGGTATGGTGTGTAAGAATTAGGCATAAATTATAAGGAAAAAAAAAAAAAGAAAACAAGTAATAGCAAAAAAATAATGAAAATAGGAGTCCAATACATGTCTAAAGTTTCTATACAAAATAATTATTAATATATTTCTTAGATGAAATTAATGACTAATTTGTAGTTGCAAAATCGCGTTTAAGAAACAAGATGTTCAATTTTACACAAAAATCACATAAAAGAATCACAATTTAATGTTTGATTACAGTTGCAATATCACAATTATTAATCGCGATATAAGTATTTCTACAGATATCACGATTAATAATTGCGATATTGGTCCGTACTTTCAAACATGTATCACAAATTATAATCACGATATGCACGCATATATCGTGTTTTAAAGACGTGATATACATGCATTTCATATATCTTGTGATAAAAACGCAATTATGGTGTGATAAATTAGTAATTATTTTTATTTTGACCTTATTTAATAAATTAATTTCAATTAGTATCCTAAACAAGAAATTAATTCATGAAAATAGTGATGAATAGTAATAGTAAAATATCATATAAGTTACCGGTAGCGATAAAATATGCGTATATGTGCTATATTTGACTTTTTTATGACCTGAAAAAAATTTTGTCTGATATTTTATGAATGTATAAATATTTTTTTTGGTATAATTTGACTGTCAGAAAATTTCTCATTATCTTACGTATCGGTAGTCGGATACAGAAATTGATCCTGTAAAGGTCTAAAACTATTGAATTTTTAACAATCTGATCCTTTTAAGTTTTATACTATTTATATGATTCATAATTTGAGTTTATCTTATTTTTATTGTTTAGAGTTTCTAGCGCGGTCTTGTCGAATCTAAATCTTCTAAAGCTCATTGTTTGATCTAGCTAGCTTTTAGGGTTTAACTCCTATTTCGGTTCTAAACTTACTTTAAAATTATTGTAAAATCTAGGGATTTCTAATGTCGTTAGGTTATAAGGCCAATAGCAAATGATTAATGCATCAAATGCAAGAAAAAACAACCCCTCTCTCCCTCTCTCTCTCTCTCTCTCTCTCTCTCTCTCTCTCTCTCTCTCTCTCTCTCTCTCACACTTACACACACACACACACGTCTTTATTTATTTATTTTTTATCGAGTTAGAATTTTCCATTTTTATTCAATTTTTTCTAACTCAAATTGTATTGAACTTTAACTCGTTCGATCTAAACCTCTGACTAAAAATTGAAAGAAATTAAAATTTTTGAAAATTTTATAAGTCGCCACCCGATCAAGATAAAAAAAGAAGAAGAAATAGTTAAGATTAATGAGATGATTGATCATAATTTAATTAATAATCTTCGTAAAAACATTTAAAAGTATCAGAGATTTACGAGTTTGGGGACTATCCTATTAAAACTGTATGATCACAAACTGTTAAATTAAAATTTGTTCCTTTAATACTCTACATAATTTTAACATTTGAATTAATATCTACAAGGTAAGGTAATGAATATTTATAAGAAGATCAGTAATTGAATTAATGTTTATAAGGTAAGGGTAAAAAAATACATATATTTTTATTTCTTAAGCCATCTTGTAGATGTCTTTTTACTCTTTTATTGTGATCGAACACCATAGTTCCTTTCATAAAACTTTAAAGTGTTAGTTTCTTTTAAAATTTTGAACTCTTTCACTCTAACTATTATTTGCTATATAGTCAAAATAAATTTTCGATGTGTGGAGAATCCTAAAAACTATTGTTTTTAGTTTTCCATCTAAGAAAATACATCTTTTTTCTAAGAGATAAAAAGAATTTTTAATTAAATCTCATACATTTTGTAGAAGGTCATATTGATAATTGGACTATTAACTCAATTTAATGCGATGCACCAATCTTTTTGGTTAGTAACATGGTTTAGAAGACTAAGTCCCAAAATAGATGTTTTAGGGAGATTTGATTTTATAGGTTTGGAACAGAGATCACCAAACTTATTTATTCTACTCTCAACCTTATTTGGTTTTTTTACGCATGAAACATAGACTCAAAAAATATATTCTTTATCAAATTAAGCTTTATTTGTCTAAATTAAGGCTTATGTGGACAAAAATATGGCCACAAGCTCTTTTATATTAAAATGGGTTATTTTATAAGAGGGTTAGTCTTTTTATAAACAATAAAAGCCATTAGACTCTCTTCAAGCTCATTTCTTAGCTCAGTCTACTACTAAAGAAAAATGGCTTTAATATAGTTGTTGGATCTTTACTAGTAATCTAATGGTGATTTGCAATGCTTGATCTCAATTATCCATCCATATATCATCTAATATATAACATTTTCCCCAAATATCTATAAATAAGAGACTCCTTTCCTCATTTAAGACACATTTTACGTATTGCAAAGTTTGAGAGCAATATAGAAACTTTGCTTAAATTACCCTAGGACAAATCAAAACACCTTTTTGACGAAGAATGAACCAAGAATGATCAAGTCTAGTTGATTTTATCTGCTATCATGCTCGTGCACTTAAGAAATTGAGTTTGCGTGTTCCTTCTCCTATGCCTCTCCCTATGACATCATACACATGTCATCATCTTGAAATTTCCCTTAGGTTGACCGGCATGCCTGTTGCATATGATCAACTAGTTGCAATAATCTTACCATACAAATTTATATTACATTACATATGTATATTGCGATTACTATGTTATTCTTCTTTATTCATTTATATTTGTTCATACTAGCATATTTACAACATTCCCATTTTAAGTATTATATATATTTTATTCATTTTTTTATTTTTGACTTTCTAAAATATAAAGGAAAAAAAGTAAAATATAAAAAATACACTTACTTAGGTCGAAATAGGTGAGCAAGTTTGGGCTCAATTTTTGGAAGATTTTGTTGATTAGATTTGACTTATGGGTTAGGAAATGGACAGAGCATATAGGGTAGTTGATAGAGTAGTTTTAATGGGCTTAAGGCCAAGGGAAATGTTGGATGATAGATCGAGTTTGACTCTATAAATACTCTAGTGATGTTAGTTTCATTTGTTATTGGCTAGAACTTAGAGAATCAATAAGCGTAGAGGCGATCGGACCTTAAAAGATGACTAATAGTGGTTAGAGTAGTCTAGTATTTAATTTAAACTACCATGTTGAAGGTTAGAATATAGAAACCACCTAAGAGTGGTGATTTAACTCAAAATCGCTTAAAGAAGAACTTTTAAGCACAAGCTTGTTACATTGTAACTCCTAAGCCTTAAGAAGAAGAGCAAGAATATGAGTGTTTTCTAGTAATTATTGATTGTTTCACATACTTTACGAGTGCCAAGAACCCCTATTTATATTGATTGAGCTTCAATTAGAAATGACAAATGGTGGATTGTTGTGGTCATGAAATTACAAGTTAAGGTTTGATGTTGAGAAAAAATGAAAAAAAAAAGGTCAAAGATTCTGATGATTTTGATAATCAAAATGTAATACTTCATGTATCAAGGTATAGATAACAAGCTCAAGAAGCTTCAATCTTATCCAAATTTTCCCCATTCAAGATTTAATCATGAAGGAGCAAGGGTTTTTATTGTGATATTTTCCAATTTTTCTTGTCCAAATTAGTTGAATAAATGTATGAATTGACTAGTAAAAAAAGAAAAATGTATGAATTGAGACTACTTTTTGGTCTCAATTCAAATAGGTCATACTTGTTTTGCAATTTGATCATTAATTTGGTGAAATTGCCAAAAAAGGGCTCAAAAAATGGCTACTTTGTTAGACATTGTGAATTTTCTTAAATTAAGAGTCTTACCAAGTTTTTGAAGATGCATCTAAATTATAGACCACCTTCTAATATCTAACCATCACTTGTCCTTCCTTTGTTCGACATAACAACCTAGATAATTAACTTAACTAAAAGAACACTCTTTTCTATATTCTTCTAGGATCTATTTGCTATGCCTAATTTGATAAATCACCTTACAATGACGAAGTTTTGCAAAGCATTCAACCTTTGGTAAAACAAGTTTCCCTTATGAAGGACATCCTGTAATAAAATCAAACGAATCTATTTCTTCTAAACCTAGATTTACTTTTAAGAATTAGGTTGTTCATTCAATTTGATCCCTTGAAATAAGTACCACTTTTGAGAAATATTAGACTATATAGAGAGTATTAAAATGTTTTATTACTTTATTATTCGCTCTATTCCCTCTTCCTTTGCATTACATACTCTTGTGTTAAAGTGTATGAGAGGTGAGAGGTGAAGGAAAATTTACCAATGGGGTGGTTGGCCAATGATCGATCCAAAGTTGATGACCGCTAAGGATATCACCTTTCCTAGTACATAACAAAAATTAGATTATGCCTAGACAAAATAGCTAAGAAATTTCTAAACTTGGTAGAATTTTCATTGATTTATCAAACATAGATGTTGCTGTTGCTACTGTTGGCGTTTTTGATGTTGTTATTTGTCATCTTTGACCTGGAGCTAGTAATGATAAAAAAATTCTTGCTAGGTATTATTATTTAGGTATTGTCCTTCTTGAATTTGGTCATGGAGTTAAAATTCATTAGCAAATTTTTGAAAATTTTTTCCTTTTCTATTTTTTCTTTGCAAAAAGGGAAAAGATATTCATACGTACACACACACACACACACACACACACATATAGAAGAATAAACACACACACACACACACATAGAAGAATAACAATTATAGATAGGAAATATATATATTATATATACATATATATATCATTAATAAACTATACACATGGATAAAAATAGGAATAGTGAAAAAAAAATGTCGTGACAAATTCTCAAAAAAATTTATTAAAGTTGATTTTTTTTCGAGAGTTTATTACATTATTGTTGAATGCGATTACAACCAAAATTTCTATACTAATCTCTTTATCTTGCTTCAACAAATGAAATGATCTCTTAATTGTTTCATGGTCCACTTAGCCTTCCTTAATCATATTTCTAGGGCTTAGACACTTTGCTTAGTATATTGAATCCTATTCCTCATATCTTTCTCTTGTCTCTTCATGTTTTGATATTGAACTTCCAAACAGGCTTGTACCAGCTCCATATAAGCCCACATTTCTTGATTTGGCTATATAGGTATTTGACGAACTACATTTAGTGCTTTGTAGCTTCCTCAACTAGTTAATGATGTATTTTCTGATGGTCTGGTACCTCTTGATGTCTTGCTAGGTGAGTTTACTTCTATCATCCAGCTTATCTCTTGATTTTTGCATAAGGCTTAGATATCATCTAACTTGGCCTCTTTAGCTCTTAAGGCATCATTGGATCTTAGTAATATAATGTGACTTCATTCAATAGTGGTTTGATGGTTATTTCTTAAAGAGGGCCCAGATGTCTCACTACATAAGCTAAATATTATCCGATGCATAAGTACCAACTTGGAAAGGTTAAATTACATCGAAAGGTTATAACGTTAAGAAATAAGTTCATTTGAAATCACAACATCTAGAGAAGTGATTCAATTGAGGTCACCATTGATACATGTTAACAAGAGAAAAATTAAATTAAAACTCATAAGATCCGCTACGTTGTGATACGTATCAACATGATCTTAATTGGCCAACTTATCTAAACGTTATGACTTCAAATGAACTATTTGAAACGTTGTAACCTCAAATAAATTTAGTCCCAAAAGTTGTAACCTTTTGGCATAATTTACCTAACATGAAAACTGTAGGGTATCTCTTCCATCTTAAGATGGCAACTTGACATTGAAACCATTTGGTAACCTAGAGATTTCTTTAGGAAGTAGGTCTCGCACAATGTGCATCTACTAATGTGTTGGTACAGACTCTCAAATGTAAAGTAAGCTAACGAAGGATTCAATTAGATTATTATTGCATGTATGAGGGTCCTGATTCATGTGGATCCCTTATTAGTAGTGTGACTAGTGAACTAAATCGTCAATAGGTCCATACTGGCTTTGAAGTTTCCATATTTCTTAATCTTCAAATGGTTAAGAGACCAGTTTTTTTCTTCTATTAGGGTTGGGATGTAAAATTTTCCTTGAAAGAATTGGGCCATTAGCTCTATGACTTGGTTGTGGATGAACATATCCCCATTTGGAAAGAGGATTATACCAAAGGTTGCTATTAGAAAAGTGTTGATGCATTTGTGCTCCTAAGCTTCTAAATCACCACAAAAGATGGCCTTCTTTTCTCTATAGTTGCTTCGAGCCCTAAATTAGACCACTAAGTTTAATAACCATATTGAATATTCATTGAATGCTTAAAGGAGCTTAGATGCCTCCATCTTTTAAACCATAAGAAGTTTCTAAATAGATTAACTAGAACCTTTTTGAGATTTAGAGCATAGATTCCTACTAACATTGGGAAGCTAGTAAGAGCTTGGTGTGTTCTTTGATTGTTAAGCTTTGTGTGTGCTCGACTAAACAAAGGGCTAATTTTTTGGGCTTCCATAAGTATACCAGATCCCTAAATAGGTTGATGTTAACCTTGACCTTGGGAAGTGAAAGGATTAGGTCCAACCTGTCTTTAATGAACTCTCTTTAAATAGTTTTGAAGTTTGTATGCCATTGCCTCAATATAGGTTCAAACTCCAAGTCTCCTCCACATAAGTTTCTTGAATAAGCCTAAAGTACATGTTGGAGAAGTTAATTGTCATTTGCTAATCTATAATTACAAAAAGGAAGGGGTGTTACAATGTAATATTTATATGGCTATTTGACATTCTACTAGGAAATATTTATACAAAAATATTTACAAAGTTTTACAAGGTAGGCTCTTCAAAAGAATTCTAACTTATATTTTTTCTATACTTCTTTTTCATTTTTTTATACCATAACGCACGATCATTGGCCTTAGTTTAGTGAATGCAAATTTGGTGTTTTCTAAATGATCTCAATTGAATGAACCATGGGTTGTGCTGAATCGGAGTGTAGGCTTTGTTCGTATTTCAAAAGTTTCATAATTACGATTCTCAAAGCCTACAATAGTCTCCATACTAGGATCTTACTGTAGACTGGTTTTGACCACATATAACATACTTTTTTTCTTTTCAAAATAGTCAGCACACCCTTCTATATTCTCATGAGTTTTCTTTTTACATCACTTAAAACTGGTTAGTACAACTATTTACAATAATGAGTTATATAGAGAGAAATATTTAAAAAATAAGAACTAATCACAAAAGTATGAAAATTAAACGAATAAAATTTAATCTAAGAGTTTTTAGTTCGCTAGCTCTCTTATGAACCGATAGTCCCCAATGGAGTAGCTAAGCCATTGAGTCTAATTCGTCAGTTTTTTTAATTCAATTTCTTTTAATTTAATCTATATGAACCCTAACCCTTTTATATGGACCCTTATGTAAGAATTACAAGAAATTTGGGTTTCTGATGGTTTGAGGAGTCAGCACCAGATTGAGATCAAGAAAAAAAATAGTGAGGTAAGGTCAAAGATTTGTTAATCACAACTTGGTCATTGATCTTTGTAAAAAAATTTAAAAAGAACAAAAATTTCATGAGTTCGGAACTATCCTATTAAAATTATATGGTTACTACCTTTAATTTTATAAATTAAAATTTATTCCATTAATATTAACATTCAAATCAATATTTACAAGATAAAATAAACTATATTTACAAGAAAATCGATAATTGAATAATAATATTATATATATATATATGTAAGGCTAATATATATATGCTCATCTTACAAGTCACTCTATAGGTGCATACATACCTGCTAATTGAGATTAAAAAGTCCTAGTTCGACGTATGAAAATTTCATGTGTTGGGTTTTTTTTAAACATTTGAACTCCTTCACCCTGAGTGTTTAAAATTTTTCTAATTTAGTAAAAATAAATTTCCAATTTGATTAGAATCCTAAGAGCTATAATTTAATTTTGCATACCTGAAAACAATTCTTTTTTCTAAGTAATAAAGGGAAGTTTATAACTAATCTCATAAACGCATATGACATTACATATGTGTGTTAAGATCAACATATTATTCTTTTTTATTCATTTATGTGCAACTCATATTACATTATATATGTATGTTAAGATTAATACATTATTTGTTGCCATTCATTTATATACATGTGTGTTTACATTACTATGTTTTAGAAATTTCTACTTTTATATATAATTTTTATATTACATTTTATTCATTTTTTTATCTGATTTTTAAATTCCTATTAAATAATAAGAAAAAAGTATAATTGAAAAGAAAAAATAGAAATGACACATACATTTATGTAGATGGAAATAAGGTGCATAAATTCGGGCTTGGTTCTAGGCTAAGGCAACAGGAAATGTTAAGCAAACCAAGTTCAACTATGTAAATACAATGGCAGTGTCAATTTCATTTGTTGTTGGCTGGAAATTGGTGTCTTGACAAGGGTTGAGATGAACAAGCATCAAATGTCGGTCGAAAATGGATGAGATGGTATGGCAGTTTATTCAAGCTACCAAGTTAAGTCTTACGTCACGTTTGGTACGTGGGAATGATTTGGAGTGGAATTGATTGGATTGGAATAGAGTGGATTGGAATGGAATGACAAATATATTCCTATGTTTGGAAGATTATATGGAATAGAATGGCTAAAAGTGTAATTGTCGGGAATGCCCTTAGTAATAAACGCAAAATATCAATACATGATAGGACAAAAAAGTAATTACATTCATATAATTAATAAGAGTGGAACGGAATCGCGATTTCACCTTCTCAAAGGCATAATCAAATTTCCTTTCAAAGCAGAATCATCGATTCCACGGGATCGCAAATCTGGCTTCTAACAATGCTTCCAAACATTGGAAAAGAGAATGGAAGCCAGAATTGTAATTCCATTTCGGCCCATTCCTGCATACCAAAACGTGCCATTAGAGTCCCAAAAGCACCTAATTGTAGTGTTTTTAACTCAAACTACTTAAAGAAGAAGAACTTTTATGGACAATTTTTTCACATTGTAAACCTTAACCCAAAGGAAGAAGACTCAAAATGAGTATGTTTGAGTGATTATTAATTGTTTCTCTTTCTTTACTAGTGCTAGAAAACGCTATTTATACTAATTGAGATTCAATTAGACATGGAAAGTGGTAGATTGCAGCAATTTCAAAGTAAGAGTTAAGTTTTGATATCGAGCAAAAGTGGAAAAGAGAAAATCAAAGATTCTGACAATTTTGATAATGATAATATAATATTTCATGTATCGAAGTGAATATAACAAGCTTATGAAATTTTGATCTTATATAAAATTGTTTAAATCGAGATAAGATCAAGGAGCTACCAAGTTGATAGGAGCTATTTACTCTATTAATTTAAGGGGATATTTGAGTTTACTTGTACTTATATTTGTAAATAATTCCAAGAGTTGGTACTTAATTTGTTTATATGTTGATTTCATGTCACTTAAGACTTTATTGGACAATACATCAACATAAAATGAAGAAAAACCACCCATACTCCAACATATCTTCGAGGATTGAAGATTAAAGGCATATCATGATCGTGCCTTAGGCCGTGATGGAAGAACTTAGCATAAGGGATTGGGCCTGGTAGTAGCACAGCTGTGGTAGTGAAGAAAAATGAAGAACCATAAAGATCACGGTCCCATACACGACGATGATTAGAGCAATGAGGCAAGCATATTGGATTAGTGATGGAATCATGATCGCAAAAAGGGAACAAAATAAAGATCCACCAAGATCACGTTTTGCATTGCGGTTGTGTATCATTGTGAGAAAGGTGATCACAATTGGAATCTTAGCCGTGATGCTTATCCATTTGTTGTTATGCCTATGGGTTGTGGCGCGACCATGATCCCCATTGGATCTTATCCCATAGAGCACATCAAACCTTGAATTGTGGTTGTGTGAAGCAATTGAAAATTTCTACTGTGATGATCACAAGGCATGGCAAAACCATGATTGATCATGGATAGAGCCAAAATAAAGTATCACGGCCAAAGTCACGGCTGTGATATTGGGTGTGTGTGATTCTATTTCCATGTTAGAAGTTGCATAATTGTATTCTAAAAAGGGAGAAAAGTGAATGGGGACTAAAGGTAAGCACAAAGTCGTATCACATCACTTCAAGAAATACATAAATTATCACTTTAGACATCAGAGGGGATACTAATCATTACCATCAAACCATTTCATTACACATCTGTTCACACCATAATTCATAACCTATCAAATGGAGACACATTATTTGGAAGTTCTGAAAAGAACCAAGAGGAGAATCAAATTGTACTCATGTTAGTGAAGCTTTTAGAACTGTTGTAGCATTAAAAAGGGGTTTATAGAAGTTTCCTTCTTGTTTTGAATTCATTGTCTCATAGTACTGTTGTTACATTCTATATGAGTAGTATGTATCTTAGGCTTTGTAGAACCATTGCTTGACATGTAATTCTCATGAATAATCAATGAACTATTATTAGTTTTCTTATTCAATAGTTGTAAATATTGAATTTGTGCACAGTATAGCTTCATGTTAGATTTCATCAGGGTTGATTGAGAAATCGTACCATGGAATAGATCTAGGCTGATGGAACGAATTGATAATGCTTCTAAAAGTAGGATTGTGAAATTCCTCTACATATCCTTAATACATGTAAAGAATTCCTTAGCTTAAAGCATTGTTAAATTGTATTAGCCTAGGAAGATTCTAGTGGATAAATTTAGGACTAAATGCTAATGATCTTAAAAAAGATATTAATTTAATGAATTCTAAAGTTGAGTAACCAATGATGTTAATTGTCATGCTCTTAATTTACATGCCAAGTTTACCAGTGAAGCAATATATTGCATTTACTCTAAGTAATCTATGTTAGTGATTGATAGTCATAACTGGTAGAAGATTAGTAGTATAATTAATAACATAGTAGTAATACTCACTAAATCTTATAGGATAGATACAAAGAAAAGGATAATTACTAGTACTTATTGATCCCTATGGGAAACGAGCCTATACTTTATTCCTATACTACTTTCGATAGGTGTACTTGCCTAGTGTTGACTGCATTTAGGAAGAGAATTATATGTAATTAAATTTTTAACTCGGTCAATATAGCTTGAATTAAGTTTTTGGCATCATTACTAAGGATCGACAATATTAGGAAAACTTGTTGCTTTTTAGTCTAGCTATATTTTTGTTTTTCCTCTTTTGTTCTCCAGTTAACTTTGTTTTTTTATCTCTCTTTTGACAGTGCATGAGTTGAATTCGTTTAATTGGTTTATTAAAATTCAATCAAGAATCAAAGAGAACAACACTTCGAAACTTGAGAAGGACTGCCAAATAATTTTACAAAACTCACCAATCCGAAGAAGTGGTCAATCATGAATAGAATATTAAAGTAAATTAGAATTTGAGAATCATGGAGAATTGAGTGGCAAGAAAAGGTAACTGAATGAAAATCCAAATGGGGTTGATGTGAATAATATGCTCATTAACCAAATTATTGGGGTCAATCAGCCTATGGCTCCTTGTACTATGTTGGACTATTATAAACCCAGCCTTGTAAGTGCGAACACTAGCATAACCCACCTTAAAGTGGCTGCCACTAATTTTGAGATCAAACTGAATGTAATTTAGATTGTCCAACAGTATGTCTGGTGTGATAGTTTCCAAGATGAAAATCTTAATGCACATCTCCAATAGTTCTTGGAAATATATGACACATTCAAGATCGACATAGCCTTTAATGATGCAATTCGTCTAAGATTATTTCCATTCTCATCGAGGAACCATGCCAAGTAATGGTTAAATGGTTTGCTAGACAATTGATTACGACTTGGCAACCGATGGTTGAATAGTTTATGAGGAAGTATTTTCCTATCTTAAGAACGGCTAAGCTTTGAGCCAATATATCCTCTTTCTTTCAGATGGATTAAGAGGCTTTATATGAAGCTTAGGAAAAGTGGAAGGAACTGTTCAGAAAATGCCTACACCATGGATTCCCTGAATGGACATAAGTTCAGACCTTCTACAATAGTTTGAACTATCTAACAAGGCTATTAATAGATGCTATTGCAAGGGGAGCCTAAACTACAAATTACCAAAACATTGGTTATAGTTGTTTGAGGACATGGCCAACAACCACTACCAATGGTCATCCTCAAGATCTAAGAATAAGACACCTACTAGAATGTATGAGATAGATGCAACAACTTCTATGGCATCTAAGGTAGAGGCATTGACCAAAAATATTGATGGTTTAACGATATCTTAATCCCAAGAATTTTTCATACCAGTAAAAGTAGATAGGAATATAAATATAGAAAATAGATAGTTACTATTGAACTCAACAAAGGCTCCAGAATAGAACTACGAATAGTACTGAGCCTATATATAGTTTTAAACCCTAAAAGAAAGTTTCCTAGATAGTATTAAATATTACTAATAAGATTTCATAATGGGTATTGAAAACTCAAGATATAAGAATAACTTGGATAAGATTTCAAATGTGATAAAGAGTAAATAACCAATTACACTTATAGTTAGAAAATAATAACCTAAAGATAAACCATTAAGATTATAGATACACAATAAAAAACATAAACAGATGTATAACTAATTATCCAGACTCCAAATAAATATTTGGATCACACCATTGTTTTAATTAGAATACTCTTAAGCTATTAGAGCCTAAAAAGAAAATTGACCTATTAAGCTTAGTAAACCTTACTCGGGTGAGATAAAACCTAAAAATAATTAATTGTGTAAACTTTAAACTCAAAGTTGAAATTAATAACAATCTAGAAAATTTGTAGACCTTTATATAAATTTTTAGAGATAAACTATTGAATAATATCATATTTGTACTCGTTTAACTTAACAAACTACCCTAAAATCTAGATAATTATTAACTAACTAATATTATAATAATATATACATATAAGAATCGGTGCAAATTGAACCAAAATTTGGCTAGGATTGTCTTGATTTTGTTGCAGCCGAAACTTTATAATAAGAGTCAAATAAGCAAATAAAAGTCAATAAAATCAACACAATGACTAATCATAATAACCCAAATAAGCAAGGACAATTAATGCATGAAGGAATTCATGGAGGACAAGTCAACTTCGATGAAGAAATGCCTTATATTTTAGCCAATTTGTGCAAGAAGTGTAGCCTCCCTTCCTACATATATAAGTAAACATTTAATGAGAAAAGAAAACAAAGCCATTAAACTCTATAGAACAACAATAACAATAACTTCAAATTTGTCCCAACCCAAACCATCAAAACAAATAAAAAAACTCAAACATAAAGTAACACCATTAAAGCTTAACAAAAAACTTGGGCAAGGAAGAACAAGGTGAGTAATTTTGGTTTTTAGATAGTAATAGGTTAAAACATTAACTTAAATAAAGTTTTGTTGATCCTAGGTTCAAAATCAACATAAGAACGAAGTTCAAATCATCTAAAACAATGTAAGTTTTGAAATACCCTAGTTGCACTCTTTTGGATAACAAAACAAGGATCATGGACATGTTAATGTGTTATAAGATGATATGTGTGTGTATATATATATATATATATCTCATGTATAAACACTTAGGAATGAATTAAATACAAGTTGAATGTGGAAAATCGTTAGAAAATGGATCAATGTACGTGGAATGTTGAATTCCTAAATGAGCATGGGGTAAACACGGGGTGGTGAACTCCCCGTGTACCTCTCGGCTTTAATTTCCAAGGGGTGCTGTGTTTCTAGAAGAACTCGACTAGTACACGGCCGTGTTCCTCTTGGAATTTAAATTATAAAAATCTGTTTCAATTCTGAAATTTAAGATATGATGATGATGATGATGATGATAATAATAATAATAAATTATCATCATCATCATCATTATTATTATTATGATCATCATCATCTTTATTTAAGATATTATTATTATTATGACTATCACTGTTGTTGTTGTTGTTATTATTATTATCATCATCATCATCATCATCATCATTAAAGATCACTATTATTTTTATTAAGGATATTATGAAAATTAACATTAATATTGTTAACATATTATCATTATTATTAATATTAATATTATTATCATTATTGCTAATATTAGTATATTTCACAACAAGAATAAAATTAAGATAATTGTAAAATACTTGTTTTATATAGAAAAACACATAAGAATGGAAATTTAAATAAGTTAAAATTATGAATAATGTGATTCCTAAAAATGACAACATAATTATATGAAGTAGATTAAGAGAAACACGACAAAATTAGATAATAATAAATAAATATTGGTTACTATAATAAGTTATCTAAAGAATAGTGTAAAAATGATGATAATGGTAATGATGAAATATCAATCTACTGATTATAAATTCCACAACTACCTGATAAAAATATATAATTATCCAACAAGATCAAGAATAGTAAAATGAAAATAAATATTAAATAATAATTTATTATCATAAGACCGTTAAAGGACCAATATAGTAATAGAAAGAAAACTCAATACTAATATAGGACACTTAGACACTCATAGAATTTATCTCTATAATTTATGTTTTATTGATGAATATTTTATTCATCTTAATAGGTGATTTTGAAACTATAGAGGATTTCCCAGCTGACTATTATGACTAGCCAGTATGAACAGGTGAGTAACTCAGTCATATTACATTATGTGTGCTTATAACATAGCTGATCTTTAATGAAAAATAATAACCTGAATTTGCTGTATGGGTTTATGGGGATCGTTTGTTGTATGAATTGTTGATTGCTAAGTTACTCTAATGATAGTAATAATAGAATTATGTATGATCATATTGCTTATATAGTACACTGCTTGTCTGTAAGATGATTGATCACCTTAAATCTGATTAAAAACTACTGTACAATAAATGAAATGAGTATGTATTGCATGATTTGCATAAGCAGCACTTGAGTAAGTGGCAGCCTACTACATGTTAGTGTTTTCAGATCTTTAATACTGCTTGGATTATCTAAGCAAGGAAACTATTTGTTATTTGCAAGATTACCATTGCTCTGTTGATACTATAGGAACTAAATGGTAAATTAAGGATGCCGCTTGTGGTATTGCTTGAAATGACTAACACTTAGTGGAGTTTCTAAAGCTAAAATAGGAAATGAGTGTTAAAGACATGATAAGTTTAAAGTGATAATTAAAGTGAGTATTGTTGTTTTCCTGTACGCTTAGTCTCTCTTCGGTAAGTAGGTCATAGTATTATGTTCCTTCAACTCTAATGAGAGGGTGTAAATCTTAATCATATTTTGGATTCCAGGTTGTCAAGGCTTGTATTTGTGCATATTCTTGATTGATGCATTTCATATGATTGTTAATAAATTATTTGATGTGTGGTAAGTTCTGGTTATTCACTGAACCCGTGGTTTTTCTCACACTCCAACAGTCCTTTCAGGTTTACATTTAGGCCATGGCTGGTCACTTCCAGGAGTTTAGCTCCAGTAAAACCTTCAAGACTGAAAGTTCATAGAAGATTATGGGATAAGTTATTTGCTTTTATTTTTATTCTAAGCCAGTTAGTATTTAAATTATCAGTTATGTGTTTAGAGACTTTTAGAAAGATAGTATGGCTTGTAATATTATATGCAAGCACTAAGATGATAGTTATTTACTAATTTATGATTTACATGTATTTTTCATTTCTTATCAAAGCAACTAAAAGATCCTATTATTTGAAAACATGCCATTCTTTGAAAGTAATCTAGTGATAGTATTCAAGTGTAGCTTGTTTACTACTACTAGGATACCCTCGGGGTGTGACAACATAGGTAACCCTAACAAGCGTTGTAATGATCCATTCAGAAGTACATATAATTCGAGGTGGAGGAATCATCCTAACTTCAGGTGGAATAACTCCAATGGTCAAAACTCTAACATACCACCACCAGGTTTTTAGAGACCTCCCCTTTATCCTCAAAATAAGCTGACATATTTAGAAGAGACAATAACAAAATTTATTAAGGTTTTAAAAGCACGCCAATAGGTAACTGAAGCATCTTTAAGAAATCTTGAAGCCTCTATTCAAAATTTAGAGAACTAAGTGGGTTAAATAACCAAAATGCTTTCAAAAGGAACTTAGCGGTCACTATTGGGAAATAGAGAGCCGAATCCCAAGGAGCAAGTAAAAGCTCCTTTTGGATGACACTTGAACTCATAAGCGATTATACATCAAGCCAATGACATTAAACAAGCTGTAAGCCCCTAGATTTTTCGATGTTATTAGCAAACCCTAAGAACCGGAAGTTGAAACGAAACCTTAAAATTAACCTAGTTCTATGATTAGTCTAGTGAATCTAGATCCGGCAATCCCGTGTTCTTAAACCCTAGAAAACGAAATTGAGATAATTGTGGAAAACGTTCGTAATAACATAGGGAAGCCTAAAAAAATCAGATTTGAATTTTTCTGTGTCCTTCGGATCCGATCGGGATCAGTTTTCGAAAAACGTGCCCCGAAGCACCGGGTAGTAAAAATATTCCGACAACACCAATAGGTCCGTAAAAATATAAGGTTTTCAAAAATATCAGTTTTAGAATTTTTCGGTATCTAAAAATAACAGATATAGGCCTTTTACGCGTATTTTCTTTACTACCGGTATTTTAATTGTCTAGTCTACTATTCATAGTACTTTTCTACTATTCATTATTATTCACCTATCTCTACTTTTTCTTACACTCTATTCTTACACTCTACCATACCTATACCTTACAATTTACTTTCCCCATACAACTTTAATCACATCACACTTTACACATTACTTCTTTTATTACAAAACAACAAAATTAATCAATTTTTCTCTTCCCCCTAAGCTCTTGCCGTCCACTCTCTCTCTCCTCTTCCTCTCAAATTGTTTTCTTTTCCAATTTATTTTTATTACATCTAATTTCCACTCCAAAAATCTATAAATACCCCCTTCCTCTTCCATTCTTTCACACAACAAAAATTCATACTAAAACTCTCTCAAAATCACTCCACAAAATTCCTCTCCAACATCTCTCTCAAGTTCTCTCTTTTCTTTAAAATCCATTCCCACATAATACTACAACCCATTCTTTTCTTCTTCAACCAACACTAAAACTTTAGGTAAAACTTTCTCTTATATATCATCATGTTCATAAACTTAACATGAGTTTAATGTATGTTTCTTAGGCTCATTGAGTTAAAGAAGCAACAATTTATTCATGTTTTGTTTTTGTTCATGTTCTTATTTTCTTTATGTTACTATTATGTTGATATTGTTATCTATTTGTATTTATCCATATATATATATATATATGTTTATTTAGAGCATATAAGCTCACTTGTTATTTATTTATTTTCAAGTCTTGCAATTTATTTAATTTCAAGTTGTTCTTAAGATAGTCTCTCTAGTCTTAGACTTGTCCATATCAAGTCAAAACAATTTTATTTCCTTGCTTTTCTTTTCTTTTAAGGATATCTATTCTTAGTCTCGGGATTCCTTGATGAAGCTAAGGTTCCCAATACTTGACTTTACCTTTATGCTCTTATTTATTTTATTTATGTTGTTACATATTCTCATTCATACATGAATATGTTGTTATTGTCTCAATCATAATAGGAATGAGTTTTTCTCCCAAAAATAAGAATAAGAACTCTTCATAAAAATAAATTTTGTCACATTAAGAAGTTATTTTCCTTAAAGATTTGAAGTTCATCTTAAAACAAATATTCTTCTAAAGTTAGATAAGCTAGCTCAAGTTTTAGTAATAATATATGGTTTTCACCAAGAAATACATAAAGTAAAGTTATTCTCTTTTCAAATATATAAGAAATTTCTTTAGACTTTAAACAAAAAAGGATTTCTTAGATTCAATTGTCAATTTTCCCACCTACGCTAAAGTCTAAAATAAGTTTCCAAAATTTACTTATAAGATGATTTCTTTCAAAAGTGGAATATAACCATGAAGTATTTAGAAAAGAGTATGTTTTCAAAACATTAGAAATAAGGAAATAGAAATTTGAAAGAGATTAAATCCACTTTATTTAAGAAATGGAGTTAAAGGAGGAGATATTTTACTTTTAGTAAAATAAGAAATTTCATTAACAAAACTAATGTCTTTACAAAAATTAAGCTTATCTCACTTTCAAAGCATATTGTATTACTAGAATATTGTTGAGACAACACTCTACTAAATTCATGCATATGGTTTGAGTGTATATACGTATTCAAGGGGTTTTTCAACCATACAATATATCTATATTTTTGTACAAAAGCCCTTGAGTGAAGTAATGTTTGAAAACTCTAGTTTTGAAGTTTAGAAAATTCGTATCAAATCTGTACGCTACTATTCCGAGACCCAAATAACTTCTTTTGATAAAAATAACCTTAGAAATAGATAGATCTTTTCGAGTAGGTAGAAATCGGTATATAATATGCGGAATTCCGAGTTAAAATGAGCAAGTTATGGCCATTTTAAGTTGGAATTTCCATTCCATACGATTTTTACAAATTCTTTAAGATAGAAGTATAGATCTTGAATAGATCTTGGATGAAATACTCATGTTGGGTATTTCTTTTGTTTAGGTGTCGAGGATCACGATCTTGTCTTCCCCGAGGATTACTTCGACTCCTAGAGCGCTATGGACGAGTGAGTTTCCTTTACGCTTACGTATTCGCGCATGTGCTTGTAGAATAGAGCACTAGATGTTAGGAAAAAAAAAATAAAAATTGATATGCATGTGGGATATTATGGGAATTATGTATGTGATTCGTTGTGTGCGATCAATGAACGATAAGTATATCGGAACCTGATTTGTGATTGATATAAGTGTTTCCATGTATGTATTGTTATGTGTGCAAAATATTGTTTGATCGCTTTAAATGATTTAATGCCATATTGAAATCCCCATATAATAAATTACTCATGCATATCACTAGAATATCATTTCGAAGTTTTGCTACTACTCCTCACGTGGGACCGGAAGGGTAAGCTGCCTAGCACATCTTGAGGGTTAGGACGTACGGGGAATACGGCCTCAAGGGTAGCCGAGCCGGATCGATCGCTTTGGGCATGGAAGGCCCGGGGACTAGTAGTACGGTTCGTTGGAACCCCAAGACACGCGCAAATTTGAGGAGGTTGTTCGGGACCCAGTTCAAAGCATTCCCTAACCACCGATGGAGGGGTTAATCCATCAAACATACGAAACCGGATAGTCGTATGTATTGTTTGATCATATGGTTGTTGCATTCATATGCTTGATTAATAACATTGTTTGATTGTTCTTATGAGTACTATTGCGGTAAGGGAATATCTCACAAGCTAGTCATGCTTATACTCTATAGGACTTTTGATATTTGCAGGATTATCTTTGCACCCGAGACCACCTTGATTTTCCCGTAGAATCCTTATTTTGAGAAGCTTTTGGAGGAACTCTATTTTTAAGTTGTAGAGTAGATTTCTTCTAAAAACTTCTAGCTTTAGTTAGGTTATATTAGAACCATGTTATTTTGAATTATCGGGGGAATGCCCCTTAGAAGTTGTAAGACTTTTATTTCAATGATATATATTAAGTGTTATTTTGCATGTTCCCGCTGCCAATGTCTTAAAAGGCATTACTCCACCGGTCTCCCTTCGTTGTGAATGTCCCTTGTACC